>CM059192.1:10330775-10564444 GCA_030323885.1 Branchipolynoe longqiensis | reverse complement strand
TAGCCTCGAAACGATGACCATGACTAGCCCACGATTCTGCACGAAATAGGTGATATTGAAATATGATTTTGATATTGCACCAGAACATTGCTAAAGTCCTAGTTGATGATTTTGAAGAAAATTAGTGACATTGAATTATTGTCGATATAGCCTCGAAACGATGACCATGACTAACCCACGATTCTGCACGAAATAGGTGATATTGAAATATGATTTTGATATTGCACCAGAACATTGCTAAAGGTCCTAGTTGATGATTTTGAAGAAAATTAGTGACATTGAATTATTGTCGATATAGCCTCGAAACGATGACCATGACTAACCCACGATTCTGCACCAAATAGGTGATATTGAAATATGATTTTGATATTGCACCAGAACATTGCTAAAGGTCCTAGTTGATGATTTTGAAGAAAATTAGTGACATTGAATTATTGTCGATATAGCCTCGAAACGATGACCATGACTAACCCACGATTCTGCACCAAATAGGTGATATTGAAATATGATTTTGATATTGCACCAGAACATTGCTAAAGGTCCTAGTTGATGATTTTGAAGAAAATTAGTGACATTGAATTATTGTCGATATAGCCTCGAAACGATGACCATGACTAACCCACGATTCTGCACCAAATAGGTGATATTGAAATATGATTTTGATATTGCACCAGAACATTGCTAAAGGTCCTAGTTGATGATTTTGAAGAAAATTAGTGACATTGAATTATTGTCGATATAGCCTCGAAACGATGACCATGACTAACCCACGATTCTGCACGAAATAGGTGATATTGAAATATGATTTTGATATTGCACCAGAACATTGCTAAAGGTCCTAGTTGATGATTTTGAAGAAAATTAGTGACATTGAATTATTGTCGATATAGCCTCGAAACGATGACCATGACTAACCCACGATTCTGCACCAAATAGGTGATATTGAAATATGATTTTGATATTGCACCAGAACATTGCTAAAGGTCCTAGTTGATGATTTTGAAGAAAATTAGTGACATTGAATTATTGTCGATATAGCCTCGAAACGATGACCATGACTAACCCACGATTCTGCACCAAATAGGTGATATTGAAATATGATTTTGATATTGCACCAGAACATTGCTAAAGGTCCTAGTTGATGATTTTGAAGAAAATTAGTGACATTGAATTATTGTCGATATAGCCTCGAAACGATGACCATGACTAACCCACGATTCTGCACGAAATAGGTGATATTGAAATATGATTTTGATATTGCACCAGAACATTGCTAAAGGTCCTAGTTGATGATTTTGAAGAAAATTAGTGACATTGAATTATTGTCGATATAGCCTTGAAACGATGACCATGACTAACCCCAACCCCCTATGTCACCAAATAGTGAATATTAAAATGAATTTTATCTATTGCACCATAGCACATATGCTAAAGTCTAGTTGATGATTTTGAAGAAAATTAGTGACATTGAATTATTGTCGATATAGCCTCGAAACGATGACCATGACTAACCCATGATTCTGCACCAAATAGGTGATATTGAAATATGATTTTGATATTGCACCAGAACATTGCTAAAGGTCCTAGTTGATGATTTTGAAGAAAATTAGTGACATTGAATTATTGTCGATATAGCCTCGAAACGATGACCATGACTAACCCACGATTCTGCACCAAATAGGTGATATTGAAATATGATTTTGATATTGCACCAGAACATTGCTAAAGGTCCTAGTTGATGATTTTGAAGAAAATTAGTGACATTGAATTATTGTCGATATAGCCTCGAAACGATGACCATGACTAACCCACGATTCTGCACCAAATAGGTGATATTGAAATATGATTTTTGATATTGCACCAGAACATTGCTAAAGGTCCTAGTTGATGATTTTGAAGAAAATTAGTGACATTGAATTATTGTCGATATAGCCTCGAAACGATGACCATGACTAACCCATGATTCTGCACGAAATAGGTGATATTGAAATATGATTTTGATATTGCACCAGAACATTGCTAAAGGTCCTAGTTGATGATTTTGAAGAAAATTAGTGACATTGAATTATTGTCGATATAGCCTCGAAACGATGACCATGACTAACCCACGATTCTGCACGAAATAGGTGATATTGAAATATGATTTTGATATTGCACCAGAACATTGCTAAAGGTCCTAGTTGATGATTTTGAAGAAAATTAGTGACATTGAATTATTGTCGATATAGCCTCGAAACGATGACCATGACTAACCCACGATTCTGCACCAAATAGGTGATATTGAAATATGATTTTGATATTGCACCAGAACATTGCTAAAGGTCCTAGTTGATGATTTTGAAGAAAATTAGTGACATTGAATTATTGTCGATATAGCCTCGAAACGATGACCATGACTAACCCACGATTCTGCACCAAATAGGTGATATTGAAATATGATTTTGATATTGCACCAGAACATTGCTAAAGGTCCTAGTTGATGATTTTGAAGAAAATTAGTGACATTGAATTATTGTCGATATAGCCTCGAAACGATGACCATGACTAACCCACGATTCTGCACCAAATAGGTGATATTGAAATATGATTTTGATATTGCACCGGAACATTGCTAAAGGTCCTACTTGATGATTTTGAAGAAAATTAGTGACATTGAATTATTGTCGATATAGCCTCAAAACCATGACCATGACTAACTAACCCACGATTCTGCACCCGACATATAGTGATTTTTAGAAAATATGATTTTGATTCGCACAGAACCATTGCGCTAAAGTCCTAGTTGAGTTTTGATAAGAAAATAGTGACATTGAATTATTGTCGATTATAAGCCTCGAAATGATGACCATTGACTAACCCACATTCTGCAAAATAGGTGAATAATTGAAATATATTTTGATATGGCACAAGAAAATTGCGAAAAGTCCTAGTTGAGATTTGAGAAAATTAGTGACATTGACAGTATTGTCGATATAAGCTCGCAAGCGTATGACCATTGACTTTCACCCACGATCTGCACCAAATAGGTGATATTGAAATATGATTTTGATATTGCACCAGAACATTGCTAAAGGTCCTAGTTGATGATTTTGAAGAAAATTAGTGACATTGAATTATTGTCGACATAGCCTTGAAACGATGACCATGACTAACCCACGATTCTGCACGAAATAGGTGATATTGAAATATGATTTTGATATTGCACCAGAACATTGCTAAAGGTCCTAGTTGATGATTTTGAAGAAAATTAGTGACATTGAATTATTGTCGATATAGCCTCGAAACGATGACCATGACTAACCCACGATTCTGCACGAAATAGGTGATATTGAAATATGATTTTGATATTGCACCAGAACATTGCTAAAGGTCCTAGTTGATGATTTTGAAGAAAATTAGTGACATTGAATTATTGTCGATATAGCCTCGAAACGATGACCATGACTAACCCACGATTCTGCACCAAATAGGTGATATTGAAATATGATTTTGATATTGCACCAGAACATTGCTAAAGGTCCTAGTTGATGATTTTGAAGAAAATTAGTGACATTGAATTATTGTCGATATAGCCTCGAAACGATGACCATGACTAACCCACGATTCTGCACCAAATAGGTGATATTGAAATATGATTTTGATATTGCACCAGAACATTGCTAAAGGTCCTAGTTGATGATTTTGAAGAAAATTAGTGACATTGAATTATTGTCGATATAGCCTCGAAACGATGACCATGACTAACCCATGATTCTGCACCAAATAGGTGATATTGAAATATGATTTTGATATTGCACCAGAACATTGCTAAAGGTCCTAGTTGATGATTTTGAAGAAAATTAGTGACATTGAATTATTGTCGATATAGCCTCGAAACGATGACCATGACTAACCCACGAATAATTCTGCACCAAATAGGTGATATTGAAATATATTTTGATATTGCACCAGAACATTGCTAAAGTTCCTAGGGTTTTTTTTGTTGTGAGATTTTGAAAAAATTAATGAAATAGCTGACATTGAATTATTGTCGATTTTTTATAACTATGGGGGCCCCGAACGATGACCATGACTACCCATCTACGATTCTACACAAAATAGGATATATTGAATATGATTTGATATTGCACCAGAACATTGATAAAGGTCCTAATTGATGATTTTGAAGAAAATTAGTCACATTGAATTATTGTCGATATAGCCTCGAAACGATGACCATGACTAACCCACGATTCTGCACCAAATAGGTGATATTGAAATATGATTTTGATATTGCACCAGAACATTGCTAAAGGTCCTAGTTGATGATTTTGAAGAAAATTAGTGACATTGAATTATTGTCGATATAGCCTCGAAACGATGACAATGACTAACCCACGATTCTGCACCAAATAGGTGATATTGAAATATGATTTTGATATTGCACCAGAACATTGCTAAAGGTCCTAGTTGATGATTTTGAAGAAAATTAGTGACATTGAATTATTGTCGATATAGCCTCGAAACGATGACCATGACTAACCGACGATTCTGCACCAAATAGGTGATATTGAAATATGATTTTGATATTGCACCAGAACATTGCTAAAGGTCCTAGTTGATGATTTTGAAGAAAATTAGTGACATTGAATTATTGTCGATATAGCCTCGAAACGATGACCATGACTAACCCAGGATTCGGCACCAAATAGGTGATATTGAAATATGATTTTGATATTGCACCAGAACACCAGAACGTTGCTAAAGGTCCTAGTTGATGATTTTGAAGAAAATTAGTGACATTGAATTATTGTCGATATAGCCTCGAAACGATGACCATGACTAACTAACCCACGATTCTGCACGAAATAGGTGATATTGAAATATGATTTTGATATTGCACCAGAACATTGCTAAAGGTCCTAGTTGATGATTTTGAAGAAAATTAGTGACATTGAATTATTGTCGATATAGCCTCGAAACGATGACCATGACTAACCCACGATTCTGCACCAAATAGGTGATATTGAAATATGATTTTGATATTGCACCAGAACATTGCTAAAGGTCCTAGTTGATGATTTTGAAGAAAATTAGTGACATTGAATTATTGTCGATATAGCCTCGAAACGATGACCATGACTAACCCACGATTCTGCACGAAATAGGTGATATTGAAATATGATTTTGATATTGCACCAGAACATTGCTAAAGGTCCTAGTTGATGATTTTGAAGAAAATTAGTGACATTGAATTATTGTCGATATAGCCTCGAAACGATGACCATGACTAACCCACGATTCTGCAGCAAATAGGTGATATTGAAATATGATTTTGATATTGCACCAGAACATTGCTAAAGGTCCTAGTTGATGATTTTGAAGAAAATTAGTGACATTGAATTATTGTCGATATAGCCTCGAAACGATGACCATGACTAACCCACGATTCTGCACGAAATAGGTGATATTGAAATATGATTTTGATATTGCACCAGAACATTGCTAAAGGTCCTAGTTGATGATTTTGAAGAAAATTAGTGACATTGAATTATTGTCGATATAGCCTCGAAACGATGACCATGACTAACCCACGATTCTGCACCAAATAGGTGATATTGAAATATGATTTTGATATTGCACCAGAACATTGCTAAAGGTCCTAGTTGATGATTTTGAAGAAAATTAGTGACATTGAATTATTGTCGATATAGCCTCGAAACGATGACCATGACTAACCCACGATTCTGCACCAAATAGGTGATATTGAAATATGATTTTGATATTGCACCAGAACATTGCTAAAGGTCCTAGTTGATGATTTTGAAGAAAATTAGTGACATTGAATTATTGTCGATATAGCCTCGAAACGATGACCATGACTAACCCACGATTCTGCACCAAATAGGTGATATTGAAATATGATTTTGATATTGCACCAGAACATTGCTAAAGGTCCTAGTTGATGATTTTGAAGAAAATTAGTGACATTGAATTATTGTCGATATAGCCTCGAAACGATGACCATGACTAACCCACGATTCTGCACCAAATAGGTGATATTGAAATATGATTTTGATATTGCACCAGAACATTGCTAAAGGTCCTAGTTGATGATTTTGAAGAAAATTAGTGACATTGAATTATTGTCGATATAGCCTCGAAACGATGACCATGACTAACCCACGATTCTGCACCAAATAGGTGATATTTAAATATGATTTTGATATTGCACCAGAACATTGCTAAAGGTCCTAGTTGATGATTTTGAAGAAAATTAGTGACATTGAATTATTGTCGATATAGCCTTGAAACGATGACCATGACTAACCCACGATTCTGCACCAAATAGGTGATATTGAAATATGATTTTGATATTGCACCAGAACTAAAGGTCCTAGTTGATGATTTTGTAGAAAATTAGTGACATTGAATTATTGTAGATATAGCCTCGAAACGATGACCACGATTCTGCACCAAATAGGTGATATTGAAATATGATTTTGATATTGCACAGGAACATTGCTAAAGGTCCTAGTTGATGATTTTGAAGAAAATTAGTGACATTGAATTATTGTCGATATAGCCTCGAAAGGATGACCATGACTAACCCACGATTCTGCACCAAATAGGTGATATTGAAATATGATTTTGATATTGCACCAGAACATTGCTAAAGGTCCTCGTTGATGATTTTGAAGAAAATTAGTGACATGTGTATTACACACAGTGTGGTATGTGTATGTACCACACAGTGTGTTATATCCCAGATAGCACACAGCCGTCGGGCCGACGTCGGCTATTGGTCGCACCGTCGCGATCGACTTTCCACCGTCGGGCCGCCGTCGGGCCGCCGGTGGATTTCCGACGTTGGGAATCAATCCCTTTCCACTTTTGTGCCACCGTCGGGCCACCGTCGGCCCGCCGGTGGATTTCCGACGTTGGGAATCAATCCCTTTCCACTTTTGTGCCACCGTCGGGCCACCGTCGGCCCGCCGGTGGATTTCCGACGTTGGGAATCAATCCCTTTCCACTTTTGAGCCACCGTCGGGCCACCGTCGGCCCGACGGTGGTGGGCCGCCGCAGGTTTGCATTCATTTTCCACATTTCCTGATTTGAGCCACCGTCGACCCACCGTCGGCCCGACGGTGGTGTTCCGACGTTAGGTTTCAATCCCTTTCCACTTTTGATTCACCGTCGGGCCACCGTCGGCCCGACGGTGGTAGGCCGCCGTAGGTTTGCATTCATTTTCCACACTTGGGATACCGTCGGGCCATCGTCGGCCCGACGGTGGTGTTCCGACCTTAGGTTTCAATCCTTTTGCACTTGTGAGCCACCGTCGGGCCACCGTCGGCCCGACGGTGTTGTTCCGACGTTAGGTTTCAATCCCTTTCCACTTTTGATTCACCGTCGGGCCACCGTCGGCCCGACGGTGATGGGCCGACGCAGGTTTGCATTCATTTTCCACACTTGGGATACCGTCGGGCCATCGTCGGCTCGACGGTGGTGGGCCGCGCCTGCGCAGTTCTTTAAATTTGCTTTCCGGCTCGAGTCGCCCGCGGACCACGTGCGATTGCTGATCAGTGTTCTTTTTCTCCCAATAACTCCAGAAATACCAGGAATTTTAAGGAATCATTTACCAGGTTTGTTTATTAATATGTTTAGATTATTTTGTAAAAGTTTTGTAATTTATTACGAAGTATTAATGGAATTATTCGTGTTAATACGATTTGAATCGTCCGATACGGTTTGTTTACTTCGAATCCCGGCTCGAGTCGCCAGCACAACACGTGCGATCGTTGATCAGTGTTCTTTTTCTCCCAATAACTCCAGAAATACCAGGAATTTTAAGGAATTATTTCACAGGTTTGTTTATTACTATGTTTAGATTATTTTGTAAAAGTTTTGTAATTTATTACGATGTATTAATGGAATTATTCGTGTTAATACGATTTGAACCGTACGGAATGTTGACGAAGGACCGCCATCTTGGTTTTTCCGAGAAGACACTGTCACTATAGTGTCAACACGTACAGACTATATTACATTTATTACGTATGGGTTCTCGATTTCTATTGATTTTGAATAAAACTAATATTTTTGCACCTGTACGTATTGACACTATAGTGACAGCGTCTTCTCGGCTCGTCGGGTCAAAACAACGACGGCCCGACGGCGTTTGGCGCCGTCGGGCCGTCGGCGGCAGCCGCCGTCGGGGCGACGGTGTATGGTTGGACAAAACAATGTCGGCCCGACGGCGTTTGGCGCCGTCGCCCCGACGGCGGCAGCCGCCGTCGCCCCGACGGCGTCGGGGCGACGGCGTCTGGCGCCGTCGGGCCGACGGCGGCAGCCGCCGTCGCCCCGACGGCGGGAGGTTGGACAAAACAACGTCGGCCCGACGGCGTTTTCCACCGTCGGGCCGCCGGAGCGGCCGCCGTCGGGCCGCCGTCGGGCCGACGACTGTGTGCTGTCTGGGATGTGGGTAACACACAGCGTGTTATGTGTGTGTACCAGACAGTGTGTTATGTGTGTAACACACAGTGTGTTATGTGTGACCACACAGTGTCTTATGTGTATAACACACAGTGTTATGTGTGTACCACACAGTGCGTTATATGTATAACACACATTGTGTTGTATGTGTACCACACATTGTGTAGTGTGTGTGTACCACACAGTGTGTTATGTGTGTAACACACAGTGTGTACCACACAGTGTGTTATGTGTGTGTACCACACAGTCTGTTATGTTTGTAACACAGTGTGTAGTGTGTGTGTACCACACAGTGTGTTATGTGTGTATACCACACAGTGTGCTATGTGTGTGCAACACAGTCTGTTATGTGTGTACCACACATTGTGTTATGTGTGTTTACCACACAGTGTTATGTGTGTGTGCCACACATTGTGTTATGCGTGTACCACACAGTGTGTTATGTGTGTAACACACAGTGTTATGTGTGTGTACCACAATGTATGTAGCACACAATGTTTGCTTGTTTGTTTGTTGTTGTTTTACGTCCTAGCAACATCTAAGGTCATATCAGGACGGGGGTGTTATGTGTGTGTACCACACATTGTGTTATGCGTGTGTACCACACATTGTGTTATGTGTGTAACACACAGTGTTATGTTTGTGTACCACACAGTGTGTCATGTGTGTGTAACACACTGTGTGGTACACACGCATAAACACTATGTGTGGTACACACAGTCTGTCATGTGTGTGTAACACACTGTGTGTTATGTGTGTAGTATGCGCATAACACACAGTGTGTTATGTGTTATTACACACAGTGTGTTATGTATTATGTGTGTGTACCACACAGGCTGTTATGTGTGTAGCACACAGTGCCACACAGTGTGATAGGTGTGTGCAACACACAGTGTGTTATGTGTGTACCACACATTGTGTTATGCGTGTGTACCACACAGTGTGTTATGTGTTTGCCACACAGTGTGTTATGTGTGTGTAACACCCAGTGTGTGATGTTTGTGTACCACACAGTCTGTTATGTGTGTAACACAGTGTGTTATGTATATAACACACAGTGTGTTATGTGTGTACCACACTGTGTGTTATGTGTATTACACACAGTGTGTTATGTGTATGTACCACACAGTGTGTTATATGTGTGTAACACACAGCGTGTTATGTGTGTACCACACAGTGTGTAATGTGTGTGTACCACGCAGTGTGTGATGTGTGTAACACACAGTGTGTTATGTCTGTACCACACAGTGTGTTATGTGTGTACCACAACCTGTTATGTGTGTAACACACAGTGTGTTATGTGTGTTATGTGTGTGTACCACACAGTGTGTTATGTGTATAACACACAGAGTGCTATGTGTGTTTACCACACATTGTATTATGTGTGTGTACCACACAGTGTGTTATGTGTGTAACACACAGTGTTATGTGTGTGTACCACACAGTGTGTTATGTGTGTGTAACACACTGTGTGGTACACACGCCTAAACACTACGTGTGGTACACACAGTCTGTTATGTGTGTAGTATCCGTATAACACACAGTGTGTTATGTGTGTATGTCACACATGGTGTTATATGTGTGTACCACACAGTCTGTTATGTGTGTAACTCAGTGTGTTATGTGTGTACCACACAGTGTGATATGTGTGTGCACCACACAGTGTGTTATGTGTGTACTACACATTGTGTTATACGTGTGTACCACACAGTGTGTTATGTGTGTACCAAACAATGTGTTATGTTGCACCACACAGTGTGTTATGTGTTTACCACACAGTGTGTTATGTGTCTGTACCACACAGTGTGTTATGTGTATAACACACATTGTGTTATGTGTGTGTACCACACTGTGTGTTATGTGTATTTCACACAGTGTGGTATGTGTATGTACCACACAGTGTGTTATCTGTGTACCAGACAGTGGATTATGTGTAACACACAGTGTGTTATGTGTGTGTACCACACATTGTGTTATGTGTATAACACATTGTGTTATGTGTGTGTACCACACATTGTGTAATGTGTGTGTACCATGCAGTGTTATGTGTGTAACACACAGTGTGTTATGTCTGTACCACACAGTGTGTTATGTGTGTGTACCATACAGTGTGTTATGTGTGTGTAACACAGTGTGTTATGTTTGTGTACCAGTGTGTTATGTGTGTGTAACAGAGTCTGGTATGTGTGTAACACACAGTGTGTTATGTGTGTGTACCACACATTGTGTTATGTGTGTGTACCACACAGTGTGTTATGTATGTAACACACAGTGTGTTATGTGTGTGTACCTCACAGTGTGTTATGTCGATGCCACACAGTGTGTTATGTGTTTACCAGTGTGTTATGTGTGTGTAACACACAGTGTGTTATGTTTGTGTACCACACAGTCTGTTATGTGTGTAACACAGTGTGTTATGTGTATAAGACAGTGTGTTATGTGTGTGTACCACACTGTGTGTTATGTGTATTACACACAGTGTGGAATGTACCACACAGTGTGTTATGTGTGTAACACACAGCGTGTTATGTGTGTACCAGACAGTGTGTTATGTGTAACACACAGTGTGTTATGTGTGTGTACCACACAGTGTGTTATGTGCATAACACACATTGTGTTATGTGTGTCTACCACAGATTTGTAATGTGTGTATGCCACGCACAGTGTGTTATGTCTGTACCACACAGTGTCTGTACCACACAGTGTGTTATGTGTGTGTACCACACAGTGTGTTATGTGTGTGTAACACACAGTGTGTTATGTTTGTGTACCAGTGTGTTATGTGTGTGTAACAGAGTCTGTTATGTGTGTAACACACAGTGTGTTATGTGTGTGTACCGCACAGTGTGTTATGTGTGTACCACACAGTGTTGTATGTGTGTACCACACAGTGTGTTATGTGTGTGGAACACAGTGTGTTATGTGTGTTACCACAGTGTGTTATGTGTGTTACCACACAGTGTGCTATGTGTGTACCACACAGTGTATTATGTGTGTACCACAGAGTGTGTTATGTGTATGTAACACACAGTGTGTTATGTGTGTGTAACAGTGTGTTATGTACACCAGTGAGATGTGTGTATCCTGATATGACCTTTGACGCGTGCCAGACGCATCCAGTGTGCTGGCAATTTGCGCGTGAGAACCACATGACGCCCGCCTGTACTTGAAGCACGCGTCCTGTCTGTCCGTAGCTTAACACACACTGTGTTATGGGTGTGTACCACACAGAGTGTTATATGTGTGTAACACACAGTGTGTTATGTTTGTGTACCACACAGTGTGTTATGGGTGTACCACAGTGTGCTATGTGTGTGTACCACACATTGTGTTATGCGTGTGTACCACACAGTGTTATGTGTGTGTACCACAGTGTGCTATGTGTGTGCAACACAGTGTGTTATGTGTGTACCACACATTGTGTTATGTGTGTTCACCACACAGTGTGTTATGTGTGTACCACACAGTGTTTGCTTGTTTGTTTGTTTGTTGTTGTTTTACGTCCTAGCAACATCTAAGGTCATATCAGGACGGGGGTGTTATGTGTGTGTACCACACATTGTGTTATGCGTGTGTAACACACAGTGTGTTATGTGTGTGTAACACACAGTGTGTTATGTGTGTGTACCACACAGTGTGTTAAGTGTGTTATGTGTGTGTTATGTGTTAATTGTGTTATACTGCGTGTTAAGTGTGTTATACTGTGTGTTATGTGTGTACCACACAGTGTAGTATGCGTATAACACATGTTATATGCGTATAACACAGGGTGTTATGTGTGTGTACCACACAGTCTGTTATGTGTGTAACACACAGTTTGTTATGTGTGTGTACCACACAGTGTGTTATGTGTGTGAGTGTACCACACAGTGTGGTACACACACACACATTAGGTCATCCCAGACGGGATGACCTAATGAGTTAGAGCGTCCGTCTCCCATGTGGTAGATCTTGTCGTGTCAAACCAATGAGTTATTCTTACTGGTCGCTTCCTAGCCCAGCAATAGGTGAGGCTCGGCATGTTTAGGATAGGGCAAGGATTTTTTGGCTCAATATGTGACTGAGTGGATATCGGGTTGCTGGTGGCCTGGATTTTTCCAGGGGGTCAGCACTACAAATTTCCCAGGAGTGCGCACGGTCACAAGTCAGTATCCGTCCTGATTTGACCTTATATTTTTTCTAGGACATAAACTAGACAGGTGGTTACTTTTGCCATCGACCCCATTTCATTGTGGGCCAGTCAAAGACAGCTTGTCAAAAATGCACAACATTTACAAAATTATGAGAGTCTGGTTCAATCCTGCTAAAGAATTAAAATGCCTAGTTTTCTGCTCAACACAGTTGGTGGAGGACACTCTTTCATTTGAGCATTACAGTTTTCTGACCTGAGGCGAAATACAGTAAGCCCGAGGTGATAAGGAATAGTCAATGGGGTGACGGCTGAAGCCTCCCCGGTACACCCGTTGTCGGGTGAGGAAAGTGGGCCAGATGCCGGCCCTGCTGGGCTAGAGGAGCGGCTCATGAAGCTGGAGCAGATGCTCATGGTTACATCTCAGAAGCGAACAGGTACAGTTTGTAACGCAAACTCAGACGGCAAAGGAAACAGTTTTTACCGCGAAGAAAATTTAACTATTTGGCAAATTGGTATAAATTGACTATTCTGAGTATAGTGGAAGTCTTTACGCAACCCCTTTTACAGGAAACAATTTCCTTTGTTTTTCGGATAAACATTTTACAAAATGTTGTCGCTAGAAACAGCACCAGATTTAATTACAAAGGGTGCTTGGCTGAGGAGTGTACATCTGAGAGATGCATTTTACACAAAACCAAGTTCAAAGGAGATTTAACAAATTTCTAAGATTTATTTGGAATGCACAAAGTTAAAGATACTGCGCTAAGCTTGCTACGATTAATGAAGCCATACCTTAGGCAGGTCACGGTGTTGATAGGCAATATGATCTCATATGCCCCCGCCATTTTATATGGCTAAGATCACATTAAATCAGACTAGACAGGCATTAGACAGAACTAGAGAATTTTGAAACAAAGAACGTCTAAACCATATTGAATGATGACTTCAACATGTTAATTCATCTCCGAATACTATGTGTAGGGATATACGTAACACTGTAGTTACAAGGTTGTCTCTCAAGAAGGATGTACGTGTCCCCACTGTGCAAACATCGCAATGGGGCGCCGATGACTAGACAAAGAAATTTCAGATGATATCAATGATCTGGAGCTTAGACCAGTTTAATTAGGTCTATGCAGTTTAGTATGCATACCGGAATTTCCATGTCACAATTCTGATAGACAAAAACAACTGCAATGGCATACATTTGCAAAATGGGACGGACTATGTCCAGACCAGGTAATAAAATAGCAAAGCTAATCTGGACTTGGCCAAAGAATAATGAAGTTTGGCTTACGGTACCTTACATACCAGGTAGTCAGAAGACATTGCCAGACAGGAACAGTAGACCTTTTCACGATCATTTGGACTGGTCATTAAATGAGGATATTGGTTCAACAAATTGATTTGTTTGAATCAAGAAAGAATAACAA
The DNA here is from genome assembly GCA_030323885.1 of Branchipolynoe longqiensis. Classification (NCBI taxonomy): domain Eukaryota; kingdom Metazoa; phylum Annelida; class Polychaeta; order Phyllodocida; family Polynoidae; genus Branchipolynoe; species Branchipolynoe longqiensis. Next base: position 10,550,407 of record CM059192.1, on the reverse strand, counting down.
GTTACAAAAAAACAAAAAACAAAAACAACAAAGGATTGGCGAATGGATGATTTCTCTTTAATTTGGGGAAAATTAAATTTGTTACATTTTCCCCACCATTCAGCATTATCAGCACAGTGGCCAGGAAGATAAGACAATTGGTAAACATTGGGTTATACACTGGCTTTTACGGTCCGTTTATGAAAGGAATACCCCAAAGCCTAGTCAGTTTTGGGATGTTTCAGTACTGTTTCAGTTGTTTAAGGCTTGGCCTAACAATGCTCATTTAGCTGTTATTAAGTGTTAAACAAATAACATTTAAGTTGCCAGTTTTGTTACTTTTAGTAACAGGACATAGAGAACAAACTATCATAGCTTGGTCTCTGGATGGACTCGAGGTCGACAGAAAGCAGCCAACTTTTGACTTGACACAGTTGTTGAAATCCAACTGCTTAGGGGACCCGTTATCCACGGTCTAGGTTGATTCTTTTCCCAGATGACAGGGAATTGCGTGCAGTATCAGCCATATGGGCTTATTTATCCAAGACTAATGATCTAAGGAATTCCAAATAGCTTTTGGTGAGCTTTATCAAGCCACACAAAGCTATTTCAAGTTTGGTGAGCTTTATCAAGCCACACAAAGCTATTTCACGAAACACTCTTGCTAGATGGACCATCAGAGTTCTGAAAGCGGCAGCCGAAACAGATCGCCAACAGTTCCTTCTCGATCACCGCATAATTCGCCTGCGCGCTGTTCAATGCTTTCGATGCCATGGCTACTGGGCGGTTGGTTATCCCCTAAACCCGATTTGGATGCATCTACCTGAATCGTCACTGCTTTACGCACATCAAAATATTGCAAGACTGGGGCTTCGACTAGCAAGCTCTTTAACTTGTCAAATGCGATTTTCTGTTCCTCCCCCCAGTGCCAAGCAACCTCTTTAGTTAATAATATGCGTAGGGGTTTTGCGATTTACGAAAGGTGTGGAATGAATCTTCCCACATACCCAATCATTCCCAAGAACCTCTGGACTGCTGGTTTGTCTTTTGGGGTCACTAGATCTACAATGGCTTGGACCTGTTCGGGGTTCGGTTTTAACCCGTTTTGTGTTAACAAATGTCCCACATACGGAACCTCAGTCTTGCAAATGTGAGATTTCTTGGGGTTTAGTTTTAGGTTAACTTCTTTTGCTCTCTTTAACACTGATTCGAGTCTGACATTGTGCTCTTTTAAATTCGAACCATATACGAGGATGTCGTCTGCAATGACGTCGACACCTGGTAGATCTGTCAGTATCCCAGATAGCACACAGCGGTCGGGCCGACGTCGGCTATTGGTCGCACCGTCGCGATCGACTTTCCACCGTCGGGCCGCCGTCGGGCCGCTGGTGGATTTCCGACGTTGGGAATCAATCCCTTTCCACTTTTGTGCCACCGTCGGGCCACCGTCGGCCCGCCGGTGGATTTCCGACGTTGGGAATCAATCCCTTTCCACTTTTGAGCCACCGTCGGGCCACCGTCGGCCCGACGGTGGTGGGCCGCCGCAGGTTTGCATTCATTTTCCACATTTCCTGATTTGAGCCACCGTCGACCCACCGTCGGCCCGACGGTGGTGTTCCGACGTTAGGTTTCAATCCCTTTCCACTTTTGATTCACCGTCGGGCCACCGTCGGCCCGACGGTGGTAGGCCGCCGTAGGTTTGCATTCATTTTCCACACTTGGGATACCGTCGGGCCATCGTCGGCCCGACGGTGGTGTTCCGACCTTAGGTTTCAATCCTTTTGCACTTGTGAGCCACCGTCGGGCCACCGTCGGCCCGACGGTGTTGTTCCGACGTTAGGTTTCAATCCCTTTCCACTTTTGATTCACCGTCGGGCCACCGTCGGCCCGACGGTGATGGGCCGACGCAGGTTTGCATTCATTTTCCACATCTGGTATACCGTCGGGCCATCGTCGGCTCGACGGTGGTGGGCCGCGCCTGCGCAGTTCTTTAAATTTGCTTTCCGGCTCGAGTCGCCCGCGGACCACGTGCGATTGCTGATCAGTGTTCTTTTTCTCCCAATAACTCCAGAAATACCAGGAATTTTAAGGAATCATTTACCAGGTTTGTTTATTAATATGTTTAGATTATTTTGTAAAAGTTTTGTAATTTATTACGAAGTATTAATGGAATTATTCGTGTTAATACGATTTGAATCGTCCGATACGGTTTGTTTACTTCGAATCCCGGCTCGAGTCGCCAGCACAACACGTGCGATCGTTGATCAGTGTTCTTTTTCTCCCAATAACTCCAGAAATACCAGGAATTTTAAGGAATTATTTCACAGGTTTGTTTATTACTATGTTTAGATTATTTTGTAAAAGTTTTGTAATTTATTACGATGTATTAATGGAATTATTCGTGTTAATACGATTTGAACCGTACGGAATGTTGACGAAGGACCGCCATCTTGGTTTTTCCGAGAAGACACTGTCACTATAGTGTCAACACGTACAGACTATATTACATTTATTACGTATGGGTTCTCGATTTCTATTGATTTTGAATAAAACTAATATTTTTGCACCTGTATGTATTGACACTATAGTGACAGCGTCTTCTCGGCTCGTCGGGTCAAAACAACGACGGCGTTTGGCGCCGTCGGGCCGTCGGCGGCAGCCGCCGTCGGGGCGACGGTGTATGGTTGGACAAAACAGGTTTTCCCCACAGGTTTTCGCTACCACCTCTTCCACTGTCTTAATTGGATATGGCCCCCTTAACACAACCCTGTTCAGTTTGGTCAGGTCCAAACAGATACGTATCTTCTGTGCTTTCTTAATGATCATCACCGAATTGACCCATGGAGTGGGCTCGTGTTGTTGAACGATAACACCTAGTTTGATCATTCTATCTAATTCATTATGCATGTCTGACTATATTGCATGAGGTATACATCAGGGAGGGTCTACTACAGGGGTGACAGATGGATCAATGTGAATGGTTGCGTTTGCTTTGATTTTTCCTAACCCTGTGAATACAACATTGTAATCGTTTACCAATTTCTTGGCATAGTCTGCCGTGTTCATCTTGATGTCGTGGCTGCTGACTGTAACCGCCCTCGTGATTAGTCCCAATGCGACACACGCATCTTTTCCTAAGATCGGACTTCCGGTTCTCGTCACATGGAAATTGAATGCCTTTTTCTTGATGTTGATCTTGTTTCCTCTTCCGGAGTTATGCGGTGTCCTGCATAAGTCACTAGGTGGCACCTGGTAGGTGCGAGTTCGGTCCTTAGCAGTTTGTCATATATGTGTCTCGGAATTATATTAGCTTCCGAGCCAGTTTCCAATTTGAAATGAATCTTCTGACCCTGCGCTAGTAACTCCTTGAACCACAGATGCGGCTCCTCCTCGGGGTCTTCAGAAATTGATCTGATGGCCAGGTCATAGTCGGATGAGTCGTCCTCGTCTTCACTGGGGTTGAGCATCCACTCTCCCGGTGTGTTGTTTACGTCCATGCCAATTTCAATCACCGGGTCAACAAATGTGTCTGTACCTACATTAGTTGCACTCCGGTTGTTGTTCGGTGGTCTTTTGTGCTTGGCTCCTCCCACTTGGCCGCTGGTGCGAGTGGGTGTGTCCAATGCTTTGTATGTTTGTTGACGGCGTCGACATGCGGCTCAAGTGCCCGTTGAGATCCATGTTTTAGTAATGTAGTATTATGCTCACTCACTCTGCACATTTGTAGGCATTCTTGCAGGCTCAAGTTGGGCGTTTGCAGGAGCTTATCTCGTAGGGTATTGCACTGCACTGCAGATCACGGTAGCCGCAGTATGATAACCTTTGCTCCAGCTCACATATGAACACTTCCATGGGCTCTGTAGTTTGTTGGTATGTCATGAACTGATACCGCACGACGGTTATATTGGACTTTCCTGTGCAATAAGTCCTGAAGGCTTTCATCAGAGGCCCTATCTTCTCACGGTCCGAACTGTCTAGGTTAAATGTGTGAAACAGCTTTTGGGCCTCTGGGCCTGCTACATGCAAAAATACGAAACATTGCATTTTTTTGGCTTTGGAGGTTACCCCTGTCACTCCTGCGTATATTTTGTATGCAGTGCCGTTCTGATATGACCTTAGATGTTGCTAGGACATAAAGCAATAACAACAAAAAACAATCATATGCACTGTGCCAGAGCTTTCAGTTTTCCTGCCATGTTGCCTTCCAGCTGTAACTTTGCCAGTGGTTTAAGGCCTGACAGTGCCATGTTGGGTGTGTGAGTCACCTATCTGACACCATTGTAAACGTGCCGGCTGGTGGGTGTGGGTGGTGCAAATAGGTCAAATGAAAGCACTACAGGTAATGAAGGAAACAGTGTTAGAGTGAAAGTAAGAGAATGACTCTTTAGTTTATTGGCTTATATAGGTTCTTCAAGATTCAAGATGGCCGTTGTCACATGATTCCATTCATCAATCACAGTACAATGCAGTGGTCACATGACTCACTCCTCCAATCAGAGTACAATGCAGTGGTCAATGATCATAACAATACCATGTGGGGGGGGGGGAGGGGGCATGTGAGGTGACTCTTCCAAAGACTGTTCTTAGTCAAACTCGGAAGTGACACTCCCTCTAAAGACTATTCAATTATACAAATTCTATACTCAATGAATAATAGTTTACCAATTTCACACATCCCTCATATGCCTTTGGGTTTTTATATTTTAACATTTATCATTATATAGACCGTTTGTAATTTATTATAGTAACTTCACCTCGGTTTAGATGTTTTATATCGGACAATTTTACAACGTACTCCGCCCCTCCACTTCTTACCATCTGCCCAGCAGTATAGAAAGAAGTGCACAGTACTATGTTGTCACCTTTATATCCTCTTTAATCTTTTATATCTTTTATCAACCTAAACAATAAATTGAGTCTGAAATAGTCGCGCTAATAGATAGGTACATCTGACTTTGAGAGCAAAAAAAAAACTTCGAAAATTTTCATTTTTTTTTTTTCCTATGGTATTTAATAAAATAATTCTATATTTTATTTTTATAATTTAAATTTTAACTATGTTTCAAGTCTTATTTTACCCCGCTGATAACATATATGATGTCTTAAGAAGCATATGATTCATTTGCCATCATTTTTAGCTTATTCCGAGCATTTTTTAGTTTTGTGACGGTTTAGAGGTCGTTCTGCAACGATTCTAAGGCGCACTCCAGTCACTTAGCATCGATCTTACATTAGTGCTCAATCGGATTTGGTATCTGCTGTCAAATATTCCAACATCGCTGCGCTTTTACCAGGCATTTTGTTTTACCGACTGTCAAATAGAAGAAACCTGGGACGTCGATGGTAGACGCGTGGTTGATCGACAGGTTCTCATAGGATTAACATTACGGAACTCAAGTCAATGAGAAAACAAGGCCTAAGCGGTTTGAATCGATGACCTAGTTTCAGGAACTATTTTCTTGCAAATCTAGACCAAAATCTTCAATTTCACCAATTTTAAGTCGTTTTATCTCGAAATAATGGCAAAAGATGAATCAATATGTGTTTTTGTAACTCCTGTACAAGAATAAAGCATCAATTATCAGTATTAACAAATATAATCGTGTCAACAGAAATTTAACATATACGATAGCGTAACTTGGCGGAATAATGTAAACAAAGCAATGACAGTGGTTCTTTTTGAACTTCAAAACCATAATACTTATCTATATTATTAAATAATAATAGATCTACATGCTTTTGCTCAAGTTTAAGGTATAGAATAGTAGTATTAGAATGTTCTGTATTCGTTGACGTCGATTGTCGATGTTAAGGCGTTTTCTCCATGAAACGGCAATTTTATATTGAATATAACTGTCTCTGTGTTAGTTCTATGTGAACTCGTCCGTCTGCGTTGCTTAATATCACCAACACGATCCAGTCACTAGCAGCATATGCGTTAGTTCTAACTGAACTATAGCATTGTCCATCATATAGCTGTAGCGAAATCCTCGACTCAGTCACATATGTCAAAGTTCCCGCCGAACTCTGTTACGAACATATTGACGATCAGCTTGTGGTACAGTTCTCCAGAACTGCTACGTGTTGATAGTGCTGCGTACGAAGTTCATCGAATGTCAATATTATTGTTGCAATTTATCGAAGACTAATGGAAGCACTGGTCAGCATATGCTTTAGCTCTCCACGTGAACTTAGCATTTCCTCGTACTGTGGACGCGAAATCATTGACTCAGTCACATATATTGAGAATATAGTGACCATCAGTATATGCTGCAGCTCCTCGCACACTAAGCATAGTCAGTCGACTGTCCGTACTGATGTCAATGTTTCAGCTGTGGTTCCTATAGTTCGTAGAAGGCAATGGATGACTTCTTTCCTCCTTCACATAGAAATTACTGATACAATTTCTTGTGGAGAATAAATATTCTATGAATATTAGAAAATTTGACGAATATTAAAGATTTTATTGGAGTTAAACCGATATGGGAGTCGGTACGGGTAGATTTACATCGCCGTGTTGTTTTATTTCCCGGTCGGTTGCTCGATTGAAATTAGTGCTATTGTTTTTAGCGTTTTAAACCCAAGAATACAGGAGGATACGTATTTCTTGTGGTAGATATGTTTGTTATATGAATATGTAATCAGATTTAATGGTGCATTTTTAGTGGCGTTTTTCATTTTTAATGGAATTACTTTATAATTAAAAATTATGTATCTAATGTTGGTGGTTGCCACATCAAAGGTAAAGATTTGGTTCAACGAGTCCCCCCGATGCCGAAAGAGAGCGATGTTGGCTGGAAGCCTCATGTCGTTTGGATTTTTCCTCGTTTTCTTTATGGATTCACGTTGGAATTAATCCTGGCTTTCTTTTAATGATTCCCCCACTTTTTTTAAGGCGTAACCTCCCGAGTTTCGTAGCATATCACTCCAACTTGCTGGCGCAGTACCGCAGAGGGAGAAGTGGTACGGAACAGAGTGTGGGAGGGTACCGATATACTGTCCCTAACCCCTTGTTTTGGTTCGCTTCATACCGTACCCACCTGCCGACATCACACAATTAGCTTTCACGCCTGTGGGAACGGTGTAAATATGTTCTCCAACCCCATAAATTGCCGCCCGTGACCGAACGGAGAGCGATGTTGGCAAAAGCCACATCATGTTAAGCCGCCCGTTGCCCAACGATGAGCAGTGATGGCTGGAGCTGTATTACGGTTATGCCCTCCGTTGCGAAACGAAGTGCGATGTTAACTGAAGCCTCATCACGGTAACCTGCCCGTGACCGAGCAGGAAGCGATGATGGGTGCGACCACATCAGGTTATGTAGCCCCGTTAAAAAATGGAGGAGCGAGTTTGCTGAAGCCCATCCCGTTTAGTGAGAGGCCGCCTGTTACTAAACGGAGGGTGATGTTGGCTGAAGCCACATCCCATTTGGCACCTGCTACCAAACGGAGAGCGATGTTGGCTGGAATCCACATCCCGTTTAGGCCGTCCCGTTACTAATGGAGGGCGATGTGGCTGAGCCTCATCACCGTACCCGCCCTGAGACCGAGCGGAGAGCAATGATGGTTTGCGACTACATCAGTTTATATAGCCCGTTAAGACGGGTAGTGATCTGGTGAAGTTACATCCCGATTAGGCCGCTCGTTACCAAACGGAGGGCGATGTTGGCTGATGCCACATCCCGGTTAGGCCGCCTGTTACCAAACGGAGAGCGATGTTGGCTGTAGCCACATCACGTTTAAGCCGAGCGGAGAGTGATGTTGGCTGAAGCCACATCACGTTATGCCACTTTTTGACATACGGAGAGCATTGTTGACTGAAGCCACTTTACGTTTAACCCGCCTGTGGCCGAGCGTAGACAGATGTTGGCTGAAACCACATCATTCCTCCTGATATGAGCTTAGATGTTCTAGGTGTAAATAAGAAACAATTAGTTGGTTGGCCCACACTCAACTTTCAGTTGATGGTTATAGTGCTGGCTTTAGACGTACTTTGGCCATTATTGAGCTATGGGTATTGTACTGTTATCAAACGGTACCTGTCTGGAATATGATTATAGATTTTCTGGGGGATGAAAAACAACAAACAAATAGTTGGTTGAGCACTCTAATTTTCATTGATCGTTCCAGATCTTGGATTTAAGGGTTAGTTGCCTATGAATGGCAGTAAGACCGAGGATACCATTTCCTGGATGAATAATTACTACTCGGTACCGTGGGTGAGGGTTTAGCCTCCCTGGTACACACAGTGATAGGGGAGAAAGCAGAGGCAGATAAGGCTCGCTGGGCTAAAAAAGTGGCTTCATAAGCTGAGCAAATGCCCTCAGCTAAATCTCAGAAGAGGAACAATAGAGGTTCCAATGCAAACTCAGATGGCCACGGAAACAGTTTTTTTTTCCAGGAGGTAAATAACCGTATTGTTTCCATATCATGATGATCTTCCTAATGGCCCAGCACATTCGAGCTGCTCACAGGCAGTTAACCGATCATTTTTGAAGCAGACCAAAACAACATTTGTAGGTTAATTTTCAGTTTGAACAACTATATGAATTTACTGTTTACCAAGTGGTTGTACCTTGTGCTTCTCCCCCCGCTTTACAAACTGTTATTTTTTCGCGCATGAAGAGAATGTTCCCCACAGTGATGATTCTTTTTTGGTGGGCAGACAAAATTAGCTGTCAAAATGTAGTAAATTGGTTTAGGGGCACCACATTAACGAAGTTAGTAGTTGCTGAAATGGATAAGAAGTTAGCATTGACAGAAACTAAAATCGATTTTGGACGGCCGTAGGCTTGAAGAAGAACTTAGACATATTAAGGTTATATAGTTAGGAGCAGGTGTATATTTAGGTCAGGTCTTAAGGCTAGATTCGGAGTACTTGCCCTAATGCTATCTCAGGATGTTGACCAAATAGTGCTACAGTAAATGGCTTTGCATCGCACATGGGAGGGAACAAATGTCCAACTCATATAATAAGAGAGCGAAATTAATTGGAATTGGGGAAGCCACATATAATATGTTGGCATCATGAATAATAACATTTTATAAAGTTGTTCATGGCATCCAGAGCAAATATTTTGGCAAGTGGATGTTGTCTCTTTGATTTGGGGGGAAAATAAATTTTATTACATTTTCTTAAAAATTCACCTAATCGCAGAGTACAAGGATGCTTTGATAGTCACTGATTGGGACATGCAGCCATGGTTGGAAGTATAGCCCAACAGCTAGGACTTAATATTTTTCCTACACGTAAGGGAAGATTTTAAGCATTAATGATTCGTGGTATGTGTTAACATCACCCCCTTCTGCATTCCTTTCAGAACACATATTTACGAACACTTTGGGTTTAGAGAGAAAGTTTCTCAGACCCTACTAGAAAAGATTGGCCAAAAGGAAAACAGTGAAAACCACTGATCCACTTAAATACAAACACCTTAAGAATGAAATAGAAGATGAAGCAACAAAAGCTAAAGATGAATGGGGAATAAGAAGGGAAGTAGTGAACAACTTGAATCTCAAGATCGTTCAAGAGAGAATGCACAAGAAAGGAAAGAGATAAAAGGTCAAGGATATAGACAGAGAAGCAGAATGTATCACGAACAAAGATGGCAAAATGTGCTCTTTGAAGAAGATGAACTAAAGTCCAATGGGAAAGAATATGTAAACAACTATAACAATGATGACAGAGGGGAACCACCCACAATGTGAAAGAAAGTATGGGAATATTATATTTAGTATCAGAGGTTGAGAAGGCTATCAATGATCTAAAGTCAGGTAAGGCTCCTGGAAGTGACCAAGTACATCAGAAATGATAAAAAGGACAAGAATGAAGTGGGATTCAAATCATTCAATAGCAAGTAAATGACATCTAGAGACTGGATATATACAATTGAATATGAATGAAATTCCATATTGTACGAGTCCCAAAGAAGCTAAAACCAACATTGTGTACTGAGTAACAGAACACTAAGCCTGAGTGATCATATGTTGAAATGATCCTGAAAATACTTTTACTGAGAAACAGACAGAAAATTGAAGTAACCAATCAGTAATGTAACAAAGTGGGTTTATATCTGGAAGAGGGTTTTTTACAACGGTGAAGGGATTTTCAATAGAGACTGATTTGTGAACATTATTGTGAAAAGAACCAGGATATTTATGCATGCTTTTTATTGACTCTGAAGAAGGCCTTCGACCGAGTCAATATGAACTGTTAATCAATGTCTACAGATATTGGTGTTCAATGCAAGACATTAAACAATTTGAACATTACTGGACACAACATGCATATATAAAAATGAGCAGGGCCTATCGGATGAAGTTATGATAACGAGGCGATCGACAGGGTGTGGTATTGTCCACCATGTCTATTTAACCTGTACACAGAGATGATTTTCAGACACATTGAAGAATTGCAAGGAGTGACAATAGGTTGGCATGAACGTCAACAATCTTAGATATGCGATGACAGTGTAATACTAGCAGACAGTGAGAAAAACCTACAAGATTATATGAATAGAATCAAATAAAGCTTGAATACTATCAACCATGAGATGAAGCCAGGAAGACCAAACAATGGTTATAAGGTAAAAAGACAGATAAACCAAATATAAAAAAACCAATAATGGCACAAACATTGAACAAGTTCCTAATTCATAATCTCGGACAAAAGATAACAAATGATGGGAGAGGAGGAAGAAATAAAAAGAGGATAACACTAGCCCTGGAACAACATTCTCCAAAATGTATAGTGTTACATCAACACGATATGAATACAAACAAGGAAGCGCATTCTTCAGTGTTTATGTGTGTCTACTCAAATGTATGGGGCTGAGACAATGGACAATCTCTAAGAAAATGTACAAACGTTTAGCAGCATTTGAGATGGTGGACTTATTGAAGGATGATGAAAATATCATGGACAAAAGAAGATCACCAACAAAGACGTTCTCAGAAAAATAAAAAAAGAAAAGGCTTGTTTTGCCCACTATACTGACAAAGAAACTTATTATTTATGGCCTCATCATGTCGTCAGAGATTGTCACATGATTCCATTCATCAATCACAGTACAATGCAGTGGTCACATGACTCACTCCTCCAATCAGAGTACAATGCAGTGGTCAATGATCATAACAATACCATGTGGGGGGGGAGGGGGCATGTGAGGTGACTCTTCCAAAGACTGTTCTTAGTCAAACTCGGAAGTGACACTCCCTCTAAAGACTATTCAATTATACAAATTCTATACTCAATGAATAATAGTTTACCAATTTCACACATCCCTCATATGCCTTTGGGTTTTTATATTTTAACATTTATCATTATATAGACAGTTTGTAATTTATTATAGTAACTTCACCTGGGTTTAGATGTTTTATATCGGACAATTTTACACCATGTAATGTATGTAACAGATGTGCACAACACGAGAGCTACTGCCTTTATTCGGTATCGTGGTCACGTGCTGCACGCTGGCACATGGCCCTCTGGTATGCCTAACATCTGTGGCATTCATAGTACGCATACCTTACACCTACCACTGCCACTAAAGAGGGTTACTACTACAACTACCACCCTCACTAGAGAGGATTACTACTACCACTGCTACTAGAGAGGGATACTATTACCACTGCCCCTAGAGAGGGTTACTACTAACACTACTACATTGTTATTGATTTGAGCACTCACCCATGGCTAGGCAGGTAAGGTGCTTAGTATCAGCATGCTGGCCTTGGATTGAGCATCTGCCGGTGGTTTAGATGACTAAGGTGATCGGTATTGGGATGTTGGTGTTGGATCAAGTGCTCACTGGTGGTTTAGATGGTTAAAGTGTTCGGTGTTGGGATGGTGGTGTTGGATGAAGTGTTCACTGGTGGTTTAGATGGCAAAGGCGCTAGGTATTGGGATGTTGGTGTTGGATCAAGTGTTCACTGGTGGTTTAGATGGCTAAGGCGCTAGGTATTGGGATGTTGGTGTTGGATCATTCAGATACATACAGACACATTAAACTGGCTTATTTTTGTAGCCAATTATACACAAGTACCAATTTCTGATATTTGAATTTGAGTCACAGTGCTATCTGTATTTAATATTTATTCAGTGGGTAGTTAGCATCGCATAGATATCCTGTTAGTATGCTTATATAATAGGTATGCTAATATAAAAATGAATATCTAGCTAATTCTAGGATAATTGTCCATATACATTGGAACATGTATAAGAAACCAGTAGGGTTTGAAAAAAGGGGGTGAATGTGAGACCTTAGGGATGGATTCTTCTGTCACAAGGTGACCAGGTGATCATACTTTTCTTAAACATTTCTCATTTTTTGTTTTCCCCCGGTAAGCCATGGCCCTGGTTGGATGAAAACCCATTGGTTGAGGGTGCCACATTTGGCACGGCCTTGGAATAGCTCTGTGATCAATTCCCGGTGGGTTCGGCTCAACTGTTGCAATGGACCGAATAGTGAGTATCTTTCTCATATCTGAGTGGCAAATCTTATGCGGTTAACACTTAAATTACCATAAGTTGTTGACATTACTGTGAAAAACAACCATTTAATCACAATACTTCTCTTGAAATGTTTTCCAATGTTTAAAAACTAAGCCAGTCCACAATTATGTATGGCGTTTTGTGTCATTTTGGTAGTATTTAATGAAAACGTGCTTGCAATATTGTCATAAATCAGCTTTGGGGAAAAGGCCATGAGACCAGGCTACCAGCTCTTGTTGCGGTTTTCAGTACAGGGGACAGTGCTATAACCATAGCTTTATTTTCACATTTTCTTCCGTCAATCAGTTGAGGAACAAATCATGCTCATTTCTTGAAATGTATTAGTTAAATATTCACATTTATTTCAGAAAAATAATAGAATAAACTAAAATTGTCTTGTGATGTAGCTTTTTGCTTACCGATCGCATATGTGAAATATTGCCTTAAGTCTGCTAATCAATAACATAGCAACTCTTTGATAATTATGACCGGTAATATTGAACATTTCATTGTTGAATTATATACAGTGTACTTAAAGTTCTGCGGCTGTGATTTTGAACTAAATTCGATTTGATTAATTTGATTTTTGTTAGGCTAATGCATTTTGTATATGTTTAGTTTTGTTGTTCTTTGTTGGTTTATTTCTCTGTGAATATAACAAATATTAATGATAAACTACTGGGCTTGTGGCAGTTGTGAAAAGTGGCTGAACAGCAGTGTATGGGGGAAAGATGTGTTAGTTCTTAACAGAGGGATAGAGCATGTTTCCTGAAAGTGCAAATTTCACTATTGAAACATAATGAATTTACAATGGTCTAATAATTTAGACAAATGCAATTCATTTTTCAGTCAAAGACAAAGAGCCAGCTATGCTTGGTGTGTGTTTCTATGAACATGTACTGGGGTACTGTATTCGCCTTTGATGCCATCCAGTTAACTGCCGCCTGTTTGTTGATGCTTTTCATCGTGTTAGCCTTTTAGGTGTTTAAAGTAGTCTATTGTTTAAATTGACCAGTTAAAGAGACAGTTTTGTTTGTTTCTTGAGGTTTTACATCATAGCAACATCCATGTTCATATCAGGAGGGGTACTGACTTGTGATAGTGCACACTCATGGTGACTTTATAGTGCCGCCCCACTAGGAGGCCAGGCTGCCTGCACCATCACTCGGTATCCCACTCAGTCACATTATCCTGTCCTTGCCCTATCCTAATAATGCCAAGCGCCAGGCTAGGCAGCGACAAGTATCAATTTTAAAAGTCATTGGTTTGACTCGACCGGGTATCAAACTCTGACCTTCCGCATGGGAAGCCTGCGCTGTACCGATTTGGACACCGCATCCGGTCATTAAAGAGACAAAGATCTTCCTTTCTTCCTTACTTAAATTCCACATACTGTCCAGCCTTGCTGGAAACCCTTGTGCACTGTAATTACTCTGATTTCTAATGTACTTTAATAGTTTTGTTCTACTCCTTTCAAAGTTTGACACCAATAGGAGCATAAACATATTTAGACTGTTATATTTAATACATGTAAAATCAATAATAATAATAAATGATGAGATTTAATTTATTTATAATTACTTCCACTGCTACAACCACCACTGGTACAACAACCATCACAATATTACTGATATTAAACTACTACTAATGATAATAGTAGAAGTATTTAATAGAGGATTGATAATAAATAGCCCTGTTGTATTAAATATGTAATGTCTTACTCAGAAAATGCCTGTTTGTCTCAGATATCCTCAATGTCAGATATCCTCAATGCAGTTCTATGTATCATCTTATGTTACATCGGTTACATCCCTAGTAACATGTTCCTCTCCTACAACCTTAGTTACTTGTACAATAAGATTGAGAGGGCACACAGCGCCCTCCTAACATATTTATATTTGTAAGTATATACTCTGCCATTTTGCATGTTGTCTAATGACATCTTTTAAACACATCAAATATGATCGTATGCCACCAAATACACCCATTCCATTGAAAAAAACTTTGTTTTTCATTCAACTTCATATGCATTTAAGTAAAACACCACATACGAAACACCAGTGCTCATCTGATCTCCAAAATTAAGCAACATTGAGCCCTGTCAGTACTTGGTGGGTAACCACCTGGGAATATAAGGTGCGTCATTGACAAGATAGGCAAGTGCAGTCATTTCAAGCTAGATAGTCCAATGAGAGCATCACATTTTTAGAAACCAAAGCAATCATCTAGATTTGATTCTACATATATGGAACTTAGATACTGGTGCATTTGTAGAAGGAAATACTAAGTTAATTAAAATAGAACCCATTACTGCTGAAGCCTATGGCGTCAAAGCTTTGACATGCTTGCCAAAATTATTTTTGTATGTTTGCACTTGAAATATCTGAAAAGTTAACAATTTAAGATAAATTTTACTTCAAAGTAACATAAGGTAGATTTGAACAATGTTTATCTCAAAAAGTGACAGAATGTTTATCTCAAAAAGTGACAGAATGTTTATCTCAAAAAGTGACAGAAACTCAAAACCATCAGAGTATGCAACATTAAAGATCTGATTATCTGAATTTAATATGCATTTGTTCCATGAATATGCGGTTCATATTCGTATTCCAGAAATATTGACTGTATTGTACTTCTCCTAAGAATAACCATGGGATACTTGTCCTAGCGATTTTATAGCGTCATGCAGGAACGGGATGGTGGAATTACATAGATTATAAAACAGTCAAAGGGCTTCAAATTCAATATGTTGTGAAAATTTCCTTTAATAAATAGCCCAACACAATGACTACATAGCGTTGAAGTATATGAAACATATTTTATAACAAATAACCCAATGTAAATGGAATGGTAATAACCCAAAGCTGCGTAACTAGCCATTGCCTCCTGTAACATAGTATCGTCATTGCCTTATTTAAAAGCCATTTGTCACTTAGTATCACATTTGCTTTATTTTAAATCCACCTGTCACATAGTATTTCGATTGCCTTATTTAAAAGCCACCTGTCACATATGTATCACCATTGCCTTATTTAAAATCCATCTGTCACATATGTATCGCCATTGCCTTATTTAAAAGCCACCTGTCACATATGTATCACCATTGCCTTATTTAAAATCCATCTGTCACATATGTATTACCATTGCTTTATTTAAAAGCCATCTCTCACCGATATATAACAATTGCTTTATTTAAAAGCCACCTGTCACATATGTATCACCGTTACCTTATTTAAAAGCCACCTATCACATGTATTCCCATTGCCTAATGCATGCAGTACTTTAGGTATACCGCAGAATGCACATCGTCGGGGGCAAGCGTGTGTCCATCCCCATCTCGGCCTACTTTGCCACAGACTCGCACATCTTAATCACCATCCTCATGGTGAGTCCATCCCTTACGTACACCCTCCTTGTTCTAGCCAAAGTTTGTACGGGTCCTTGAACCAGACAGAATGGCTGAATGAGTAGAGTGCCAACCTCCCGTTTTGCTAGGTCGTGGTATTCAAACCCTTGGGTTCGAACCCTGGCTGGGTCAAACCAATGAAATAAATATTGATACTTGTCGCTACCTAACCAGGCATGTGGCATTACTAGGATAGGGCAGAGCCAGAGTACAGTGGAATAAGAAAGACCAATTGTTCGCGATTCAAATTTCTCCTGTTTAATCATTTAATGTATTCTGAAAAAAAGTCTTGCAAAGTCTAAAGTATTTCAATTTACCTAATCCAAGGCACTGGAAGCCTTGAATTTAACAAAGTCTTGAAGTTAATTTTACTCTTGGATCGTGGATTCGATCTTTAGCAAGTCAAACGAGAGATATACAAAATTAATGCTTGTCGTCAACTTTCCTAGGATAGAGAAAGGAGCGGTGGAATGAGAAAGATCAATTGGCTGCAATTGAAATTTCCCCTTTTCATCACAGAATATTAAAAACAATTTTGTCCCCCAATAAAACCCAACAAAACTAAGAATGCAAATAAATTAAGAAAGGTCGGGTAATTCCTTCATGCTATGTTCGAATAGTATAATAGGATATTTGAAAGTAAATGTGCTGGATGTTAAAGAAGCTAGCTTGGATGTATACTGACTGTTGTTTCCCCGGACAGCCGCTTGTCCACATGGTGGTGCTCTACTTCCTGCTGTCGCTGAATGATCTGCGAAGTACAGGTGCGTCGTGGCGGGCCTGTCTGCAGCGTGACCGCAATATGATCACATTCTCAAACGCCGGTATCGAAATTCCCAAGAATGAGGACGTCGCGGCCGAGAGAAGACGCATCCGGGAGAGTGAAGAGGATGCACTGAGCATGGTAAGGGTCCCCATGAGGTGCGCAGTGTCGTCTGCTACTGACTTCAAGTAGTGTCCGCCTACTTGTCTGCTAATGGCATTGGAAGGAGACTTGATAGAATCACAAACTACATACATCACTTCCCGGTTCCTTTCTCCGCGCTGTCTGAACATGTCACCAGGGAGCGTCTGATGGTCAGATGTAGGGAGTGGTTGGGGGGGGGTGGGGAGGGCTCGGATGTCTGTGTGTAGGTTTACTTCAAAGAAACCTTGTGAATTTCCAAATATAATTTCCTGTATGATAAAATTATATTTCTTGCATTAAAAAAACGCATAAAAAATACCTCAAGACCAACTATAGCCTCTTTTTGACAAACCCAGCATGTGATCTGTGTGAATAGTCTGCGAAAGGAATTCACCCGCGACCAGAAGACTGGCTGTTGTCAGCGGGCCACCAAGTTGAAGGGTAAACTTGCAGAGACAGCGCCCACTAGCAGAAAGGTAGGCCAGGGGTGAGCTCCCCACAGCGACAAGGCGCCTCCTGCCCCAAGCTGCATGGTCCGATGGTTTTGGGTTTCCGACATTTCTGAGAATAAAAGTATTAGGTCGATCATTATAATCTACCTTACTTTAGTTTGAAGTAAATTTGCTTTAAAATGACTAACTTGGGAGATATTTGATGTAAAGATGCAGAATTAATGTTGGTGTGCTTATCATAACTCCAACCGTTAGGCTTGAGCAGTAACAGATTCTATTAAATTGACTTACGCCCTTCTATGTAGTAACAAATACTTATTAAGTGCACCAGTTGGATATGTAGGGTCAAATCTAGATAAGTGTTTTGCTTTCCAAAATTTTATCCTTTTATCGGACTATCCAACTTTAATGGCAAATGGGTTTTCATTTTCACTTCTGAAACTAGGAATGTGTAAAACAAATTAATGTATTTTATTTGTAAGAAATGATAAATTTTTATTTTGGTAGGTGTTGAAAACCGGTCGAATGATATTAAGCTGTTATTTGATCTTTTAAATCATCATTTCAATTTAGCATTTCAAATTGTAGTCATTATAGTTAGGAGTTAATTGAATTGAATTGGGATGTATTCCCAAGATCTTTTAGTTAAAAAAACTAAACAAAAAAACTACCAATGTGGTCAACTGGCTCATGCATTTTCATTCAGGGGAGAACCACCCCCTCCCCTGAGTGCGGTCTGCCAACACTGTTTTAATGTAAATAGCATGCGAAACCTCTTTACTAATATAAACTTCCTAAAAACAACTGGGCTCTATTTATTGCCTGCTGTAATTTTGACTTAATTTTGGTGAATTAAATTTTGCTGTCAGTGGACCCAAGTCTAACCACCTCAAAATTTCATCAGAGGTGTTTTTTGCAGTCATTTGACATGGATCTGACCATTTCAGAATTTCATGTAAATGTCAAACCCAGATAGCACACAGCCGTCGGGCCAACGTCGGCCCGACGGCGGCCGCGCCGTCTGCCCAACGGTGGAAACCGCCGTCGGGCCAACATTGTTTTGTCAGCTCGGCGACGGCGACATTCATCGTCGAGCCGACGGCGATAGCCGCCATCGAGCCAGCGGCGACAGCCGTCGTCGAGCCGACGGCGGGAGGTTGGACAAAACAACGTCGGCCCGATGGCGGCAAATGACACAATATATTTATTCAAAATTAATAGAAAACCTTATAAATTTAATATAATCTTTTTGGTGAACATGTTTTCTATATGTGTACCAAGCGATTTGGGGTGGTTTTAGAGATATTTCACTTTTTCTGTATGGATTATGGTTATGGTTAGGGTTAGGTTTAGGGTAGGGTTAGGTTTTAACTCAATTAAATACAGAAAAAGTGAAATATATCTAAAACCACACCACCTATTAACAAATCGCTTGGTACACATATAGAAAACATCTTTACCAAAAAGATTATACTAAATTTATAAGGTTAGGGTTCCTGGTTTTTATTAATTTTGAATAAAACTAATGTTTTCGGATAAAAAACAAGATGGCGGTGCTTCATCAACATTCCGTACCAGATAATACGATTCAAATGATATTAACATGAATAATTCCATTAATACGTCGTAATAAATTACAAAACTTTTACAAAATAATCTAAACATATTAATAAATAAACCTGTTAAATAATTCCTTAAAATTCCTGCGATTTCTGGAGTTATTTGTAGAAAAAGAATGCTGCTCAACGATCGCGTGTGCTCCTCTGGCGACACAAACCGGACACCAAATTTAAAGAACTGCGTATGCGCGGAACACCACCGTCGGCCCGACGGTGGCCCAAATGTGCAAAATGAGTGAAAACCAGTGGCGGGACACCACCATTGGCCCGATGTTGGCTCGACAGTGGCCCAAATGTGCCAAAGATTGAAACCCAGCGGCGGACCAACACCGTTGGCCCGACATTGGCTCGATGGTGGCCCAAATGTGCAAAAGATTGAAACCCAGCGGCGGAACACCACCGTCGGCCCGACGGTGGCCCAAATGTGCAAAAGATTGAAACCCAGCGGCGGGCCACCGCCGTCGGCCCGACAGTGGCAAATATGTGGCGACGGTGCGACCAATAGCCAACGTCGGCCTGATGGCTGTGTGCTATCTGGGAAGTAGGCATGTGAATGTGATTGACAAGACTGACAGACTAGACTTTACACCATGACAGCTCTTGCTGCCGACACGGCGTTAAACCATCAGCAATCAATCAATCATTGAACTAATATGGTGATGCATGATATATGATATATCAAGCTGTAGTCACTGTCAGATGGTTGGTTGGGTGTTGGAGTTTTACATCCTGGCAACATCTAAGGTCATAGCAGGACGGGCTGTCAGACAGGCTGGTAATGAGGGGTCTCTTTTGCTCAGGTTACTGTGGCCGGCCATGACATGGAGCCGAGCATGTCCTCCGCATTGCACACAATGGGGTACTGCCCACAGCACGACCCGTTGTAGGACTTCATATCCCTCCGCGAACACCTGTAGTGTTACGCGGGCATCAGGGGCATCCCCAAGCCAGCCATCAATGAAGTCATCATGCAGTAAGGTCAATCTTTTCATGTCTGAAAAATTAACAGCTGATTAGGTTACTCTCAACTCGCTAAAATTGTATTTTTAAATGTAAGAAATTCTTGCAGGGCAATTTGAGTAATTAATATAATACATGTTATATGTTCTAACCATTTATACAGAGGTTTGGTCAGCGTGATAGATTGCTGTAAAATTGGTTTCAATTGGGATTAGCTAAAGTGAGTTAGGCGCTATTAGCAGGGTTTAATCAGAGGATTCAACCCCACACCCCTTTGCTAATTTGATTAATGTAATCTAATTTGTCATGGGAATTGATTAAGGGAACAATACTTTCAACAATGATATCCAATGTTCGCACTAATACTAATTTTCAGAGCATGTTCAGAGCAGTCTAAATACTGTCTCTACATAGTTGCCTTAACATGGCCGTCAAGTGCTTTGACTTTGGCTTTGACGGCTAGGGTCCTGGGACAAGGCCAAGCGATCATGTCTATTGGAGTGATCTGATTGGCCTACCTAATGAAGCCTTCACTAGGTATACATAATGGCATTAATATGTAGGGAGAGTTAAAATATGTAATGTGGCTCCTGTTAATTGCTCATTGCCATTTAGATGCAATGTTACTAGGATGTAAAACTCCAGCAAACAAATAATTGTGTCTCATTGGGGCAGCACTTTATAAAGCCGGACCCATTCTGATATACGAGTACAGGATGTTACTGGGATGTAAAACCCCCGACTATTCATCACTCACTTTCACCTCTGAGAACACATCTGGTGGAAGGTCGCCGGTAGCTCTCGATGCCATACATCTGACAGGCCAGTTCTTGACAATAACTGTTAACCTTTCAGTTTCATGCAGTCGTTGGACATATTGGAACATGCTGATAAGATAGCTAAGAACTTATCGGGGGGAACCAAGAGGAAGGTATGTAATAATTAAAGCGAAGTGATAAGCGCCATTAGACGGCAGTTTGCAACCTTCGGACTCAAAACTATGTCAATAATGTTCAGCTGGAATATAGGTTCCATGTGTATACCTCAATTTGGTCATGTAAATAGTTCAAGATGTGACCGCGGATAATTCCAACATGTACATGCTTGAACTTTAATTAGGTCACTTATAATCTTTAACCTTTAATATTTTATATTTAAACATTGTTTCGGTCTTTTAGAGGTTTGCCCCTTTTTCAGTCATGTAAATGTTTAAATGTCAATTTGATCATGTGATTTTTAAATATTTATTCAGCCATGTGGTATGCTTGCGAAACTCTACCCTCTAGATATAGAAACATCAGTTTGAAAATGTAGATCTTTAAAGCAACATTTAAACATGAACAGAGTCAAGTAGATATCAGCCATGTAAATTGTATAATATTCCGATTTACAGCATTGGTGGGGGAATGCAAATGTTCTATTATTGATCGGGTATACATGACCAGGTGCATGTATGTGTATATCTAGGTGCTGGTGGTGCCTGATTGAGATGTAAATAGACATAGTGGTGCTGGCAGGACTGTGTGTAAGGGGCACTCAGAGCCTACCCCATACCCCTTCTGCTAGTCAGGATCACCACACTCAGGCTCAAGGCAGGTGGTGGCCAGGGGAGCCACACAGCTTGGTGGTGGTGGGCAGATCACTGGTAACCATGGGGACCAGGAATGCTGGATCCCTATTGGTAGAGTTAAGAATGCTTGTTTCCCATTGGGGGAATAGGGTGGGGGTGATACTCTATACTGAATCCATGTACCATATAAATAATAAACCAGAGGGCTTGACTCTCTCTTCTTTCACACTTTATACTCTTCCTTTCTCTTTACTTGTACTGATTTCACTATAGCCTGCCTACACAACCACAAATTCGAGCCGTAGACTTTACATACTGGTGACCACGACAGGTGGTAAAACAGGTGGTATTAGTTGGAGGACGCATTCAACCTTACTTATGGAGACCTAGTCTTTACATAATTGGTGACCACGACGGTTATTGACACTATACGGTTAGACTACAACGTATTTAAAATGATATTTTGGTTCTAAATTGACGGTTGGTTCAAATTCACATTATTAGACATGATGGGTGGTGACTGCGGTAGTTACTAAAACAGTGTTAATTTAAAAGCTTAGAACTAATTGGCTACTACTTGTTTGGTGTGTTGTGTAGGTAGTGTTTTTTCTGCTATTTTTATTCGTCTCTGTGGGGTTTGAAATTAAATTGAAATTGGGGTGTCGACGACTATTCCGACAACACATCTTCCAATCTGTAATGTGCCATTATTGAAGCCTCGTGTCACCGCTAGAATAAATTATTTTACGGACTACTTTCGGTAATTTCTTTAACCTTGGCATGAATGGGTGAGCATAGGAATACACGTTTTTTTTACTATTTCTTCTACTTTACAGGCAAAAACTATACTTGGATTCAATTCTATTAATTATTTCTACCACTGCATACAACAGCAGATTGAAAATGCCAGTCACATGCGCAAAGGAGGAGCAGTTGCGTGAAGAATTTCAACTTTTATTTCAAGCTGAAACTGGACAGATAGAAGCATGGAGTAAATTTAGGGCACAAAGTCTAGACTTTATTAGAGAAGAGAATGAAGAACGTTTGTTTAAGGTACAGAATTAAGAGAAGATAGAGAAGAACGTGAGACTTGTTTGGTGTTGTGTAGACATAGACATCCAGGTACGAAACATAGTTCTTTACTGTATCATTCTACAGGTATGAGGGAATCAAACTTAGCATATCGAATAGATGACTTGTCTATTGCTTTAAATGAGGCAGTTGATAATCAACGGGAAAGTCAAAAATACAATATTGCTCATGCGGATAAAAAGACGAAAGCAATTAAATAAAATCCGGGTGATAAACTTGTTTTATTAGTGAATGAATCTGGACCTTTGGAGAGGAAATACGATCCAGGATACATAGTAGTTAGATCACAGGGTTTGGTAGTGACCATGGTTGGGCCTAAAAACGATGTGTATAACACAGTGTGTTATGTGTGGGTACCACACAGTGTGTTATGTGTGTAACACACAGTGTGTTATGTGTGTACCACACAGTGTGCTATGTGTGTGCAACACACAGTGTGTTATGTGTGTGTACCACACAGTGTGCTATGTGTGTGCAACACACAGTGTGTTATGTGTGTACCACAGTGTGTTATGTGTGTAACACACAGTGGGTTGCCATGATTTGGCACCTAGATTAACTCGTTCGGAGAGGTTAAAAGGTAGAAGACAACCTTTGCCGTTCAATCCTAATATTTCTGGCCAGGATAAACAAACTAATGTATTTTTGGTTAATAAAACAAAGCTAAAACCTAAAATAATACATTCTCGTGATATTGGTACTGGAGCTTTTATGCGCCAGCAGGCACGTAGAATAGAACCGCTAATTGGCAGTTGTAATTTAATCCACAGGATTGACCAATCACAAAAAGAACGCCGCAGAAGGATCAATGAAGACGTGGACGGCAGAGTGCTTTGGCTCAGCCGAGAAAAAAATTCTTTGTTCTGCGCCACTAATTGGGAATGATTGCGCCATACCTAACCATTGCGCTAATATGAAGCATGAACTAAAAATAGTGCAAGTCGACAGCTTTAAAACTGCTTGACAGGGTTTGCAAGGTTTAGTCATAAGAAATGTTTATATTCCTAATTCACGACACTCGTACAAAGGACAGACAAACAAGTTTATAATCATAATTTATTGATTATGACATCATTTGAAATGCAAGGCTGTGCTTTGCAACAATTAACAATAAACTTCATTTGATTAATAATTTAGATTTATTGGTGCATTTTTCATATTATTTCCCCCACAAGCTTCATGGAATTCGTTAATATTACATTTGAGTGTGTGCATAACCTGGTTTTACCTGTGCAAGTTAATGCAATAGAAAACAGGGCAAATACAACTGTAAATATAAAAGTGCCATTAATGATGTTCATCATTGGGACCACAAGTAATCAATTTCTGGAGTAGGCCTATATAATATGCAGTATTCCCAACACACAAGATTAACAATGGATGTTGGAGGAACACATGAAGGGTGCACATATAATTACTTTCACCTTCAAATCCATACATATTGATGGTGCTGTGAGGTTAGTAAGATTGCTCATTCAACATGACACATCGTAAGTTAATATCTACACAATTCTCTCTAATGACTATGCCATCGTGGCCACAAACTATAAATACATTTCACTGAATTCTCTGGAGTCTTTTGGAAAAGATTTAAATTCCTCTGTAGAACCAGACTTAAAGTAAATTAACAAATGCCCATTTAGCCAGTGTTTATACATACGACCGGAAACCCTCCTTACCCGCATGTTGGGGGCCTTGCAGGATGGTTACCTTCAGCATCCTGCCACCTAGTGGAAGTCACCATTATCAACAAACAAGAGCCGAGATGAAAAATAAGGGTTCAAATTCAGATCTCCACATTTCTGTGTAACAATTGTTTCATACCGGTTTTTTCATCACCATCTATAATAAAAAATATTATTTTCATTATAAACAAAATTATTTTCATTATAAACAAAGCTTATATGAAGAGAGTAATTCAGAGGAAGTCAATACTTGTACTTTTAAAACCTTTACTAATTGTCTACAGTCTGTTAACACAACTCCTGACATTCTATCTCTCCAATTTTGTTGCCAACAACATTATTTATCGCCACACTGATTTCAATGTGGAATTGTGGACAACAAAGCCCACACACCTCTCGCCCATACCATGTTCTATTGAGCAAAGTGCTCACAGGCTGGTGTCAAGCTAAATAACTGACTTCTGCGAAATACATGACCTCCCATTAGACGTCAGCTCTTTGACATCACTCACATCACATCTAGTTATGTATAGAGGAATACGGTATGTTAAGTTCAGTACATGTACACTGACAAAAGTAAATGCTTTAACCTGACACCGGCCTCCATGCTTTAGCTGTGTCAACAGGCAGGGCTGAGGCCTGGCGACCTCAGACTGGCGAGTGACTGGTGTTGGTGGCAGCTCAACCCCACAGGGTTCCAAGACCGAGTCACCATAACATTCACATCTGCCTTGTAATCTTTTCCCATCCCACCCACCCCGGAAACCACACTGTAGAGCCGTAGTCCATGTTAAAACAAATTAATTTCCAGCTTCTATTTAGCGACGAAATAACCATATGAACAAAATAAATCATTATACAACTGAAATCAAGTAAGTTTGATGTAGTTAATAGAATGGTATTATTTGACAGTCCTCCAACTCTTTCTCCTGTCCCACCCTAAAAAAAGAAGCCTACAAAACCTTAAAATACACCGGTAACTAACTGAATCCTTGTGTAAGTTAAAAACGCAGGAGGCAGGCAGTCTACTGCAAGTTACAATTACTGCCTTCCTTAAAATTAAATTGGACGTTGTGCACAGTACATATATGTAAGTTACATGGCCAGCATGACAGCTCTGTTAGCTACATATTTATAAGTTTGTTTTTGGAATTCTGTAATACCTTGCATGGGAATAATTATACAGAACTATACAGAATGCCAATAATAAAATAAAATAAAAAAACAAACAAAATTCATTCCATGTTTCATTTCTACGCTTTGCCACAAATCTGCAATATAGCTCATTTGTGGTACTTAAAAAATAAAATGGACATTGTTGGCTGTTAAAAATAAAATGGGCATTGTTGATTCACCTTAGGTGAGTCTTTTAGACTCATGTATTGATGTTTCTAAGAGCCACCTAAACTGCTATTACTGAGTAATTTTTGTGTTTAGAAATTCACACATAATTCTTAACAGACTTTAAATAAATTGATGTCACTTGTATGCATTTGTAACTTGTAAATTACAAATATATTTAATGAAATAATAAAAGTTAACCCATTCATCAACAAACTCGTTCTGATCTTTCATAGTTTTGTTACTTTGTTCTCTTTTTAATTATATATATATGTATGTATTATATATATATAATATATATATATATATATATATATATATATATATTATAATATATATGTACATATTAAGGAGCCTAATGCCCTTTCAGTGTCAAGCCTAATGTCAGACCTATTTCTTTTTATTACACAAATAAAGAATAGAATGAAAATTAACTTCAGCTGACCCATACATCATAGTCCCGCTGTATGCAAGATCTTATACAAAAAATACGGCTTTATTTAAATATTTATGCATATATAATATATTTTTTGTCAACATGGTGCCTCGTAAGTATGAAGAGCATCTAAAGGTTTCCACTGATCACAGACTAAACGGTAGCTGTGTATATACACGTAATACAAACACACACTAAGGCGTCTTCGGAGTCGCACAAATATACCTATCTCTCCAAACAGGACAAATGAAACACCTTATTTCTGTTGCGCCACCTCTCGGGCAGATTTAGTAGATAACACAAACTATGAACCCACCCCCACTGCCACACACTACCCAAGATATGAACCGGTCAACAGCGAGCCATCTGTTACTTGACTTGACAGGGGCAAAGCCTTGCGCTGTCAGTACGCCCTGTGATAGGCCGCTGGGTGGCGTGCTTGACAGGGGAAAATCCTTGTGCTGACCGCACGCCCTGCGATAGGCCGCTGGGTGGCATGCTTGACAGGGGTAAAGCCTTGCGCTGACTGTACGCTCTGCGATAGGCCGCTGGGTGGCGTGCTTGACAGGGGAAAAGCCTTGCGCTGTCAGTACGCCCTGCGATAGGCCGCTGGGTGGCGTGCTTGACAGGGGTAAAGCCTTGCGCTGTCAGTACGCCCTGCGATAGGCCGCTGGGTGGCCCGGCCGTGTGCTTGTTGGTTATAGCTTGGCGGCTACCTGCTCCAGGTCCACCGAGCTCATGTCGGGGGGGCTCAGCTGCGTGATGTCCAGCGTGGCCGTGTTGGAGGTTGGGGTGGAGGCGGGGGTGAGGTCTGCGGACGGTGATAGGGTGGAATAGCCCTGGTCGCTGTGCGCGTCTGTGTGGTCCGCCTCGCGCATGACAGCGGGGTCCTTGTAGGCCCGGCGCGGGGACTCCCCCTCGGGCACGCCGCTCTCAGCACGCAGCTGTTTGGCGTCAAAACTAGGCAGCCCAGAGACCTACAATGTGAAGCAGGCCGACACCTGAACATATGTAACCACAAAAATAAAAATAAAATAATTGTAACAACAAAACTAAATAATTTATTGTAAATAATGTCACAACACAAATAAAAGTAAAACAAATAATTGTGAATAATTGTAACAACAAAAATGAAACTAAAACAATTACCCCGGTAATATTGTAAATAATTGTAGCAACAAAAATTAAATTAAAACAATTAATTGTAACAACAATACTACAATTTTAAAAGTCAGTCTTCACATTTGAGCTTTTTCATAATTCATAGCAAGTATAGACAATGGGTAGAGGTCAACAGCTATTGTATGATACTTTCAAACAAGCTCTTATTGAAACATTTGGGCATTACTTGTATTTAGGTTTAGATACTTGTGTTGTGGGTAGGCCTTCAGAGCTAATGCATTAATACACACCAACTGCGCACGACGCGCTTATGAGCCATCTTATTGTAGCATATTGGTGAAACTGGTGAATCTCGGGAACAAAGCTCTGTAGGTTACGTAGAAACAACTCACGCGTGCCTCGGCTGCAGTCGTGTAGCCGTGGTTCTCAAAAGAAACAGACTCCTTGTAGCCACTCCCAGCTCCTCTCCGCCTAGACCTGAATGATACAAAAAGGAGGTGCAGTTTGTTGTGGGGGTTTACGCCCAACCAATACGACCTAGGACGGCCACCTACTGATTTCTGACAGTGTGCACTTATGGGGACTTTATAGTGCTGCCCCACTGGGAAATCAAGCCGCCGGCACCATAGCATAATATCCCATTCAATCACATTATCTTAATTTTACGGACCCAAAAAGTCAGAATATTTTAGATGGAGGCTCATACCACTTAACTACTCCATCATCCATGATCAGGCATTTCAGAAGGTTAAGGTCAGACAATGTTTAATTTGTCCCCATGGCATCGAAAGTATTTTAAATGTTTTACGTCCATAAGTCGTTTAATGTTTACAATTATATACATACAGGTAATTTTCTTACATATACAGTGAAATCCTGGTATAATGCACCCCGATTTAACGTGACTTCGGATATACCGCGATGATTCATTGAACACAGAATTCTCTAATTCAAAGGTAATTCAGTAAACTGAACCCAAATCCGCTATTTTCACGATGATGTTGTATCGTCCCAACAATCGCGTTATAACCGGCGTTCACTGTCGATACACAGGGTACCTTCAATAATCATACAGTGCATAACTTGTATGGGATCCAGGTCATGGCAACCAGGGTCATGGGGCTGACGAAAATTGGAAATATTGCGTCTAGAGCAGGATTCAAACCCACACTTCTTGCCATTCCAGGGCCAACATGCTAACCATTACACTACCTAGGCTCTCTGATGTAATCACCATATCCACGCCTACTTGTCTATGTGGCTCCTTGCCTCGGAGGTCAGCGCAGACTGCTACAACAGCAACATTGATCTGACAAGAGGCAATACAGGGTATGCACTGATGTCATGCTAAACGGAAGTGTGGCCATTGTGGCGATAGTAACCACACTGTCGCATTGCAAACTCAATAGCTATGAGCAATCTTCATACAGAAAAAGTTAAATATCTCTAAAACCACACCACCTAGAAACAAACTGATTTGAATACCCATAGAAAACATATTTAACAAAAAGATTATATTAAATTGATAAGGTTCTGGTTCTGGATTTCTATTAATTTTGAATAAAACTGACGTCTTGCACTGAGTGTACTGGCAAACTCAATGCATTGTCAATGGCAGTGAGCAATCTTCATACAGAAAAAGTTAAATATCTCTAAAACCACACCACCTAGAAACAAACTGATTGGAATACACATAGAAAACAAGTTTAACAAAAAGATTATATTAAATTGATAAGGGTAGTGTTCTGGATTTCTATTAATTTTGAATAAAACTGACGTTTTGCACTGCGCATACCGGCAAACTCAATACATTGTCAATGGCAGTGAGCAATCTTCATACAGAAAAAGTTAAATATCTCTAAAACCACACCACCTAGAAACAAACTGATCGGAATATACAAAGAAAACATGTTTAATAAAAAGATTATATTAAATTGATATGGTCAGGATTCTGGATTTCTATTAATTTAGAATAAAACTGACATTTTGCACTGCGCATACCGGCAAACTCAATGCATTGTCAATGGCCATGAGCAATCTTCATACAGAAAAAGTTAAATATCTCTCAAACCACACCACATAGATACAAACCATTTGGAACACATATAGAAAACATGTTTAACAAAAAGATTATATTAAAGTGATATGCTTAAGGTTCTGCATTTCTATTAATTTTTTAATAAAATAGACGTTTTGCACTGCACATATCGGCAAACTCAATGCATTGTCAATGGGTTGTTTACTAGTTGATATCGCCATAATGACCGCGCTTCCGGTTGATGACGTCACGTGAATACCCTATGTAGGGAGGACCAAGTTCAAACCTAAAGACATCACGTTTAAAAGTGATGCGTCATGTGCTTACCGGAAGTAGCACCCAGCGATGATGGCCGACGAGATGAAAACGAACAACACCATGAACACAACGGTGATGATAACGCCGATGTGGGAGCGACCTGCCGGCACCAAGCAGCAAGCAGTGTAAGCACAGGCAGTCAATCAGAAAGGTTATTGGGGAGACCTATCACAGTGTCTGGACAAACTTGTACCGGAATAGCCACTATATCACATGTTGTTCATATTTTCTGCAAATAGGACCTACAATAAAATGTCAGTGTTATTCATAGATAATAACTCCCAATTCTGCTCATTCATATAAGGAATGGATTGAATTGATCACAAGGCAGATGAGAATAAGGAACACAATGGTTACAAACACATCAGAATGTTGTATAATTATTACAAGGTGGACACAAAGGGAGAACCTACCGGAACGAGTCTTGGCTGACAGGGGAGACCGGTAAACACAACCACTACAAACACAGCAGAATGTCGTATAATTAATACAAAGTGGAGAACCTACCAGAACGAGCCTTTTGGCTGGCAGTGGAGACCGGTGAACACAAGCGTCACAAACACAGCAGAATGTTGTATAATTACTACAAGGTGGAGAACCTACCGGGATGAGCCTTGGCTGGCAGCAGAGTCCGGTAAGCACAACCATCACAAACACAGCAGAATGTTGTGTAATTACTACAAGGTGGAGAACCTACCGGAATGAGCCTTGGCTGGCAGCGGAGACAGGTGAACACAACCATCACAAACACAGCAGAATGGTGTGTAATTACAAAAAGTACAAGATGGAGAACCTACCGGAATGAGCCATGGCTGGCAGTAGAGACCGGTGAACTCAAGTGTCACAAACACAGCAGAATGTTGTATAATTACTACAAGGTGAAGAACCTACCGGAACAAGCCTTGGCTGGTAGCGGAGACCGGTGAACACAGGCGTCACAAACACAGCAGAATATTGTATAATTACTACAAGGTGGAGAACCTACCGGAATGAGCCTTGGCTGGCAGTGGAGACCGGTGAACACAACCATCACAAACACAGCAGAATGCTGTGTAATTACTATAAGTACAAGATGGAGAACCTACCGGAATGAGCCTTGGCTGGCAGCGGAGATCGGTGAACACGAGTGTCACAAACACAGCAGAATGTTGTATAATTACTACAAGGTGGAGAACCTACCGGAATGAGCCTTGGCTGGCAGCGGAGAACGGTGAACACAACCATCACAAACACAGCAGAATGTTGTATAATTACTACAAGGTGGAGAACCTACCAGAATGAGCCTTGGCTGGCAGTGGAGACCGGTGAACATAACCATCACAGACACAGCAGAATGGTGTGTAATATAAGTACAAGATGGAGAACCTACCGGAATGAGCCTTGGCTGGCAGTGGAGACCGTTGAACACAACCATCACAAACACAGCAGAATGTTGTATAATTACTACAAGGTGGAGAACCTACCGGAATGAGCCTTGGCTGGCAGCGGAGACCGGTGAACACAACCATCATAAACACAGGAGAATGTCGTATAATTACTATAAGTATAAGGTGGAGAACCTACCGGAACGAGCCTTGGCTGGTAGTGGAGACCGGTGAACCTCCGTCTTCACAACAATCACATTCGACTCCCGGCTCATGTGTGTCGAGGACTTCCCTTTCACTTTAATTTGGTATGCTGTATCGGGCATTAATCCCTCAAGATAATACCGCGTCTCTACAAATTTAGTGGACACCTGAAATGAGGATTATATTGCCATATGGAGAAATTCCCGTGTTTTCTGTATCTCAGCTAGCCGTTACTGCACAACAACATATACTTATGGAACAATATACATAATAAATAATACATAAGGAACGGATAGAAGTCAAACATCAAGATCACTCTTTAATTTAGGAATTATTGTTTAACATGCCATAGTTATTATTTCTTTCAACAGCATTGCGTTTTTGTGTGCTGTATGTGTGGGACAGTATTTAGATACAACAGAGAAGTTACAGAAGAATATCCGTGTGTAAATATGCAAAGAAACTGATTTTGAATTGATTTGAAAGCAGTGTCTCTGGCCAGTGACCCTACCCCACCCCCTTTCACCACCCCATGTCTAACAGTTGGCTCCTGCTGACTTTGTGGGACCTGCACTCACGTTCATCCACTTGGTGGCGCCCTCTGGGCGATAGTAGATGGTGTAGCCGGTGATAGAGCCCGGGTGCAGTGCGGGCCGGTCCCACGAGAGGCGCGCGTTCACCCAGGCCACCACCGAGCCGTGCAGGTTGCGCGGGGAAGAGGGGCTGAACTCTGCGGGGAGACGTGGCACCACCTTAGTTCTCACACACACCTCGCATAGTGTCAGTGCACACTTCTCACACACAGCTCGCATAGTGTCAGTGCACACTTCTCACACACAGCTCTCATGTCATTCTCACACAGTTCTCACACACAGCTCGCATAGTGTCAGTGCACACTTCTCACACACAGCTCCCATGTAATTCTCACACACAGCTCACATAGTGTCAGTGCACACTTCTCAGACACAGCATGCACAGTGTCAGTGCACAATTCTCACACACACCTCTCATGTAATTCTCACACACAGTTCTTACGTAGAGTTCTAATGTAGAGTTCTCACACACTTCTCACTGGGAGTATAATAGGGCAATAGATTAAATATGTATTCATACTAGAACGGACAACATTATCAGTGGGACTACCTCAGACGAGGCACACCTATTTATTCACTCACTCATCCACACACTCACACTCAATTCCTCAGTCTCACGCACATACTCATATGCGCATACTCTCCCCAACAAATGCATGCATACACATAATGTGGAAAGCCATGTAAGGAGATAGACAAAGCCACGCACAAACATGGCATTGGAAACACCGGCTCTCATCCGATAATTAAAGTTAAAGCTGCGTAGTCCGATGAAAACATAACATTTTCAAAACCAATACATTTATCTAGATTTGATTCTACATATCTACCATAGATACTGGTGCACTTATTACAAATTTGTCACCACATAGTAGGGAATACTGAGGCAATTTAATAGAATCTGTTATTGCAGAAGCCTATGGTGTCAGAGTTTTGGTAGGCTTGCCAAAATTAATTGAGCATGTTTAGAGGTCAAATTTCTAAAAAGCTAACCACTTAAAATATAAGTTACTTCAAAGTGAAGTAAGATAAATTATAACAATGAACCTAATATGTTTATCTCAGAAAATGACAGAAACTCAAAACCATCAGACTATGCAACCTTAAGCAATGTTGAGCCTCATCTGTACTTGGACGGGTGACGACCTGTTAACACGAAGTGCTGCAGACATCATGCTACAGACCCGGCTGACAGAGTGCGGAGTGGGTGTGGGGTGCTTACGGATGGTGGTGATGTAGACGTGGTTGGAGGTCTGTGACGACCCGTGGTGGTTGTGTGCCTCCAGGTACACCTCGTACTGCATGTTGCTGTGGATCCCCGACAGCACAATGACCCGCCCGTCTTCAGCCTGCAACAGCAACCAGCCACACAGTAAGAGCTGCTCACTGTGTCTGTAGGCTGTACCTGTATATGCTAATTACTTGACCCGGAAGTGATTCCTTCTCCCGGGGGCTACGAGTAGCCTGCAGGCTAAGGACCAAAGTTATATATATATATAGCATAGTTATAAATACGAATCTTACCTGGGTACAGATGGATAACTGGTGTTTTCCCGAGGTACTAGCCTCGGATAGTTGTGGGTCAGGGAGAAGGAAGCACATCACGGTCCAGCAATCTTTTACGGACTTCATACGATAAAAAATGATTTTAACTCTATATGGCTACTTATTGTATTTTTGTTTTGGTTCTAGCGAAACGTGATAGTGGTGGTAGGGTAGGGTAGGGTGGGCGGGCCCTGACCCATGACTATCCAAGGCTAGTACCTCAGGAAAACACCAGTTATCCATCATCTGTACCCAGGTAAGATTCGTATAACTATACTATTTTACCTTGGTACTAGGCCTCTGGCTACTCATAGCCCAGGGAGGCTTTTACTTAATCTCATTTTTTATCCTTTTATACTTTAATGTTGTAACAATACTATGTATATATGTGAGTGCAAAATTTTATTTTGTTTCTCACATGTCTTTAGTTGGTGAGTAGGCAAGTCGCGAGGCCGCTTGGGTTTTCTAGTCGTTTGTTGTAATGTCTTGCAAATGATCTAGCCGTCTTCCACCCAGTGTGTGCAAGGATTCTCTTTACTGAGATTCCTAGTTGTCTTGCCTTGGAAACCATGCATCCAGTGTTGACTCCTGCCTGTTTAAGCACCTTGATGGTCCATCTTGCGAGTTTGTCTCTCAAGATAGCTTTATGCAGTTTAATAAAGCTGATTAGGAGCTGTCTGGAATTTTTAATTCCGCGTGACTTGGATATATAAGCCCTAATGCCTGAAACTACACATATCCATTTATCTTCCGGAAAACTATTTACATGTACTGTGGACAGTGGGTCCCCTGTGAGATTTGATTTTAGCTCCATCCTTATCTATTTCTAGTCCATCCAGTGAGAGTGCCACAATCGTTTGGCCTCTGTGTATCGTAACTAGCAGTAAAAGAACTGCGAATTTAAATCGTGGTTCCTTCATTGAAAAATGTGTATTGCTAGGCCATGACTTGAATAACTTGAATACTATCGACACATCCCAAAACCTATTATATTTCGGTTTGGATGGGTTTCTTTCATACACCAATCTAATGAACCAGTGTACCAACTGATGTTTCCCAATCTTTTGTCCATCTATTCTTGGTAGAATAATCGATAATGCACATCTTGCTGCATTTATTGCACCAAATCCTAATCCTTCATCTTCTAGAATTCTTAGAAATCTTAATACTTGGGCTATTGTAGGTTTTAACGGTTTGACTCCTTTGAGAAGGCAATGAAGTCCCCATTTCTTTAACTTGTGTATAATTTCAGGCATGTGAAATAAGTCTTTCTTTCATTATTTTGTCTAAACCAAATTGTTCTAAATGTTTTATTAAAAAAGGAATGCCAAAAGGGGTGTTGTCGACACATCTCCGTCGACTGTTAGTGGTCCTTAATGTTGAAGGTTGTTCCTTTCTCTTGGGAAGCTGTCCCTCCCATATTACAAATGTAAGCCATAGCTGTCGTGTTATCTGTTAAAACTCTTACATGATTTTTAGGGATGTGAATCAAACTACGGAGTCCTAGATAAATGGCTCTAAGCTCTAATACATTAATGTGATCGGCGATTTCATCTTCCATCCAACGATCACCTGTTGCCTGTTGGTCTCTATGAGCCCCCCAGCCTTTCAATGAAGCATCAGTTGTAACCGTAGTGTTAGGCTCTCCAACCCTAATGGGATTGGGTGAGCTGTTAATGTGTGAAAGCCACCAGATTATATCATTCTGGCCTTCTGACAAAATTGTCATGGGCCGCTCAAAGTTTCCTTTCGTGCGTGCCAATGCCAAGTTCTTATCTATCTCTAGAGATTTAATATGACCCTTGCCATAAAGAATAGCTGGTGCGAATGCTATCATTATTCCTATCAATACTGCGACTTATCTTTGGTTTGTTCAATTGTAGTAATTGATTTTCTGTTCTTGTGAATTTTGCATGTTATTCGTAACATGGGTAATTTACGGGGTGGAGAACCCTGCATAATGAGGCGATAGGTGGCGCCACCTAGCTTAGAGACCAGGAACTCCTCCACTACCACTAGGGGCGATCCGACCCGACTCGACCGGCATTGATTCCCGCCAAATCGGTCACGAGTTCAATCCCCGTCTCGTTCAAACCACCACAGCGCCCGGCTGCAGACAATGCTACACCTGTCCAGTTGTTGTGTTTGTGCGACAATAAATGAATCATCAATGTATGGAAACATAATATGTCCTTCCCTAGCCATCAGGGGAAATATTGGTTTAAGTAACCTTGTGAAAATGCGTGGACAGCAAGCCAATCCATTCGGCATACAAGTGAACTCATAAAGTTCGCCGTTCCAACAAAATCTGAGATACTTTCGGTCAAGTTTATAAATGGATACTGTGTAGTATGCATCTTTAAGATCCACACTGGCTAGCCAGGCACCTTGTGTGACTAAGTCTATTGCTGTGTCTAATGAAAACATTTAAAATTGTTTGTATTCTACAAATTTGTTGAATAACGTCAGATCTAAATTTGGTTTCGGTCTCAAGAAAATATTGGAGATGAATTCTCCAGCAACGTGTAGTGCTGGTTCTATAATGCCTTTTTCACCAAATTTAAGGACTTGACTGTCTAACTCTTCACGTTCTGAACCATGAAATCGGTTAGGGAAAGGTATACTATTTTGAATAGGTTCTTCTATCAAAGGGATTCTTACCCCTTTGGCTAGGTTAAGGATAGTTAAATTATCTGTAACTTTATTCCATTCTGAAAGACAGTTATTGAGGTTACCAGCTTGAAATATATTGCTTACTGGTGTTTGAGTTGCACTTCTATTTGTTCCCTGGGCGGGGGAACAGCTTCTGGGCATTAAACTCCCTCTTGAAGGTCTGTTCCCATCGTTCAAGCCAAATGACTGCCTCTTACCCCTTCCCTTGGCCTGGAAGCTGAAGTTTGTCCCGAACTGGCCTCCTCGTTGGCCGGTTTGTTGGTTTAGAAAATCCTGCCTCATTTTCTTGAAGCTGACGACTTCTTTTTGTCTGTTTCCAAGTGTTTGCTGCATTTGGAACTCATCTCCACTTGTTGAAACAAGTACTGGAGCTGACCACCAAACATCTTGGTCTTGTCGAGTGACTTGGCCTTAATGGGCTTTGGTTCAACGAATAGGGTATATTCCTTCCCATCATTGTCTGTAATCTTCTTGGACCTAGCCACCTCCTTGCCTGCATCAGTGCAGACCACCTTAAAGACATTCTCAAATCTTCTGTATGAGAGGAAGTTGCTTGTAGCCGTAAGCAAAGCAATCCCCCCATTCATGTCGTCACATAGCAATGAGAACTTGTTCTCGGCCATCATTCTGTTTGCTATAGGCGCAATGGCCGTGAGCGTTGAGAGTACCCCTTTGTGTACTGTATGCAGTGCTGCCTCAAACTTTTTGCGCTCCTCGCTGAGCTTCACTTCCGGATCCATTTCTTTAATGACATATTCCGGGATCCCTTTGATCCCCGTGAATTTCTCGGCCATCTTAATGATCACTTCGGCTGGCTTGAAAGTATTGAAGTGCCCCTGAATAGTTTTCCTCATAAGTGTCGTTATGTGGATCTTTTTACGCTGTTGCACCTTGCACTTCTTTTGTTTCCTTACCACAGGATTTAGCGTATTTTCCCGTGTGCTTGGTGTCTGAGTCAGAGCTCATTGAAGACGAGTCTGACGAGGAGTCAGAGGAAGAAGATTTGTTTCCTCCTCTTCTTCGTCTTCTTCTTGCTCTTCTTCACAAGAGGCTTCTTTTTGCGGGCCCTTGTGTACTCATCCACCTCCGATGAGTGTTCTTTCCTCTTATGTTTGCGTTTACGCGCAGACACAACCACCTCCTCCTCTGACTCATCGTCAGAAAAGGCCTGATCTTCTGAAAGGTCCTCCCAGTCAGACTCGTCAGAATCTAGCGAGACCGTTGTCCGCTTTTTCTTAGAGGCCGCCGCTCTTGAAGGTACCATTTCCTCCATTTTTTGTTGAACGAGTCTAGCCACGTGTTCATCCAGGTCAGCTGGACCGGGGCCGGTATCGTACCCCCCCCCCCCCCACCTTGTCCAAATCTCTTTGTTCTGGCGATGGCGACCTTTGTACCCGTGCCGGCGGAGTGCAGTCTTCATCGTCACTGAGTGCATGAGATGCCTCTGCCTTACTCCGCTTCGTAGCCATGGCTCGGAGACTGTGAGTAAAAACAAAAACCAATAATTAGGCATTGTTTTAGGGCTGAATATCACACTGATAATTAGAGTATAATTATACTAGGTGTGTATTATGGCGCTAAAAAGGTTTTTAACGCAGGCATGCGGCTAATAAACAGTCGCAGGATAATGGTATGGGTAACCAACCGATCCAAACGAGGGGTAGGGACCAGTGTAGCAGTACCCTCCCACACTCTCCCACCTGTGACTTTCTTCGCCAACAAGGTGAAGAAAATACTATAGGACTCGGAGGTACACCTTAACGAGAATAACAATTGGGGATCTTAAAGAAACCCAGGGAATAAATCCCTAGTGATGTGACTGGCTCCTGCCAAACATCTCCGTTCGGAAACGGGCGGCTTAATTAATAACCAAACAATGGATGCATTGTTCTAACGATCATGTCAAAAATGATCGAAACTAAGCTGTAAAACAGTGAAAACTTATCAAAAAGTTTCGAAAAAACGTAGTACATGAATGCTAACATGAACTGAACCGATGTATCGAGTTTGAAAGATACTAACCTGTCTGGTTTTGTAGTAAATGTAGAAAAACTCCTGGAGCTGCTCACAAACGTCCTCCTGCTGTGAGCTCATTATGCTAATTGCTGGACCCGGATGTGCTTCCTTCTCCCTGGGCTACGAGTAGCCAGAGGTGTAGTACCGAGGTAATATATATATCTGAGACTGTCTCAAAAGGTGCTAAGCAATATGGGACAAAATTGTGTCCATCGTAATGATCAACATACTATCTACTTATGGATTTGCTCAGAATGAACTGATTTGTTTTTTACATGGTGTTTCATAATCCAAATAGAATACATATTGATTTGAAGCAAATGTCCTTGTGTTTTCAGTGTAACCATTTCTGTGCTGTTTTGTGTCAATCGTAACAATGGACAAAAAAGAGAAGAGTTATCACCTTTTGAGAAAGGCTCATATGTGTGTGTATATATATATAGATTAGTTAGACGAATCTTACCTGGGTATAGATGATGGATAACTATTGTTTTACCGAGGTAGAAGCCTCGGTTAGACGTGGGCGAGGGAGAAGGAAGCACATCCGGGTCCAGCAATCTTTACCTACTAATTCAGGATAAAAATGATTCTAAAAAACAACCTAAGGTCAAGTGACCTCATGCTAAATTGAGTGATTGACTAGACGTGGCAGGGCGTGGTGGGTGGGCCCTCGCCCACGTCTAACCGAGGCTTCTACCTCGGTAAAACAATAGTTATCCATCATCTATACCCAGGTAAGATTCGTCTAACTAATCTATTTTACCTCGGTATGCCGCCTCTGGCTAGCCGCAGGCTAGGGAGACCTTTACGTAAAAGCATTTTTATCCTGATATTCTTGTTTTGTTATTATTCTTTAGTGATTATGTCTTATGTATGCAACAATGGAAAAGCGATTTGTATGGCAAAAAAGAGGAAAAACCAATGTTTTTCTTACCTCTCTCTTTCAGTTGGTGAGTAGCCTGTGCGCTATCGGCTGAGGCTTCTCTAGTCGTTTGTGGTAATGTCTAGCAAACGAAGTAGCGGTTTTCCATCCCGCGTGAGCTAGGATCCGTTTAACGGAGATGCCTAGCAATCTTGCCTTGGACACCATTGCACCACGTGTAGAGTGCGATGAGTACCTGTCTGTATTTACTCCCGCCAGTTTTAACACATTCATTGTCCATCGGGCGAGGGTATCCCTGGAAATGGCCTTGTGTGGCTTAATAAAGCTGACCAATAGCTGTCTTGAGTTTCTTATTAATCTTGTCTTGGATATATAATTTCGTATCGCAGATACGACACATAACTTGCGATCCTGAGTGAAACTGGACACCCCTATCGTAGAAAGGGGGTCACCTAATCGGTTTGATTTTAATAAAGTTGATAAATCAAACGTGGCCTCTTTACTGTCAATTTCTAGACCATTCAGCGACAGGGCAACTATAGTTTGGCCTCTGTGTCCAGTGACCAGGAGAAGCAAAACTGCGACTTTGAAACCTAAAAGTTTAACGTCCAGAAACTTATTTTCTGGCCATTTCTTGAAGAGGTTGAACACTAGAGAAACATCCCAAAACCTATTATATTTGGGTTTAGGCGGATTCCTCTGATAAATTGATCGTATGATCCAACAAATAACATGGTGTTTACCCATTGTTTGTCCATTAACCCGCGGTAGGATTATCGACAGAGCACATCTGGCAGCGTTAATAGCGCCATATCCTAGGCCTTCGTCCTCTAGGTAACGTAGGAAGAGTCCTACCTGGGATACTGTGGGAGTCATTGGCTTGACTTTCTTAAGCAGGCAATAAATACCCCATTTCTTTAAATACGTAGTATACATTTTCACCGTTCCTTTTCTCCACGCATCATCAACCAAACGCTGTTGTGTAATTTTGTCTAAGCCAAACTGTTCTAAATATTTATTTAAAAAAGGAATGCCACTAACGGAGTTGTCGACACGTTTCCGTGGCGTTCTAGTGGTCCCTGATGTTTGAGGTTTCCTCGGAATCTTGGGAAGCGAAGGCTGCTTTTGGCTGTGGCTAGTAACGTCGGTAGCCACGGTTGCGTGTGCCACTCGGGGACGATGAGTATGGCGTGTGTCCCCTCCATTTGAATCTTTCTGGCGACTTTGCTAATGATAGTAAAGGGGGGGAAAATGTAAAAGAAATGATGTCGCCACTTTAGGGAGAAGGCATCAATGTGCCAAGCATTGGGTTCCGGGTGCCACGAAACATATTTTGGAATTTTAAAGTTATTACGCGAAGCGAACAAATCGATCTGAGGTGAACCCCATGTGTGACAAATGTGTTTGAAAATGGATGGATTAAGTGACCACTCTAAGTGATCATGGAACTGGCGACTCATCTTGTCAGCTAGACAATTTTGTGTGCCTGGAATGTGATTAACAGTTAACCAGACATCAAAGGTTTGAGCCCAGTTCCAAATGAGAAGTGCCATTGCATTACATTTAATCGATTTTGTACCTCCCATATTTCTGACATAAGCCATAGCTGTGGTGTTATCCGTGAGGATACGTACATTATTTTTGGGTATTTTTACTAGACTGGTTAATCCCAAGTAAATGGCCCTTAGTTCTAGAACGTTAATATGATCGGGGAGTTCCGATTCTAGCCATCTTCCTCCCGTTGCTACATCATTTTGATGTGCTCCCCACCCTTGGAGAGACGCGTCAGTGGTAACGGTAGTGTCAGGCTCTCCCATTCTAATGGGATTGGGGGAATGGTCAAAGTGGTTTAGCCACCAATCAATGTCGGCTAGGCCGTTCTCCGAAATAAACATGGTCTTTTCAAAGTTTCCCTTTGCGCGGGCCAGCGCCAAATTTTTATCAATTTCGAGGGATTTTATGTGTGCCGCTCCGTATAGAATAGCTGGACTATACGAAACCATGACCCCGATAAGGACCGCGACCTGTCTAATCTTTGGCCTAGAAGTGTCTAACAGCTGTATCGCTGTGCGGTAAAGCTTATCTTTCTTTTGGCGTGTAAGCGAAACGGTCATAGCCGTGGTGTTCAGAATGAACCCGAGACACTTAAGCTCCTGAGTAGGAGAAAAAACCGATTTCTTGTTATGTATGAAGAAACCCAATTTGGTGAAAATGTTGCATAAATCTTTAACAGCGAGTTCACATTGCGTGAAAGATTGGCCCATAATAAAAGAATCATCTATGTATGGAAACATACAATGCCCCAATTTTGCCATGTGTGCAAAAATTGGTTTCAACAACTTAGTAAACAGACGCGGTGCGCAGGCCAAACCATTAGGTAAACATGTAAATTCAAAAAGTTGGCCATTCCAGAGAAAACGTAGGTATTTCCGATCTGTCTGGTGAATAGGAACGGTGTAGTACGCATCCCTTAAATCAACACTCGCTAGCCAACACCCTGGGGTAATTAAATCACGAGCTGTTTCTAAAGAAAACATTTTGAAATGTTTGTATTCAATGATTTCATTCAACTGAGTTAAATCTAAAATCATTCGGATTGAACCATCAGGTTTAGGAGTAGAGAAGATATTGGAAATATATTCCCCTTCAGTATGTTCAACTCTGTTGACAATGCCCTTAGACTCAAACAGTAGAACCTGGTGATCTAGCTGAGATTTTTCTAGTGAATTAAACTGATACGGAAAAGGCGCTCTCTTTTGTATAGGCAATTGTGTGAAAGGGATGTGAATGCCTTTAACAATATTCAGGACCTCTGGATTAGTGGTTAACTGTTGCCATTGATGTAAACAATTAGAAACATTCCCTGCTTGAAAAAGGCTTACTTCAGTTTGAGTTTCCTCCGTGACCATTGTAGGGTCAGGAGGCTGCACTGTTTGTGTGGAAATCTCTACTTGTTCCCTTGTTTCGGGAACTGGGGCTTGGGAACGAAATCCCTCTTGTAGCCGCGGTTGTCGTTCCAGTTTGAGGCCGGCCTGTCGCCTCGGCCCCTTCCTCGCTGGTTGAACTGGAAGGACGGTCCGCCCCTGAACGGCCTTCCTCCTCTGCGGAATCGAAAATCCGTCCTAGACTTTCTGAACCCTGCTGGGTTTTGGAAGCGACGACTCTTTGCTTCAGTGTTTTTAGCACTCTTGTAGTCGACCTCTACCTGTTTGTACAGGTAAGCTAGCTGACCCCCAAACATCTTGGATTTATCTAGCGGTTTGCTCTTGATAGGGGTAGGTCCGGAATACACGGTGTATTCCTTACCATCATGGTCCGTTACCTTGTTCGAGCGGGCAACCTCTTTTCCGGCATCTGTGGTGACCGATTTGAAAACGTTTTCAAATCTCCGATGGGTCATGTAGTTACTAGCGGCTGCTAACAAAGCTATGCCCCGGTCCATAACCCGCGCCAAAGACGAGAACTTGTTCTCTGTCTGCATCCTGTTAGCCACAGGGATAACAGACGTCAAGGCACCCAAAACTGCCTTATGGATCAGGCAGAGGGAAGTTTCATAACGACGGCGTTCGTCGGAAAGATGAATGCCGGAATCCATCTCTTTGAAAACCGAAGCAGGAATGCCCTTAACTCCTGAAATCTGCTCAGTCAACTTGTTGATGACTTCGATCGGTTTAAACGTAGTGAAATGGCTATTCACCGTTTTGCGCATCATGGTAGTGGTGCGCACTTTCTGAGCTTTCTTTTTGACAATCTTCTTGCCAGCTTTAACGCCTATTTTGGCGTAGACACCCGCTCGTTCCGTGTCGGAATCCGACTCGGTGGAAGAAGAGTCGGACGACGAGTCTGAAGAGGAGTCCTTCTTCTTCTTCTTCTTCTTCTTTTTGGACTTTTTGGAGCGCTTAGAGTTCGCTTTCTTTGTGAACTCGTCACCAGAACTGCTCACTGGGCGGCGTTTCTTGCCCCGCGCTTTCGGTTTCGGAACCTCAGGT
The DNA here is from genome assembly GCA_030323885.1 of Branchipolynoe longqiensis. Taxonomy (NCBI): domain Eukaryota; kingdom Metazoa; phylum Annelida; class Polychaeta; order Phyllodocida; family Polynoidae; genus Branchipolynoe; species Branchipolynoe longqiensis. The sequence goes on along the minus strand of CM059192.1, from coordinate 10,507,723 downwards.
GCCGAAAGCGTGTCCTCTTCGTCCTCAGAAAAGTCTTCCCAATCCTCATCAGGGATTTGGGAAGGATCTGGAAAGGTCTGCGCCTGGAAAAGGCGCATCTTCTCCTCCATCATCTCCGCCATTTTCGCCTCCCACCCCACTGGTTGAGGGGCGTGATCACTGTCTTGATCCGAGGCATGAGCCCCAGGATGTGGGGACGGCGGAGCCGTAGCCGGTGGAGACGAATCGTAATCCGTCGGGGGGACACCCACCGCTGCAGCGGGCGGCTTATTCCGGCGAGTGGCCATCGGGAACTGTAACGAAACCAAAGCGTTACTAACCCGGAATCATCTCAACTACACAAGTGTAAGCCAGTAAACTGGGTTGAGGAACATGGTACAGAGAACGTGTTTTGCAACGTGTCAGTACAGGCGTGAAGCTAAATTTGCCGTAGGTGTGTGGTAACGAAACCAACCAAACGGAGGGCATCGATCGTGAGATCGGCCCCTCTCTCTGTTCCGTACACTTCTCCCACCTGTGGCTACAGCGCCAACAAGTTGGAGAAAATATTACGAAACTCGGAGGTTCGCCTTAAACCGGTCAGGGGTGTTTATAAAAAACACCCAGAAGCATCCCCAACATCATCCTCTATTAGGATCCGGGAGACTTTTCTTAGGAAATGAGCAACTCGGGTTGCCATTTCTCCCTGTCTGAAAAACAGGTGTCGATAGAACTCAGTATCGGTTTCGTTTGTGCCAGCGGCACGCAATGTTCTATCCGTAAGTTAAAAAACGTACAAAGTCCAAACAGGACTGAAGAAAGTTCTGAACTTTCATAAAAAGATGCTATAGAGCATGATAAACAAAGTTATCGAAGAAAACAGTACTTACTTTTGGATAAAAGCAGTAGTAGTAGATAAATCCTGTGGAGCAACTCACAAACGTCCTCCCGTTGTGAGTTACTTATGCTAATTGCTGGACCCGGATGTGCTTCCTTCTCCCTAGCCTACGGCTAGCCAGAGGCGGCATACCGAGGTAAAATATATATATATATATATATATATATATATATATATATATATATATATATATATTTATTCATAAATATGTATGCATAAAGAGAATTTGGTGGAAATATAATAAATATATACACAGGTGCATGTGTAACCTTTCGTTATTTGAAAAATAGAACCATTTTGTTCTTTTCAAAATGCCATAGTTATTTCCCTAAGCCAAGAGTAGCTGGGGTGTTTATTTAAAGTTGCATAGTCTGATGAAAGCATATAATTTTCTAAACCAAAATACTTATATAGATTTGGTCCTTCATATCCAACTTAGATATTGTTGCATGTATTAAACATGTAGTGTTGCTTAAAAGGGAATGCTAGGGAAATTTAATAGAACATGTGACTGCTGAAGCTTACGGTGTCAGCATTTTGACATGCTTGCCAAAATTTATTTGTTCATGCTTTCACTTCAAATATCTGCAAAGTTAACCAAGTTACTTCAAAGTAAAGTAAGGTCAATCATAACAATCAACCTAATATATTTATCTAAATGAAAGAAGTAAAACACTCAAAACCATCGGACTACAGTAAAGCCTCTCTAAATCGACTGACCATGGGACCGACTTTAAATGGTCCATTTAGGAGTTAGAATATGGTTACAATGGTATTGTTGGGACCCAAATAAAGCGATCGATATAGGGGAGTGGTCGATCTGTGGAGGTGGTGGGTTAGAGAGGCTTTAGTGTATGTAACTTTAATACTAGACGGCAGGTAGGACTCACCACGCTGACGCTCCGCTCCTTGTTGTCAGGACCCTTGTAGATGATGTAGTAGGACTGCACCTTGTCGGCGTTGACGGCCGGCGAGTCCCACCACACCCGGATGTAGCCTTCGTTGGTCAGCTGGGCCTTCACGTTGCGGGGCGGGCTGGGAACAACCTCTGTGTGGGCAACAACAGGCGGCCGTATCACTACCAGCGGGCATGGCGGACTGTTTGTTTGTGTTTGTCTTTTTACGTCCTAGCAATATCTAAGGTCATTTCAGGACGGGTACCGACTTGTGACAGTGCGCACTCATGGTGACTGGGAGACCAGGCTGTCAGCACCATAACCCAAAATCCCACACAGTCACATTATCCTGATAATGTGCTAACCAGTCCTTGTCCTATCCTATTAATGCCAAGTATCAGGATGGGTAGCGACAAGTATCAATTTTATAACTCATTGGTTCTACCTGGCTGGCATTCAAACTCCCAACCTTCCGCACAGGAAGCCTGCGCTCTGCCGATTCGGCCACTGCGTCCGATCCGATAGCTGAATGAGTTGGGCACTCTCTTGGGCTTCCCGCCAAAGTTGTCAAAATCTTCACCGTCATACACAGCGTACAACAGAGGGCAGGGGGCGGGGGGGCTGTCATTAAAGTATAAATGTAGATATTTTTGAGCGATTAAAAAAAAGAAGAGAATGTTTAATTTGTTGTACTATGTTAGTTGATTAAGCAGGGAACTTTTCAATCGCTGACAATTGGTATTCCTCAGTCCACTGCTCCTTGCCCTATCCCAGTAGTACTAGTACTAGTAGTAGTAATGCCAAACGCCAGGCGAGGTAGGGACAATGTTAAAGCTGAGCCCCCCCGTCCCGCCCGCCTACTTCCGGTGCAGCAGTTTCCGGACATCGCCAGGTACAAGTGGACGCTGATTGACCTATGGTGAAGGATACAGTTTAGCACCCCCCACCACCCCCCACTTCCGGTGCAGCAGCTTCCGGACATCGCCAGGTACAAGTGGGCGCTGATTGACCTATAGTGAAGGATAAAGCTGATCCCCCCACCCCCCCCTTCCACCCGCCTACTTCCGATGTGTGCAGCTTCAGGACCTCATCAGGCACAAGTGGACACTGCTTGAGAGCCCGTCACCGATCACCCACCTGCCCCCTCCTCCATGCACGTCACTATGCGGTCCACGACGATGAGGCAGTCCGTGTAGTTCCTCACCACCTCGGGCACCACGCCTGCGCAGAACGGGTGACACCGGGCCGGCACCTTGCGCTCACGGCAGCACTTGGTGTGGTTGCGGCCATCTGGTGGGAAAACAAGGTACTATTTACAGCCACTTGATTGACACCAAATTTTCAAAACCAAAACAATTATCTAGAATTGATTACTTAGATAATGATGCACATATTAAGCATTTGTTGCCATATAGAAGGAAATACTGAGACAGTTTAATGGATGCTGTTACTGCTGAAGCCTATGGTGTCAGAGTTTTGGCATGCTTGCCAAAATTAATTTGGCATGTTTGCACATCAAATATCTCAAAAGTGAGACATTTAAAATGAAAGTTACTTCAAACTAATGTAAGATAGATTATAACGATCAAACTAATATTCATTTCAGAAAATGATAAAAAACTCAAAAGCATCGGACTGCAACTTTAACACGTCTCTCATTTCTAGGAGTGATTTGGGAAGGAAAGCAAGACAAATTTAGGTTGAATTTAATGACAAAATGAGTGGTCTGGTGTCCAGATAAGTAGGTTTACATCGAGGTAAATGGCAGGTAGCATTATAAAGGAAGGCCACAGGGGCTGGTACAGTGATGTACATGAGTCAGTAGCATATCAAAGGGATGCAAGAAGGCAGCGAGTGGGAGAGCAAGATCAAGGACCCCGGGAGATCTGTTTGGGTGGTGCGGGCAGCACACCGGAAGTGACGTGTTGGGAGTCTTACCTGCCGCACACTGGATGAGGTGGGTGAGGTCCCCGAGGCACAGTAGCGGGTTGGGCAGGTTGCTGAGGATGGTGACGTCAACATCGAACGTGCAGGCAGACATGCAGGCGCTCTGCACACCCCGCTGGATGCAGCAGGCTGAAAGAGGAGCAGCGCTTTACATACCAGAATCAGCCAAAGCATGCGTGGTGTGCCAGCAGGCTGATAGAGGAGCAGCTCTGTACACACCGGTACCAGCCAATGCATGGTGCAGTATGCCAGCAGACTGAAAGAGGAGCAGCGCTGCACACACCGGTACCAGCCAACGCACATGCAGTGTGCCAGCAGGCTGAAAGAGGTGTGATTCATTGATTGGTGGGTGCTTTACACCGTGTCAGCAGCATAGGCCATATTCACAGCGAGAAATGTTTGTTTTTTGTTCAAACCATCGCTTTTAAATGTAAAAGCAGACAATCAATTATGTGCCAATAGACACTCATTAAATTAGAAAGCTCACAATAATATATTTGTGGTCAAGGGAAACAAATTCCCATAGAAAAAGAAAAGTTTTATTAACAATTGATAGAATCTATTTAGTAAACTATATGAGGTGGTACAGTCCAGCTGCCCTCAAAAAGGCTAAAATGTTTTCCTGTTTTACCTTAGTAAAAAGGTCATGCATACTGTCTGCAGTGTAGAACTGTTGGTGCAGGTAAAAAAAATCAAAGCAACTTAGTAAAATGTGTTTGAGTGTCACTCTCAGCGGGGACGGATACCCAATACATTCAGGGGGAGGTTCCCCCTTGAGCAGAAAAGCATGTGTAAGCCACAAGTGGCCAATACGGCACCACTTGGTCCCGCTGACCTCCCGCATGAGTCTGTGGTGGCTTTCCCACAGATGGTTCAATTTCTTTAAGTTTATTAATGTTTTCATCCCACTCATGTTGCCATTTGGATTTTATGTGGGTGGCTATTAGTGGTTTCAGATCAGAGTGAGGGATCAGACACAGTTCAAGATCACAGTTCAGGGCCTTCTTTGCAGCCCGATCAGCTCGTTCGTTTCCTTTGGTTTGGCCAGGCACGCAGCACAGGTGGATGTCATACCCATCGGTTGTCAGTTGGTTCATTTCATAAATGACCGTTGCTAGAATAGGGTGATTCATTTTCAGTCCAGCAACAGCCAGGAGGCAAGAGAACGAATCACTGTATATAACACAGTTAGGGTGGTTGGATACCTCGATACACTCCAACGCGAGAAGGAGTGCTCAGGCTTCTGTGGTGAAAATCGAGCTCTGATCGGGCAAACGTACGCCTAATTTTTCCTGTCGGCAAACTGCCGCAGCAGCTACCCAGCTTTGGTCTTTCGAACCATCAGTGTATATGGAGAGGTGGTCTGCAACTGGCATTTAATCTCTGCATGCAGTCCTTGGTACTCGAGTGGATGTGTCCCAGACTTCCTCAGTTCCGTGAGTCAGAGGATAACCGATGGCTTTCTCAATGATCACGGGGGATGTTCTGGGACTTTGGCATCCTCCAACACATCCAAATCCACGACAAAGGCCTCCAAATGAGGTTTCATTCGGAGCCTCAGTGGCCAGATGTAATTCGGCCTGGCTTCATACCTGGATTCGTCATGTTGCTCGAATAGACAATTGTGTGCAGGATTCAATGCATTAGTTTTTATCTTGACTACATATTGCATGGCCAGTATGATTCTCCTGTTGTTAAGTGATGGTTCATTGGCTTCGACGTCGAGGCTCTGAACCGGTGAGGTGCGAAAGGCCCCAAGGGCCAGGCGTAGTCCCTGGTGGTGGATCGTGTCTAGCAGCCCAATATATGATTTCCTTGCAGAACCGTATACTATGCTGCAGTAATCCACTCGTGACCGAACCAAAGTTCTGTACACGGAGAGCAGAACATCTCTGTCCGCTCCCCACTATGAGCTGGACAGCACCCTCAGAATATCTAGCGCTTTCAGGCATCTTGTTTTCAGGTACTTTAACGTGGCACAAAAGGCAGTTTTGCATTGAGAATGAGGCCCAGAAATTTGGTTTTCTCAACGACTTTAATGGGATCCCCATCCAGAGTCAGCTCCGGTTCCGCAAGAATTCTACGCAGCAGTTTTGGTCTTGGAAAATTTGAAACCGTTCAGAACTGACCATCGATGTATCCCATTTATGCTTGGTTGTAGCTGTCTCTCTATGACATTCATGTTAGCACCGCTGTAATATTTAAAAAAGTCGTCCACAAAAATACTACAGGAGACCCGCTTTACAGCAGCAGCAATACCATTGACCTTGACCCTGAAAAGGGTCACGGCCAGTATGCTGCCTTGAGGTACTCCGAGTTCTTGTGAGTGTAGGCTGGAATAGGTAGTCTTGACACGGACGCGGAAATGCCTGAAGGCTAGCAAGTTCCTGATGAAAATTGGCAGGTGGCCACAAAAGCCACTCGCATGAAGATCCTCCATGATGCCATGCTGCCACATTGTGTCATAAGGCTTTTTCGAGGTCGAAAAAGACAGCCACAAGGTGCTCCTTCTTAAGGAAAGCATCTCTTATGAAGGTCTCCATGCGCACCAAATGGTCGAGGGTGCGGCGGCCCTGTCTGAAGCTACATTGAAGGTTGGACAGGTGGTGTCCTGACTCCAGTAGCCAGATGAGGTGGTTGTTTACCATGCGCTCCATGGTTTTACAGATGCAGCTTGTGAGGGCTATGGGACGATAGTTGTTGGCTTCACTCTGGTCTTTACCAGGTTTGGGAATCGGTAAATCTGCCAAAAGGCGGGGACGACACCCGACTCCCAGATGTTGAAGAGTTGAAGCAACAGTCTCAGTGCATGTTCAGGGAGATGTTTAAAAAATTGATAATGAATTCCATCAGGTCCAACTGCTGTGTCATGCGAGCTTTCCAAAGAACAACTCAACTCACCCATACTGAATGAGGAGTTGTAGTGCTCCTCGCCATCGGAGGAAAAGTCCAAGAGCTTTCGCTCTTGGCGTTCCTTGACGGCCCGAAAGCCCGGGAGGCAGTTTGCCAAAGACGAGTTTCCAGCAAAGGTGCGAGCCAATTCTTCACTTATTTTGTCAAGTGATGTGAGAATGGTGCGTTGTGTTTCAAGTGCTGGACTACAGAAGAATCACCTCCCCTTCATTTGATTCTCCTGATCATTGTCCACACTTTGCCCAACGGTGTGTGCATGGTGATGCTAGAAACAAATTGTCTCCAACACTGCCTCCGCACTTCTTCTGTTCTGCGAGTGCGCAGAATTCTAAAGAGCGCCAGATTTTCAGCAGTCGGTCTCCTGTGGAATTTACGCTGAGCTTTCTTTCGTTCCTTAATAGCCCTCCTACAGCCGTCATCTAACCATGGAGGCGTCAAATGCTTGGGAGTTGCCGAGGTCTTCAGAACAGTTTTCTCTGCGATCCATCTCAGCATCTCACTGAAAGAGGAAACCGTGCTGTACACACCGGTACCAGCCAAGGCACGCACAGTGTGTCTCACAGTGGGAGGGGACCATGTTGCACCAGGTCTGCACTGATTGTGCATTGGCTGCCAGTAAAACAGTGCCTTGAGTTCAAGATGTCGCTAACCGCTTCTGAAGCTATCACTAGTAAAGCATGAGAATATCGGTGCAATCTTGTCCTTCAGTTATCCTGAACTCTCGAATCTTTCAGTTAGATAGTATAGTTATACGAATCTTACCTGGGTATAGATGATGGATAACTGTTGTTTTCCCGAGGTATAAGCCTTGGGTAGACGTGGGCTAGGGAGAAGGAAGCACGTGAGGTACCAGCAATTTTAACCTACTTATTCGGGATAAAAATGATCTTTCAATACAATGGATACTTGATTTTCCCGTAACGGTACACCAACGGGATAGACGTGGCAGGGCGTGGTGGGTGGGCCCTAGCCCACGTCTACCCGAGGCTTCTACCTCGGGAAAACAACAGTTATCCATCATCTATACCAGGTAAGATTCGTATAACTATACTATTTTACCTCGGTATACAGCCTCAGGCTAGCCTCAGGCTAGGGAGACCTTTATATAATTCATTTTTATCCTTAATATCATCCATTCTTATATAATATTCAACGTTTTTGTTCTCACCTATTCTTGTTAGTTGGCGAGCAGGCGCTTTGCAATGCCGGTAGGCTTTTCTAATCGCTTGTTGTAATGTTTTGCAAACGACTTAGCCGTCTTCCAGCCTGCATGCGCTAGTATTCTTTTCACCGAAATACCTAGCAACCGTGCCTTGGAGACCATGGCACCTCTAGTTGAGTGGGATGAGTATTTGCTCGTATCGACTCCAGCCAATTTCAACACCGTAATTGTCCATCAGGCAAGGGTGTCTCGTGAAATCGCCTTATGTGGCTTTATAAAGCTCACTAATAGTTGTTGTGATGCACGTAAATCCTTTGTTTTAGATATATAAGCCCGATGGCTGACACAACACATAATTTCCGATCACTCGGAAAACAGTCTAAGTGAACCGTAGATAAAGGGTCACCTAACGTGTTCGATTTAAGCAATTGTGCTAAATCAAACGTAGCTTGTTTCTTGTCTATTTCTAATCCAGGTAAAGACAAAGCAACAATGGTCTGTCCTCTGTGTCCAGCTACTAATAATAACAGGACCGCGACCTTAAAACCTAATTGTTTAAAATCTAACCACGAGTTGTGAAGCCAAGCCTGAAACAACTTAAATACTACAGACACATCCCAAAACCGACTATACTTTGGTTTTGGAGGATTCCTTTGATAAATTGAACGAAGTAGATATCCAAGAACATAATGTTTTCCAACTGTTTCACCATCAATTCTTGGTAATATGATTGATAACGCACATCTTGCCGCATTAATCGACCCAAAGGATAGTCCCTCATCCTCTAGAGAACGAAGAAAACGAGCTACTTGTGAAATTGTTGGATTTGTTGGCTTAACTTTCATTAACAAACCATTTACACCCCATTTCTTTAAATAGGATGTGTACATTTTAACAGTTCCTGGCCTCCAGGCATCAGCTACTATCCTATTCTCAGTAATTTTGTCCAATCCAAATTGCCGCAGCTGGTTCCTTAGAAAAGGAATGCCAATAGAGGCGTCGTTGACACGTCACCGTGAACCAATAGCGGTCTGTGGTGTGTCAGATTCCCGAGTTTTCTTGGGAATCGTATACGTTCTTTTGCCAGTTGTGAAACTGCTGGCAGCCAAGGTTGCGTGTCCCAATCGGGCACCACCAGTATAGCATGTGTCCTTTCCAAACCGATTTTCATGACAACTCGGCTGATAATGCTAAACGGTGGGAAAATATAAAAATAATTATTTTCCCAGATAATAGCAAATGCATCTACTTTCCACGCCTCTGGTTCAGGATGCCATGGAAACATAACAGGTAATTTGTTATTATTTCGTGATGCAAACATGTCAACTTTAGGTGTACCCCATTTTTCACAAATGAAGTTAAACAAAGGTGTAGAGAGAGACCATTCTAAATGGTCATGGAAATTTCTACTTTTATGGTCTGCAAGTGTATTTTGTGACCCTGGAATATGCGCTACAGTCAGCCAAACTTGTTGAGCCTGTGCCCAGTTCCAAATCAGTTTAGACAACTGATTGCAAGGATTTGATTTGGTTCCACCCATGTTACGAATATATGCCATGGCAGTAGTTTTATCAGTTAGTATTCTAACTTGTGATTTATTTATCTTTACTAAACTACATAAGCCCAGATAAATAGCACGCAATTCTAGTGCATTAATGATTATATGGTTGATTTTCATTGCTTTAATTATCTACCTCCTGTTGTGACCCATCTCGATGAGCTCCCCAACCTTCTAACGTAGCGATCAGTAGTATTTATCGTTTTAGGTTCCGCCCTACGATTTGGATTTGGTGAAACTTGCTATGATTCCATCCACCATTCAATATCTGGTAGCCCCTTCTTGCACGAAGAATAAACATTCTTTCGCTCAAAAAAATTCCCCTTAGTTTGTGATAACGCTGTGTAACCGCTAAATTTTTATCTATTTCTAGGGATTTAATATGGGCCTTCCCGTATAGAATAGCGGGTGCATACGATATCATTATCCCAATAAGGACTGCGACCTGTCTAATTTTAGGTTTTGGTAACTTAATAAGCTGGGTCGCTGTATTCATAAAATTAATTAGTTTTTGTTCTGTTATCGACACTGTAAGAGACTGTGTATCCAGAATAAACCCTAAACATTTGAGTTGTTTTGTTGGTTTAAACACTGACTTTTGTGGATGTACATAAAACCCCAATTTAGTAAGTAATGCACATAAATCCAAAACTGCATTCCCACAATCAATTTGTGTTGATGCTATAATAAAGGAATCATCTATGTATGGAAACATTATATGACCTTTCCGTGCCATTACCGAGAAAACAGGTTTAAGCAGTTTAGTGAATAAACGAGGGGCACAAGCTAAACCATTCGGCATACAGGTAAACTCATAGAGTTGGTTATCCCAAAGAAACCGAAGAAATTTCCGGTCTTTTTCTCTTATTGGAAGCATATAATATGCATCCTGTAAATCAACACTAGCCATCCACGCATCTGGCATAATCAGATCGCGTGCTGTATCTAGCGAGAACATTTTAAAATGTCGATATTCAACCATTTTATTAAGGATTGTTAAATCCAGGATCATTCGAACCTCGCCATTAGGCTTTGGTCTCGAGAAGATGTTTGAAATAAACTCTCCTGAACAGTATGTCACTTTTTGTATAATTCCTTTCTCAAAGAATGTTTGTACCTGTTTAGTTAATGCCTCTCGTTCAACCGGTTCAATGTTATAAGGAAAAGGTATCCTGCCCTGTACCGGAACTTGTGTGAAGGGAATGTGAACACCCCTAACTATTTGTAAAATTTCTTGGTCAGGGTACCAAGCACCGCCTTATGCACTGTGTGCAACACACCCTCAAATCTCTTACGGTCCTCCGTCATATTGACATCTCGATCCATCTCCTTAATGATGGAGTTAGGAACACCTTTAATGCCTGTTAACTCATCTGATAACTTAGAAATAATCTCCGCCGGCTTAAACGTGCGGAAATGGCCATTAATGTTCTCACGCATAAGCGTAGTGGTTTTCACACGCTTAGCCCTTGGCTTCTCGACTTTCTTAGCCACTTTGCCCCCAATGGCAGCATAGACACCTTCATATTGCGTGTCTGAGTCCGATTCCGTTGAAGTGGAATCCGTGGACGAGTCAGAAGAAGAAGAATCTTTCTCTTCTTCTTCTTCTTGGACTTGGTCTTGCGCTTTTTGAGAAGTCCAGTCTTCCCCCGTTCCTTGGTGAAAACATCACCAGAAGAAACGATATGTTTCTTCTTCTTCCACCGTTTAGGAGAAGGAGGAGGAGCCCTAAGCTCCATCGCTGAGTCTGTCTCCGAGAAATCCTCAAAAGAAGACTCCTCTTGGACACTCGGCATTCGCCGTTTACGAGACACCGGTGGTTTGAGAGCCATAATATGACTCTCCATCGCCGCAAACCGCGTCTCCCAATTTTGAGCCGCGGCGCCGTCAGGCACTATGTCCTCCTCGGAGAGAATATGCGCCCCGGGCTGTGTCGAAGGCCCTGCCGACAACACGGGTGAGGAGTCGTACTCCTCGTCCAATCCACTCGGAACACGCCCCTCGGCTGCTGCTGCACCGCGCTTACTCCGCTTCGTGGCCATCGGGAACTGAAACAAAGATTTTTGGTCAGTCCCGGTATATATATATGTCACAATATGGTTGTTTCAAACTCATTTGGACATCTAGTGGTGTTAGAGAACGTGTTTATACCGTTATAACACAGGCGTAATAAGCTAAATTTGTGCGTGGGTTGTGGGTCAAGCCCAAACCTTACGCGGGGTCGGGACCAGTGTATCGGCCCGCCCATCCCTCTGTTCCGCACACTTCTCCCACCTGTGACTACTACGTCAACAAGTTGGAGAAAATGCTACGAAACTCGGAGAAACGCCTGAAAAAGTTTGTGGGGAGTCTATAAAAGAAACCCAGGAGCATCTCCAACATTACTCTCTATTAGAGTACGAGAGAATTTCCACAGGAGACGAGGCAGAGCCCACATCTCTACCCATAATCACACGGTGACTCGGGTGTTGACAGAACCGCTAATGATCGGTTTCAATCCTTCGAGAAGGAATTCTATCCTTGGTTTTTTATAACCAAATAACTCGTCCAAAATGGACCAAAGAAAGTCTAAACTTTCCATAATGATGCTCTAATGCATCATGATTAAGCTAACCACAGTTTTTATGATACTTACTGCGTATTAGCTTGTATGTAGACTAAATTTGCCGGAGCAACCCAACGACACGTAATCCAGTCGTGAGTTGTATATGCTAATTGCTGGTACCTCACGTGCTTCCTTCTCCCTAGCCTGAGGCTAGCCTGAGGCTGTATACCGAGGTAAAATAATATTATATCTTCGTGTCTAGACTAAAATTATATAGCAATTGTGTCTTCTGTGTAGCAGGTCCCGCTTTATGGAATGTTATCAGAGGATGTATGAAAAGCAACATTTCTTGTACTCAAGACTTATTTAATTAATGTAGCTCTTTACAGTAAATTAAATTTCTCTATATTCCAACGATTGTGACCAAATTGTTAATGACCATTGTTTTACTGTACAGCATCTTAGATTGGTTCCTGCTAGTGAGGTCACTATTAAATTATTATAGTAATAATTATTATTAAGTCCATGGATTTTCTGTAAAGTACCTTAGAATGGCCTCGGCATCATCATCATCCTCATCAATGTTATTATTAAGGCCATGGTTTTTTCTGTACAGCACCTTTGAATGGCTCATGCTAGTGAGGGCACTATTACATTATTATTATTATTATGGCCATGGATTTTCTGTACAGCATCTTAGAATGGCTCCTACTAGTGAGGGAACTACTAAATTATTATTATTAATAATAATAATGACTGCACAATGGTCAGCTTATATTAATCTGATTGTTTGATCTGGAAATTTCGCTATCTGACTAAAAGATCCATTCCTCCATTTATTTGATCTCTCCTCATGGACAAAACCGCTTATCCGCCAATCTCGCCGATCTGACATCGGGTGCAGGGAACAAAGTAGTCCGGCTGAACGAGGGTTGCCTGCACTGACATGATGTAAAGCGGTGCCTCCGTAAGGCGCACCTTGGGGAGGAGAGTTAGGGATGTCCCACTCTGGGCCCACAGTGGTATGACCAGAGCACCATTGTGGGCATGATGCACCAGGTACAACATGCAGCTGCTAAAGCACACCTACCCGACACGTTCACTTGTTTCGGGGCTGGCGTAAAGCTGGGTTGTGTTGGAGATGGATTCGGGTCTGAAAGTGAGCACACATACAAAACCATCAGGCCAGCTCTCTCCTGCCCTAGTTGTTAACACTCTTTCACTTTTCAAAACACTCGTATGACATTGATAGCAATAGGGCTTGTTGTTTATGACGTCACTCACTTAAATGAATGCCCAAACAAGTCTTGTTTGTTTGTTATTGTTTTACACCCTAGCAACATCTAAGGTCACATCAGGATAGGTACCGACTTGTGACAGTGCGTGACTTTATAGTGCTGCCCCACTGGGAGACCAGGCAATTGACACCATGACCCAATATCCCACAGTCACATTATCCTAATACTCTCCTAACCAGTCCTTTTCCTATCCTATTAATGCAGAGCACCAGGTTAGATATCGACAAGTATTAATTTGGTAAGTCATTAGTTTGACTCGGCTGGGATTCAAACTCCTGACCTTCCACACGGGAAGCCTGTGCTCTACCTATTCGGCACCGCGTCCGGTACTCAAACAAGTTGACAGACTCAAAATCTACATTTGGCATTACAATATAATTGTGTCAACCTTGTTATGAATGACATCATGTATAGTCATGAAAATTAAAAGACGGTGTTGATTTGGCAACCGAACAAAATAAGTCCACATTTAGCACTTTTGCGCAATTGTGACAAACCCTATTACAAACTACATGCCAAATACAATAAAAATTGTTAATGCACGATTATGGTAGCCACACAATCCTAATCGGGTAACCATGTATGCTATTAGTATTGACTTACTACATGATCCTGTACAGTTTAATGTAATATGTATATATACAGGCAGTTCATCAAGCAGACAATTGTTTTTGAGTATTTTTACTTGAATCTGGATCTCATTCAGGAAGGGGTGCCGTGGGTGTGTGTGGACACATTGAGGAGTTATGGGGAGATATCGCCCTCCCATTAATCAGTATGCAGTGCTGACATAACTTGCACCCCATGGTACGCGGCTGGCGGCACAGTGCCCATGATCTGTCTGCATCCCACGCCTGTTGACCGCTTTCACAGAAGCTAGATGGAACCAGGGGCCTAGCTTGGGATTTCTTTCTCGTGATGGAATAAAACGTTACTGGAATAAAATGCGATGGAATAAACTGCTATAAAACATCACATATTTTATCCCCCCCCCAACCCCCAAAATTGTAAATCTCAGGTGGTACTCAGCTGTGTACCCACGTATATATGGAAGCTAGGCCCCTGGAACCCTACTTCAAGAACTTGGCGGTTGAGGCACGGTGGGGGTGATGGCTTGGTGCTCAGTGTACGTGCTGGGTGCATGATGGAGTGGGTATCGCTGATGATTTAACACCGTATCGACAACAAAGGACCTCTCATGAGGTTAGCCATGAGCACCTATGTGGGTGGTCATTCGAGTGTGACATCCCATTTACAAAGCCTGCAGCGTGGAACACTTCCTCTGCAGCCTACTCCATCACTGCTGAGGAAGTCCAGGCTGGTCACTTCACAGTTGGCTGAACCGCGTCACAAAAACACCCCAAAGGCAAACTGCTGACTACACAAAGCTAACCCGTTACCAGCTTTATGATTAAGGTGGCTCCGTATTCACTACACAGGTTAGGCGACCCCGCTTTTTGTGGATTTTGTTTGTTTGTGAAAATGTTTATTCAGCCGAACAAATCTTTTTTTTAACACCAATACACTTCTTCCAACAATAGGTATATACACACAAATATAGTTGTAGTTAGATACTGGTAGCATATTCATATATTTATAGATGTAGGTTTCTACATATGCACTAAAATAGGATACTACCATATTGGGGAATAATCTTTTTTTTAGTGTATTACGGGGATTTCCCTACTTATACTCTTATCTACTTGGCACCTCTGCACATGCCCCATGATAAAGGTCCGTTTGGTGCCCGTTGAGGCTGGAGCTGGTTGGCGGTGTACTTACTGATGAGGTTCACCATGGCCTGGTGCCGCCCGATCTTGTTGGTTCCACGACAGGCGTACATGTCATAGTCCTGGAGCTGGACATTCTGAATCTCCAGCATGGCAATCCGTACTCCTACACATGAAACAACAATGGTTTGATCAAAAAACAAACATTTCTCACCGTGAATATGGCCTATGCTGCCGACACGGCGTAAAGCAACCACAAATCAATCAATAAATCAATCAATCGATTGAAACACACACAATATGCACATTAAAACTCTCAAAGGTGCACAACCCCATCGTTTGAGGGTTCTTAGCATATTTTAAAATAAATATATTATTATTGATCATTATAATATATAAATTTCTTTAAATTGCAGTCTAGCTTTGAGTTTCTTCCATATTTTAAGAATAACTATATTAGGCTGATCATTATAATGTGCATTACTTTAAAGTTGCATAGGCCGATGGTTTTGAGTTTCTGTAATTTTTCGGAGATAAATTTATTAGATCGATCACTAGCATCTACTTTATATTAGTTTAAAGTTACTTTTATTTTGAATGGTAAACTTTTGAGATATTTGAAGTGCAAACAAGGAAATTAGTTTTGGCAAGCTTGCCAAAACTCTGACACCATAGAGCTCTCCAGTAACATGTTCTATTAAATTGTCTCAGTATTCCCTTCTAGGCAGAATCAAATGTTCAATAAGTGCATCAGTATCTAAGTTAGATAAGTAAAAATCAAATCTAGATCATTGTTTTGGTTTTGAAAATTTCATATTTCATCAGACTATGCAACATTAACTTGGAGTAATTTTAATTGTGATTGACTAACTGTGGAGAAATTTGAAGTAAAAATATACTAAAAAAATATGGTGTGCACACCGACATGTTGGACATGATAGGCTTGCATGAACTTGTAGGGATGACAGGTTGACTTAACATTCCTTCTATGCAGCAATACATGCGTAATAAACCCACCAGTGCTTAAGTTCGATTTGTAGGATCACATGTAGGCAAGTGCTTTGGGTCTTATTATTGTAGTTTCATTAGGTTATGCAACATTAACATTCGCTACAAACAACCAAAAATCCAAATTGAATACATTATAATAGTAATAAGTGTGACATTGTGCTAAATTAGACTATTAAGGTCTATGAACCTACATGATTTAATAAATTTAGCACTAAAATTGTAGTGGCCTATTTAGTTGCTTAGATTGGGAAATTATGTGGATACGTCCATAACCCAGCCTTCCGACAGTTTTTCTATAGGGTAATTTAGCAACCCTGTAACAGACAGTGCTGGGGGAGTAACTAATTGCTACCCAGCCCGTAGCATTATTAGAATAGGGCAAGGAACAGCGGAATAACAAAGACCAGTGCCTCGGCGCTGAAAAAAAAGACTATTTAGATGAATAAAAATGTTTACCAAAAAAAAAAAAATTTGTAAGCGATTTAAAATCACCGAATGTAACAAAAGTAGCCAAGTCGGTTTGTGGCAAACAAGAGTAGGTCCAAGTATGCACCGGTCGCCTCGTTGGTGGTGAGAGAGCGGTGGAAGCGGTACCCCCCGGGGAAGGCTGGCGTGATCTCGGCGCCATGCTTCAACCATGTGACCTGGTCTGGGAAGCCCCGGAACTGACAGCGCAGGCGCACCGTAAGGCCGCGGTCAGGTGCCACGCTGACATCCTTCTCCAGGGCTGTCGCCTCAGGGCCATCTGTATATTGGAAGAGGGGCATGTCAAGGGGCATGCGCAGAAGTGCCAAGTAGATAAGAGTTTTGACTAGGGAGAGCTCCCTAATACACAAATTGTAGATCGGGAGAAATAGTGTGGCCTTAGGGTGAGCATGCGGGAAGAGGATGAACATGTTTTTTAAAGTGATACAAAATGGTGCATTTTGTTTTTTGGTAAATATGGGGTGGGGGGTGGGGGGGGGGGGGAGAAACCGAGGCTGAGGGTTTGGTGGTCTGCCACTTACGGTATGGTGACGCCATGGAACATACTTTACTGCAACTGCAAAAGGGCCTGCCCAATCGATGTACTCTTAGTGAGTTTTTAAATTCTAGGTAAGAGGATGCTGCCCTGGTTCTGGTTGGTAGGTTGTTCCACATCATGCTGCCTTTGTAAATTGGTGCTTTAATTAGTTTGTTTGTGGAAGGCTTGGGGACTTTGAGTAGAGTGGAAGTAATTGAAACCTTCATTAGGGCTGAGCTGATGTCTTTAATGCCAGATGACTTATATGCTGATGCAGCATTGACCTTTCTGAGGATTTGCTCCTGTGTTATCTCAGTCAAATCATACATCTGATCATTGGTGGTGACCTTGTAGGTGTCCTGACTATCTACAGCCTGGTCAAACTTTCTGGCAAGATTCTCACCTACATCAATAAAGTAGTTGTTAATCTCTTCTGCCAGGAGGCTATCTAGTATTCTCTCCCCGTTGTCCTCATTACTGAGGTTGCTGATAATGGATTTTGCTTCCGGGTTAATTTGTTGCAGTTCATGCCAGTCTCTCTTAGGATTTTGCTTATACTTATTTATCTGGTCTAAACAGTGCCTAGACTTGGCTTTTCGCACCTCGTTTCTGGCCTTCCTGACCATACATTTAGCTATAAATTGATCCCCAGGGTCTCTTTGTTATATCTGATTTCCGAATGAAATAATCTCTGTCCTGTTGTAATTCTAGCAGTTCATCGTTCAAATAACCAGCTGTTTTGTTTCTTATGTCAAGTCTAACCAGGGGACAGTGTTTGTTTGCAGTATTGACAATCATTTCTTGTACCATGTCCCAGCATTTGTTTGGATCTTCCTCTGATAGTAGTTCTGCTGTATTGTTTTCCCTCAAAGTGGCTGCTAGATCATTGACATTACAATTCCTGTAGGTGCGGCCCCAGTAGATGGTGGTTCTTCTGTCATTTCTGGGCTTTTTCTTTATTATATATATATTGGTTTATGGTCACTTATATTGTAGTTCAATACACCCGATTTTGTACAGTACTTGATATTAGTGAAAGCAAGGTCTATTGTTTTTTGTGTGGTCCTTGTTACTCTAAGTCGGTTGTTTAATTACTTGCTGGAGTTCATGTTCTGCCGCAAATTGTTTCATATAGCCTGCAGGTGGGTGCCTCTTAGCACTGTAGTCAATGTTAAAATCACCAATTAGGAGCACTTCATATTTATTAATGTCTGGGATCTGATTCATTGACATGCTTATTTGCTCTATTGCTTCATTTATGTTTCCATTTGGAGGTCTGTAGATGTTACCTATTAATATTCTTTTTGTGTAGGCTCTAGTTATGACAGCCCATTGGAGTTCAATGTTTGGATTAGAGCAATTTTGTTCCAAACACTTGTCTGCATCCACGTGCAGGTCAGTCCTGCAATAGATCCCTAAACCTCCACCATTCTTGACCTGACCACTTTGTAGTTTTGTCTTCCTATCAGCTCTAAGAAACCGGTAATTAGGGATTGATGTTAACTTTGTCTCCATAGATTTATTGAGCCATGTCTCAGATATTGTGAATATATCAAACCCTGATCTTGGTAGGTCTAATCTTAGTTGTTCTATCTTATGGGTTAAGCTGCGTACATTCAGGTGGCCAATCTTAAATCCAGGGAGGCCCTTTAAATCGCTTAGAGGAAGCTTGCCTTCCTGACATCACCTGTTTTGTTTATCCTCCAATTTCCCTCAGCACAGTTCTCAACCCCCATGTCCCAGCACCCTAACAAATATAAGTTTACATGAATTAATTAGGTTTCCAGTCAACCAGTATTTTAAAGTAGGTCCAGTTTCCCTATACCACAGCCAGCCAGTCTCACATAGGAGTGTGGAAAATACCAATTTAGTAACTCCATTGGCCATCCTATTGTTGTATTAGTATTAATTAGTGCTTTAAGGTTAACACTAATCAGACAATTCCAAGCTGGAGTATCCGTGTGAGTTTTGCATGTCTCTCTTCAATTATAGTGTAAACTGTTAATATGTCATTGTTTGAGCATGTATATAAGTTTAGTGCTAGCATACAGAATGGTGGGGGCCTGATATCCTCTTTGCCATTGATTCTAACAGGCATGCATTGGATTGGTTAGTGGGTAGTGGGTCGGTAGAAAATGGATGGACCAGACTACATGTATCTCTGAAGTCTGGAGATAATAGCCAATCAATGAACAGTTTTCAGGAGCAGCACAATGTAGTCTAAGCAATCTCTGTCTTAGGTAGTGAGCACATAGTCTGCCAGCCAACCAGCTGACACACTAGTGGTATGCAGCATGACCACCACATGTTCCAAGACAATACAGTTTGAGTAACGAACAGAAAAACCAAAGGTTTTTTGGATTATGTTCACTGAGGTTCCTGCTGTACAACAGGTAGACATCACCCAATTTGTGGCACCCAGTCTGCTCAGTGCAATATTGGAAACACTGCGGGCTGACAATCAATCACAGCCAGATCACAGGTGTCAGTTCACCCTCACAGGCCCACCAAACTTTAAAAATCATTTGAATCATATCCAGTCTGGCATCCATATAATGTAACAGTTATATATTTTGGGATACTGTTTAAATAATGGGCACATAACATGACACCCACCCAAGTGATACACCCATGGTATGTAGAATGAAAAATGCATGTTCAAGAATATGGCTTGAGCAACTGGCACATGGATATTCACCCACTGCAGCAGCATACAGCATGACAGTTATACATTCTAAGACACTGTTCAAGTAACAGACAAACAACAGCCAATCAGCTGGCACAACAGTGCCATGACAGCCATATATTACCGGGAACTATTTTGACTAGTGGCCACCCAATACAACAATTAGTCAGAGCACCAGTGGTTACACAATACAACTATCAGTCAGCGCACTACTGGGATGTAGTACCCACACAATACAACAATCAGTCAGTGCACCAGTGAGATGTAGTGGCCACACAATGCAACAATCAGTCAGGGCATCAGTGGGATGTAGTGGTCACAAAATACAGCAATCAGTCAGCGCATCAGTGGGTTGTTGTGGTCACCCAATACAATATTCAGTTAGTGCACCAGTGGGGTGTAGTGCCCAGACAATGCAACAATCAGCCAGTGCACCAGTGGGATGTCGTAGTCACACAATACAAAAATCAGTCAGTGGACCAGTGGGAGTGCACCAGTGGGATGTAGTAGCCACACGATACAACAATTAGTCACTGCATCAGTGGGATGTAGTAGCCACACGATACAACAATTAGTCAGTGCATCAGTGGGATGTAGTGGCGACACAATGCAACAATCAGTCAGTGCACCAGTGGGAGTGCATCAGTGGGATGTAGTAGCCACACGATACAACAATTAGTCAGTGCATCAGTGGGATGTAGTGGCGACACAATGCAAACAATCAGTCAGTGCACGAGTGGGATGTAGTGGCCACATAATGCAACAATCAGTCAGTGAATCAGTGGGATGTACCAGCCACACAATACAAAAATCAGTCAGAGTATCAGTGGGATGTAGCATGCCAACTAGATAGTCTTAGGTAGAGTTTTAGTGGTGAATGCATGGTAGAATAGTTAACGACTTGATACACCAGTGGTATGTAGCATGATACAGATTCAGTCAAAGGTTTTTGGGTTATATTTGGCAAGGTCGCTGTTGTATTGCTGTTGTAAACATCTCACAATAGACATTATTTCAAAAAAATTCCAAACCTCTTGTCCATCACTTCATTTGCATTACAATACTGGCTACACATCTCCACGTCTGGCAATCCTGATGCTTTCCCGCTTAGATACAAGTGCCAGTCCCAGCTTATTGAGGCCTTTGAATGATTTATCTCTCAGCTCCCGACTATGCACGGTTGCTCCGATTCCATAAAAGGAATTAGTGGTAGCTTCGTGGAGAGTGAGGTTACCAGTATCCATGAGCATATCCATCAAGCCTGGGTTTTTTTTATCAAACTTTAGATCCAAGACTCTTTTCAGTACGGTCTCCCTTTGTTGACACCAGTCTGGTGAATCAGGAACCTGGTCAGCAATCCGCTTTGCTTCTAGTGGGGTGGGTGCCATAACAACCTGTCTAGAGTGATCCACTTCACCCACAGCCCTACACTTTTCTGCCTGAAACATGTGCTCTGCTGTTGGGTAGATTGTGTCATTGTCTTCAATGGGTGAGGCAAAAAAGTTTGACAGGAACGAATGTTCCGAGTGGAAGTATAGTCCCTCATCAAACCGGACTGACTTAGCCTTGGCCAGAGAAAAGCGAGGTGGGAGAAGATGTTGGTCTGTCTGTTTATATTTTTTTCCATCGATAACAACTCCATCCCCATGGACACACACTTCGCTGCCACTACCTCTGGCCAGTGCTGCCACTGACCGATAATCTTCACGCATCTTGTGGGTTAGGGTGGTGACATCATCATTAAGAAAAATACCTCTATATTTATCTGAGTCTCTGAGTTTGGTTCTAGCAAAGTATATAAGATTCCTATCCTGTACAGATTGGAACGAGATCATAATTGATCGAGGATGAATGGCTTTGTCCGATGACTGAACTAAAAATAAGAGAGAACACGGCTGTTTACATCACCAATGAACTGATAGAACTACAAAAGGACAGAGATTATTTTAAGCAAAAGGCTGACCTGACCAAAGACCCAGGAGACCAGTTTATCGCAAAATGCTTAACAAGCGAAGCCAGAACAGAGGTGAGGAAAGCAAAATCTATGTACTACATTGATCAAGCCATAAAGCACAACCAGAGTCCTAAGAAATTCTGGTATGAACTAAGTCAAAT
This sequence comes from Branchipolynoe longqiensis, assembly GCA_030323885.1. Classification (NCBI taxonomy): domain Eukaryota; kingdom Metazoa; phylum Annelida; class Polychaeta; order Phyllodocida; family Polynoidae; genus Branchipolynoe; species Branchipolynoe longqiensis. The sequence continues at coordinate 10,485,982 of CM059192.1, read as the reverse complement.
TCAACCAGAAGCCAAACCACAGATAAACAGCATAGTAGACTACAGCACAGGTAAGCGAGTACCTGATGGTCAGTTAGCTGAAGTAATAAACAACTATTTTGTAGACATTGGGGCAAACCTCGCCAAGAAATTCAAACAAAAAACCAAGTATCCACAAAATTATCACCCAGTCGCAAATCAACATGAATACAATCTTGAGAAAACAACAAGAAAAGAAGTACTCACCAAGATTAAGGAACTTTCATCATATAAATCATCTGGTATGATGAATATAAATTCAGCCTTCATTAAGACTGCCATTAGCATCCTAATAAATGAATTTACACATCTCTACAACCTTGTCATTGAAACAGGTATATTCCCAGATAAATGGAAAATAGCTACTGTCACACCAATACCAAAGATAAGTAATCCTAAATCATGCAATGAACTGCGACCAATATCAATACTGCCCCTCCCTGGCAAAGTCATCGTACAAATAATCCATGATCAAATAAAAACCTTCCTGGAAGACACCAACTACCTTGCCAAACAGCAAAATGGCTTCAGAAAAGATAAATCAACCACAATAGCCCTAGCCACTCTATTAGATGAACTGCTGACTAACATGGATAGATGAGATCTGACAATAACTGTTTTTCTTGATTTCAAGAAAGCTTTTGACACAATAGACCATGACATTTCACTGTGGAAAATTGAAAGGGCAGGACTTGGTCCTAAATCTTGTACATTTATAGCCAACTATCTATCAAATAGACAACAAGTTACAAAAATAAATGGCACTAAGTCAATGGAGAGATCAATTACAATTGGAGTACCCCAGGGTTCCATGCTTGGGCCACTACTCTTCCTCATTAATGACTTGCCCTTGGTAACAAATGAGGCCATGTTCACACTGTTTGCTGATGATGCGGCCCTCACAGTCCATAGCCCAAACATTGCATCTGCAGCAGAGGTAGTTGAGGATGTACTAGCTAAGGTTAACATCTGGTGTAAGGAAAATAAACTGACAATTAATGCAAAGAAATCTGAATACATAATTTTTGCAACCAAAGTAAAAAATCCAGAGCACAACCTATCAATTTACATTTGGGTGATGCAGTATTGAATGAGGTAGAATCATACAAATATTTAGGGACCACACTCGATTCTACACTAAATGGTAATCGACAACTCTCAAGACTTACTCAAATGATAGCCATAAAAATGACAACTTTCAGAAAAATTAGGTACTACATGAGCGAGAATACAGCCCTGTTACTATATAAAGCCACTATTCTTCCAATAATTTACTACAATGATTTAATATATGGACTGCTGACAAAACAACAAGAAAACAAATTACAGAGGATTCAAAACAGGGCACTTAGAACTGTCTACAGAGGGAAAACGCTGTCTGTAAAGGAAATGCATGCTAAAGCACAAGTCAGCTACCTTAGCCAAAGGAGGGACACACATCTCCTCAGTCTCATGTATAAAAGATCCAATGATGAACAATATGTTGACCATACAAACAGAGTAACCAGACAGAGCGATGCTACACTTCTAAAAACACCCAAGCCACTAACAAACAAACTGACTAAAGCAGCGATTTACAGAGGTGGCACATTGTGGAATAAACTTCCAGTGAGGACAAGACGGTCCACAAGTCTCCTTGAATTTAAAGACTTATTGAAAATACAACAGGCCTGTCAGACCCCGACACGGTTATAGGTATTCTAAAGGCCTTCTTTGCCCTGACCCTTGTACATACATATATATATATAAATGTTCTCAAATGCACTACACAGCCCTGCACGCTGATCCCCTTCCCGCCCTACCCCACCCTTACTACACCTTCTTTCAAAACCTATTACCTAACATTTTCCTTTAAAATGACATAAAACCTGTCTGATGTAAGTCCCCACTGTAATCTCAGACCTCGATCCCATCATTAGGCCACACAGATTGGAACACTCGTGATGGGAGTAAAAAAAAAAAAATGGGCAGGTTTCCGCATTTGGTATTGGTGATTGGATCCACTGATTTGCATATTTACAATATAATATATATATATGTGTATTGGAGATATGTTATATCTTTTTGAAAAAAGAAGAGAGAAAACAAAGGAAGAAAGAAGTGCTTAAAGACAATTCTAGAGTCATCTTGTACATTTATTGATGCATGCTCTGCATAATAAATATGTTGAACTGGAATTGCATGCAGTTACTATTACGACAAATAGTGAATTTATATTATGCTTCTATTATCGAACAGGTTTTTTATGTGGTTATTATTGCAACTGATATTGTCATTTATGTACCAACAAATTGTAATGAACGGCTGGAAGACCAGTGCTCTGGTGCTGACAAAAGACATTATTCGCTGAATAAAATACATTTTAGTATATGTGGTTATAAGGTCAACAAACAAAAAAAACAACAAAAAATGGCAGTGTAGCCCTGGGCCTGTATGCAAGGGCCGGAGCTAAGGCCCTAACCGCGGCTATTTTAGCCCCACACGGCTAAGAGTAGAAAATCCGCATGCATGAGCCGGTGCCAGCGCTAACCGCCGACCGTAGCCTAGGCTAAGTTACCCTTACTACAAGTCAGGTTTAACTGCTAGCCGCCCCGGTTAGTGTGCATGTGTGGCTCTCAATCTATTGAATGCAATCATATTTAACAGAATTACATAGGCAAATAGTGAAATTTCATTAAATTAACCCTAAAATCGAAGCGAGATTAACGCTGATGCCGTAACGGCGGCGATATTAATATTTTCGAATTGACGAGTGTAAAGTAAACAAATCGCCGCCGCTGCAGCGACGTCGATATCCATACTGTCCAAACTTCAACCAAACATGGCCGCCGCCGAATCGGCGGGAATATATTACGTCCAAATCTATTAAATGCTGTCATATTTAACAGAATTACATACGCAATAAGTGAAATTTCATTAAATTAACCCTAAAATCGAAGCGAGATTAACGCTGATGCCGTAACGGCGGCAATATTCATATTGTCGACTGGAGGGAATTCCCAAATCTATAAATAACTTCACGGTTAGCTATCCGCCCCGGTTAAAGGACCCGTGCATACTGTTTGACCTACTTCACCGACCCCATCCTAGCCGCGGATAGCTATCCGTGATATAGTGTGTAGCTCCGGCTACGCGTAGCAGCGGCCCATGCATACGGCCCCTGGTGGCTTGGTCTTGTATGTGGTAGCATTTGTCGCTTGCCCATCCGGTAGATTGACACCATGGCAGCTGGGTCAACTCCCACATTCAAGTAAGCAGTCAACTCCGCCACATATCGATGTAGGTCCTCTGCCTCCTCTTCAGGCTTTCCATCCAATTTCGTATTGCAAATCCTAGTGCGGTTATGTTATTTAGTTGCATTGTCAGCCTCTTGTTGTTCTCCTCGGTGATGCTAAGCTTGTAAGCTGCTATGCGTAAATTCCGGCTGTCAACACTATGTTGTCGGCGACTGTCTGCAAGGAGGGCCGTCAGGTTTGCCATGTCATTGGTCACCTTGTCCCCAAGACTTTCATTGCTTACTCTAATCTCAGTCAGACTGTTATTAAGTTTGTCTTCCATTCTATCCAGTCTTGCCATTATGAGGGCTAATGTTGGGATAGTGGAATCATGTTCACATTGATTTCTGGAGTGGGGCGAGTGTGTTGTTGGCAATGATGGGCAGTCGACAGTCCCGGAGCCAGAAGCCACAACCGGCGTCTTCCCACGTGTGTGGGCCTTATCCCCAACTGTTTTCTGTGACATTTTGCTAACACCAGTTTCAACCAAATTATCAATGTGTATTGAAATGTTCCAGGCCAGCCTTTTGGATAAGGCTAATTTATATGCGAGCTTTCTAACACTGGCACTGTCACACACCGTAGGCTGTAGTACCAACCATAAGATTTAGAATATGTATCAGTAAGATATTACGGGCTCACCAGCCTTGTAAATTTTAATTTCTCTGTGGATCTTCAGACATTGACACCACCACACCAGCAAGTCACAATTTGCATCACTCCTACTTGAGCGTAGCTTGAACAGATAAGTCTGATTCGAATCTGCCACATATGCCTATGAAATCGGTAGCTGTGTGTCACTCATGCACAGAAAACCAGTTCAAACTTACCAGAGTGTGAGCTCCTGTCACTCAAATCCGTGCCAACCACCTTTTACTTGTATTATCATTCACTCACAACATTGGCTTTGTGTGTGATATTTAACTGATTATGTCCAAAATATGGTATCCTTGAATTCCCAAAGTTAAAATGATCCTCCTTTTATAGTCTGTATCTGTCTTTTTAGTAGATGTTTTATTTTCCATGTAATTACACTGTGTGGCACTCATGCACAGAAAACCAGTTCAAACTCACCAGAGTGTGAGCTCCTGTCACTCAAATCAGTGCCAACCACCTTTTACTTGTATTATCACTCACTCACAACATTGACTTTTTGTGTGATATTTAACTGATTATGTCCAAAATATGGTATCCATGAATTCCCTAAGTTAAAATGATCCTTCTTGAATAGTCTGTAGCTGTGTTTTTAGTAGGAGACATTTGATTTTCCGTGTAGTTACAGCTCCAGCTTGTTCGAATGCGTGTTTACTCGTGCGTCATGTCCGTCATTTTGGTGCGATTTGACGAAAAAATATATCCGTGCACAAATTATTTTTTTTAAACAAACCAACATGATTCTTTGGTGGGAGATTACAAATTAACCGCAGGAAATCAGGAGATTGGGGTTATTTTGCTATATTTTAGCGAGATCGCCCACCAAATCGGGAGACTTGGAACCTCTGCATGCGTAGTTCTTGCCAGGATTCCACATTAGAAATTAACCTGACCTAATTCTCCATGTGAGGAAGGTGAGTAGTCTGCGCTAAATCAGCTAAACTAGACAACAATAGTTGAGCAGATGACAAAATTCCTAGACATGACTTACATATGACATGACATGGTGGTAGAAATCTTTGGACATGCCGAGTGGGCTGCACTAAATCAGCTTAATGCCAGGCAGGAATAGATGACAAAAGCCCTAGACACGACTTACACGGGTTGTCCTTAAATCTGCTGAATGGTTGTCCTTAAATCTGCTGAATGGTCTCCGCTAAATCAGCTTAATGCCAGGCAGGAATAAATGACAAAAGCCCTAGACACAACTTACACATGACATGCAGGTACAAGTCCTTCTTAAATGTTGACTGAAGTGTCTGTGCTAAATCAGCTCTAATGCAGGCAGGTATAAATGACAAAGCCCTAGAACATGACTTACACATGCATGGCAGGTAAAGTCTCTTAAAATCTGCTGAGTGCGTCTGCGCTAAATCAGCTGTAAATGCCCAGGGCAGGAATAAATGACAAAAGCCCAGACACGACTTACCATGACATGCAGGTACAAGTCTTAAATCTGCTGAGATGGTCTGCGCTTAAATCAGCTTAATGCCAGGCAAGAATAAATGACACAAAAGCCCTGACATGACTCTTACACATGAATGAAGGTACAAGTCCTTAAATGTGCTGAGTGGTCTGTGCTAAATCAGCATAATGCCAGGCACCAATAGATGACAAAAGCCCTAGACACGACTTACACATGACATGCAGGTACAAGTCCTTAAATGTGCGGAGTGGTCTGTGCTAAATCAGCTTAATGCCAGGCAGGAATAAATATCAAAAGCCCTAGACACGACTTACACATGACATGCAGGTACAAGTCCTTAAATCTGCTGAGTTGTCTGTGCTAAATCAGCTTAATGCCAGGCAGGAATAAATGACAAAAGCCCTAGACACGACTTACACATGACATGCAGGTACAAGTCCTTAAATGTGCTGAGTGGTCTGTGCTAAATCAGCTTAATGCCAGGCAGGAATAAATGACAAAAGCCCTAGACACGACTTACACATGACATGCAGGTACAAGTCCTTAAATGTGCTGAGTGGTCTGTGCTAAATCAGCTTAATGCCAGGCAGGAATAAATGACAAAAGCCCTAGACACGACTTACACATGACATGCAGGTACAAGTCCTTAAATGTGCTGAGTGGTCTGTGCTAAATCAGCTTAATGCCAGGCAGGAATAAATGACAAAAGCCCTAGACACGACTTACACATGACATGCAGGTACAAGTCCTTAAATGTGCTGAGTGGTCTGTGCTAAATCAGCTTAATGCCAGGCAGGAATAAATGACAAAAGCCCTAGACACGACTTACACATGACATGCAGGTACAAGTCCTTAAATGTGCTGAGTTGTCTGCGCTAAATCAGCTTAATGCAAGGCAGGAATAGATGACAAAAGTCCTAGACATGACTTACACATGACATGCAGGTACAAGTCCTTAAATGTGCTGAGTGGTCTGCGCTAAATCAGCTTAATGCAAGGCCAGAATAGATGACAAAAGTCCTAGACACGACTTACACATGACATGCAGGTACAAGTCCTTGGATGTGCGCTTCTCGCCAGTGCCGTCAGCGATACAAGTGTAGCGGCCTGTGTGCGACCGGTTGACGCTGGTGATGTCGATAACCTGGTCGTGGACCTCAAGGCCACGGTTGTTGATCCAGTAGATGTACGTTATGGGACCGCTGTCACTGATGCAGGTGAGCGTGACACCTGTGTTCTCCTGCACGTTGCCCTCTGGCACCTGCCACACCTTCACCGCAGGCAGCACTGTGACAGCGTGACAAGCAGCCAGTCATTAATGGGGTCACCTACCGGAACTGTTTCATCTACCTGGGTTGTGAATAGCCCGGTGCGACAGCCCGAGGTAAAATCACAGTTACTGCTTATTAATCCTCATATTGGGCTCCTGCTTATTAATTAATTTCAATGTTGGGCAATAACAACTCCTGTTTATCAACCAATTTATAAATTGGGCAAAAGCAGCTCCTGCTTATTAATCAATCTTTATATTGGACAAAACTAGCTCCTGCTTATTAATCAATCTTTATATTGGGAAATAACAGCACTTGCTTATTAATCAATCTGTATTTAGGACACTAACAGCTGATCCTTATTAAGCAATATTTATATTAGATTATAACAACTCCTGCTTATTAATCAATCTTTATTTTGGGCAAAACAGCTCATGCTTATTAATCAATCTTTATATTGGGCAATACCAACTCCTGCTTATTAATCAATCTGTATTTTGGGCAATAACAGCTCTTCCTTATTAATCAGTTTATATTTTGGACAATAACAGCTCCTCCTTATTAATAAATATTTATATTAGGCACCTCCTGCATATGAGTAAATCTTTTAGATTGGGCAATAACAGCTCCTGCTGATAAATCAATCTCTATATTGGGCAATAACAGCTCCTGCTGATTAATCAATCTCTACATTTGGCAATAACAGCTCCTGCTTATTAACAAACTCCATATTGGACATTAACAGCTCCTGGTTATTAATCAATCTCTGTATTTGGCAATAACAGCTCCTGCTTATTAATCAATCTCCATACCGGCAGCTCCTGCTAACTTACAGTGAAGCCAATTCAGAAATGTGAGAGTGTCTTACCCTCCTCCAGCGTCCAGACGTCGATGGTGGGACTGGGCCGGCTGTTGCCATACGAATTCTCTGCCACGATGAACACTTGGTAGGTGGTGAAGGGTTGCAGGCCTGTCAGGTTGTAGCCCGGCCTCACCGCCTGGTGGAAGACACATACACTAATTAAAGCCCCAGTCACACTACGACTTGCGACCACGTTGGATCAAAGAACACACCTTCTTGCAATCTCCTTGCAATCTCCTTGTGACCAAAGCAATGGTCACGGACCTGTGGGCGACCGTTTTGGTCAGAAGGTGGTTTTTAGTGCAGCAAAATGGTCGCAAAATGGTCGCAAGGAGGTCGGTGACCAGTGAAGATCACTTTACGACCACTTGCGACCTCTATGCAACTAAGTTCTTTGTGGTTACATAGAGGTCGCAAGTGGGACATCTGCAGTAGTGCGACTGGGCTATAAGACCCCAGTCACACTAGGCTTGCGACCACTTTGCGACCGCTTGCAACCAAAAAAACCCCATTGTCAGTCGCCAACCTCCTTGCCATTAAAGCGAGAAAATGTGGGGGGGGGGGGGGAGGGTTGGTGATCCAGTGAAGATCAAATAGAGACCTTTGTGCGACCACTTGCAACTATCTGTGACCACCCGGGTTTTTTTGGTTACAACTAGTCGCAAGCCGGGTGTGACTGGGATATTATATGGACACGTCATCATGTTGACAGGGAAGCAAGTCTTACTACATATGCCCTATTTACAAACTGCAGGCGAGTAGTCTACATAAAGGCTGCTTCACACACCTTCCCCACTAATTTTATGTAGGGTTTTTATTATGATTTTCTCAATAAATCTAAACTAACTGTGACTTATCTCTTTTGATACTGTTATTGCTGTTGTCTTTTACTGTTTCAATTTATAGGTGCCAACTAATAATTGTGTTAAAAGTACGTTATTTCCATGCATATTCATAATAATATGTTATTCAATCACATATTCATAATACAATTTTTACCTCTCTACAAACATCTAGTACCATAGAATAACTAAAATTCTAATCATTTCTTAGCATATTAATAGTATTATATGAAATCTATCTGTATTAAGTATAGGGTGGGCACATACACAAATTGTTGGCATTATTCTGAAAACTGAATTGAATTTATCGACCAATCACATTTAAAACCTGTTTAATACAGATCTACCATATATGTGGAAATATTATAATGGTTAAATCCAATTGAAGACTATTTCCAGACCGTCAAAAGTTACCGTTTTAAGATTTTCTAGGCCGTTTATATTTGGGGGGGGGGGTACATTTATTGATTAAGCAGGTGAAATTTCAATATTATACAATTGGTTTTCCTTATTCCACGGCTCCTTTCCCGATCCTAGTAATACGGAACACCAAGCTAAAGAGCGACAAGTATAAATTCTAAAGTCATAAGTATTGTACTTCTGCTTTCTCCTTTTTCATGCGAAACATTACATAAATGATACATGATACATAAATATCAGCTTGTATGCACAATGATCATGTGGAAATAAATCATCTTAATCTGAATCTTAATTGCTTTGACTCGGCCAGAACAGGAACCTGCGGTTTGAATCCCACGACCTGCCTTGAACATGGACTAATATTTGTTGAAAACGGACTAATTAATGTTGAAAATAGACTAATTAATGTTGAAAATGGACTAATCAATGTCGAAAATAGGTTAATCAATGTTGAAAATAGACTAATCAATGTCGAAAATAGGTTAATCAATGTTGAAAATGGACTAATCAATGTCGAAAATAGGTTAATCAATGTTGAAAATGGACTCTTTGATGTTGAATATGAACTAATCAATGATGAAAATGGACTAATAAAGGTTGAAAGTGGACTAATTAATGTAAGCTTTTGAATTCCTGAGTGCGCTTGTCTCTGGAGCTAACTTGCCCGACTATATATGGTTCTAAAACACACTTTGACACAAAGGGCGGGTACTCACGTCGACCTTGGTGTATACCGCCTGCCCCACACTGCGGTAGAACAGGTCGTACTCCACATCGGCACCACCGTGCTCAGATGGTCGCAATGCGACAAAGAAGTTCTCAAGCATTCCCTTTTGGCTGCCATAGCCCAACGGCTAAAGCGTGTGCTGGTTCGACTTACATCCGTAAGCACTCTAATACTATGGTCTAAGTACTTAAGTGCTTGTACTTAAGCAGCTTAGTAACCTGAGTGCGGACCCTGCTACACCGGTAGCAGGCCAGGGTTCTGATCACAGCATTCCACTTTGGCTGCCATAGCCCAGCGGCTAAAGCGTGTGCTTGTTCGACTTACATTAGGAGATACCCTGGCCGCGATATGCCAACAGGGTATTGTAGCGACTGTGGCGTTCCACACAAGAACCATGACTCTGCATTGTGTGCTATGAAGAGCGCGGAGCTCCAATTGACTAGGCCAGGCAGGTCAACTAGAAGTACGGGAGCGTTGAAGACTACCAAGCCAGAGGATGACAGGAGCGACCAGGGCGACTTGGAGCCGCCGGTATCAGCTATGGCTTCGCTGTCACTACAGGAACGTGAGAAGATCGCACGCGAAGGCATCGAGGCACTTAAGGCTGAGCTGAGGGTATCGGCCCTCGAGGAGGAATTTGAGGAATTAATTGCCGAGCGTGAAAGACGACGGAATCGAGGGAGGATGGCCGATAGGCAAGACAGCTCTGCGACGACAAAGGTTGTGACGGGACTCCCTGCCGCAATGACGGTTGGGCCTGCAGACGACTACCGGAGCGCGAGTGAGACTGCACTTCCCCCACCGACATGGACCCATGGAACCGAGGGGGACGACGGCGACCTACATCGCAGATCGCGACGACGCTCACGAGGATCGAGCAGGAGGAGACTATCTTCAAGATCCAGCAGTGATGGCAGTTCTTCGAGGCGATGACGAAGTAAGTGGTCACTCAAGCGATACGCATCAGGAAAGGGCGTTCGAAAGTTAGATGCTCATGAGCTAATTAGGGCATCGTGTCTCTGGTGCCTTGACATACCTGGACTTACCGTGAGTAACTACAAGGCGATTATCCAGCACATTAGCTTTATTTCCACCGGAGCAAGTGACGATCATTACAAGGATATTTGCTCACGTAGATCACGTGCTGGCGATTCGTAAACTTGCTGAAACCATTGGTTTCGAAGCTTTCGGTAAGGCACACCAAGACGAAAGCATTGTACATTACGGCCCACATAATATGAAAGCTAGGAAGGCCGGAGGCGGGAACTTTACTAGCCAAAAGCGATCAATCGGTACCAGGGCTTGCTACGCATGGAATGGTGATTCCGGCTGTAACAGGACTGAGGACGACTGCAGGTTCGCCCATATCTGCTCCCACTGCGGCTCGAAATCTCATAAGCGTTCAAAATGTAAAGATTGACCGCCAATCTCGGATCTACTGGGGACACTGGACGTTGATAATGTGGATACCTGCGATGACCGTGGGATTAGACGCAGCCGGCCTACTTCTGTTTTTCCGGCTGGATGCTTCCACAGTGACCCAAAAATTGACAGAGATCTGGTTCGAACCAATGACTGTGTTCAATGTGCTTCAGATATTGCTAACATAACCAACACTTACTTGCTTGATTCGTTCCCCTTTGATCATGTTCAACGCATAACCTGTAATGTTGATGATTATCCTGGGGTTGAGGCTCTTGGTGTGGGTGATGTTAACATAAGCAAGTCTCATTTTTCTACAATTGGGGATGGTTTGCAATGGGTGCAACCACGTGGCACCAGTAGTGATGATCTGTTATTTGTAGAGTCTGACGATCATGGTGACCTCTGTGTACAAATTAGGGAACGGCCTGGTGCGCCACCAGTGGCAGTTAAGGTCACTAAGGAATGTGTGCAAGGTTGCTGTTCATGTGTGCATGCTATCGCGGGGGCCTCTAGCCAACTTAAACCATGTAGGTTTTTTGTAGAGTTATTTATGAGGGGTGACACTGATCCCGACTGGGTCTACCTCATGATAGGAGTGACTTTCGGGTTTCGGGTGATCAATCCCACTTGTGACAGTAGCTATATGCCTGACCGTCCCAAGAAGAAATCAGCTTGGGATTATGAGATCATCAGTAAAAAATTTAGTGATGAGGAGGCAGCTGGGGTCATCTCGGTAGTTCACGACCTTCCAATATGCACTCATGACGCTTTCGTCGTCCCCAAGGACGACGGCGGCGGTCGTGTAGTAATCGACTGCAGTAGGCTCTCCTCGCTATCGGTTAATAATTATACTCATGAGGTTTGTACCAAATTCTCTTACAAAGGCTTAGACGATGTGACTGAAATGTTAGAGAAGGGGGATTGTGTCGGAACCGTGGACATAAAAGACGCCTATCGTGCTGTATCGATCCACCCCGATGATCGGCACCGGCAGGGTCTGAGACATCGTAAGACATTGGGTGAGGACTTTACCTATTTCCTAGACAATCGCCTCAGTATGGGATTATCCTCTAGCCCTTATATCTTTACTAAGATTTCTGATTTTGTAGTCCGATGTTGTGTGCGTGAGGGATTGGTCGGGGTTGTGAACTACTTGGATGACTTCTGTCTTGTAGGAGGTACCGCTAGTGACGTGCGTAAGGCTCAAAGAACACTAATAGCGATCCTAAGTAGGCTCGGCTTCTTTGTTAGTTTTAGGAAGGTCAGTGCGGTCGACACTAAGGTGCGTTTTCTTGGTATTGACGTCGACTCGGTCCAATTACAGTTTAGCCTCCCCCAAGATAAATTGGACAAAACACTAGAAATTTTGAGCAAACTTCATGGCCGTAAGAAAGCATCGAGGAAGGAGCTTGAGCGGGTGGGGGGCCTCCTCGCACATTGCTCTAAGGTAATTAGGGGGGGTAGGACTTTCACCCGGCATATATACGACCTTATCGCCAAACTAAAACAGCCGTTCCATAGAGCCAGATTAAACGCGGGTGTCAAGGAGGACCTCAGCTGTTGGCTGAATTTTGCCAAGTCTTTCAATGGTACGGCTAGGATATTGGGTAAGTTTGCCCCGGTCGTATCGACTTACAGCGATGCTTCAAACTGGGGCTTCGGGGCCTTGCATGACCGGGATTGGCTAGTCGGGACTTTCGCCGAGGGGCACTCTGATTCTCTAGATGCTTATGCAGGCCATCACCATCATATTCCCCCAGCTGATGTTAAGACCGCCCACATCAATGTTCAGGAGATGTGGGCGGTCTACGCTGCATGCCTTCGCTGGAGTGGTGGTTGGCAGGACAGCACAGTCATGATGGTGACTGACAGCGCAGTTGTTCAGGCTGCCTTGAACACTGGAAGGTCTAGGTGCAGGGGAATCATGTACTTCCTCCGGAGGATTTTCTGGCTGGCCGTTGAATTCAATTTCGAGTTCAGTTCTGTGTATATACCCACCCATGTTAACGTCGTTTGTGACGCATTGAGCAGGCTAATTAGTAAGAATAGCTCAGATAGGATCAGGAGTGTTGATTGCGCAAGAGCACTTTGTTGTACCGAGATTTTTGATATTCCGTATTTCTCTTTCAGGAATAGCTGTTCTAAAGGCGGAGCAGCAGGGATACCAGCAGCAATCCTACGCGAGGAATTCGGCTCTAGCAAGGGGGGTTCAGATCAGAAAATATTTCGAGTATGTTGAAAACTACCAATCATCACGTTCCCCGATACCATGCTCGACGGAGCAGGTTGCGCTATATGCCACTTGGCTCGCCCGTTCGCTCAAGTATGGTTCGGTTCTAAATTACCTAAGTGGTCTGAATTTTTTCCTGAGGCAGCAGGGCGAGGCGGGAATTGATTATAAGAGCTTTGTGTTGGCTTCGACCTTGAGGGGGATCCGCAGAGTGAAGGGAGATGCCCCCCGTCGAGCAATGCCTCTGCTGCCTCATATGCTGCGTAAGATGTTTGCACTACTGACAAATAATCATGGCCATGTAGCTTGGCGTGCGGCAGTCATATGTTCATTCAGGGGGCTATTAAGGAAGTCTCAGGTGACTATGTCTGATGCCGCCCTTTCTAGAGCCGACTTCGTCTTTTATGATTGGGGATTAGTTCTGACCGTGCATCGATCAAAGACGATTCAATTCAGAGAAAGAGTCCTTGAAATCCCCATTGCACGATGTTGCGACATTGATCTCTGTGCGGTGTATTGGACCGAGACTCACTTCCGTCAGATCCCGGCTGAACCTACCGCCCTTGCCTTTCGCCTTCCTTGCCTGGGGGGGGCTCACGGCCTCTGCCATATAGTATCTACCAGGAGACCTTAAAAAAATTTGCTTCAAGGGCAGGGCTCGATGCTACCTCCCTCTCTTCTCATTCCTTAAGGAGGGGGGGCTGCACCTTTCTGGCCATGTGCGGTGCCACGATAGAAGAACTTAAGGCCAGGGGTGACTGGGCATCAGAGACCGTCTATGATTATCTGAAGACCCCATTAGGCACTCGTATAGTTAACGACATGAGGGTCGCCGCCTCACTCTGTGCCGATCTCACGACTGGTGGGTTGGGGGGTTGACGTGCAGCCGTCCCCCTTTGGCCTGTTTATTATGCTCGCCATGTCGCACAATAAAAAGTGACCGACCCACCTCTCGTTCTCTCTCTCTTATTACATAGCCCTACCTTATGGGATGTATAATTAATTATGCGTATATAAGTAGGCGGAGTACATATTTCTTCTTATTATTATTATCACGATTATTCTGCCATTACACCATAAGTATTATGTCCAATCGCTGACTTGCCTCGATTTGCCCCCGTTGCCCCCGGCAACACCGCTGAACGGGTAGCCCTTGGCCAGTCTACTGCTTGTTTTCAAACTTTACCGGTAAGCCTGTTTATTATGCTCGCCATGTCGCACAATAAAAAGTGACCGACCCACCTCTCGTTCTCTCTCTCTTATTACATAGCCCTACCTTATATGGTTCTAAAACACACTTTGACACAAAGGGCGGGTACTCACGTCGACCTTGGTGTATACCGCCTGCCCCACACTGCGGTAGAACAGGTCGTACTCCACATCGGCACCACCGTGCTCAGATGCACCCCACCTGATCACCACGTGGGTGGAACCAATGTCCCGGATGTGGAAGTCCACCGGGGAGCTGGGCAGGTTCTCTGCGGAGGGGAGATGGAATATCACTTCTCCACTTACTACTGACTTAGCAAGCTATGAAAATGTCTAAACCACATTTTGTCAGGTGGCTGTCACTTTTGTTGTCATTATTGTAAATATAGTTTATCCATTGAGTTAAAGCTGCATAGTCCGATGAAAATATCAAATTTTCAAAACCAAAACAATTATCTAAATTTGATTCTACATATCTAACTTAGATACTGGTGCACTTATTAAACATTAGTCACCACATAGAAGGGAATACTGAGGCAATTGAATATAACCTGTTACTGCAGAAGCCTATGGGGTCAGAGTTTTGACAAGCTTGCCAAAATTAATTTTGCATGGTTCCACTTCAAATATCTCAAAATTTACCACTTAAAATAAAAGTTACTTCAAGCTAAAGTAAGATACATAATAATGATCTACCTAATGTATTTATCATAGAAAATTTCAGAAACTCAAAACCATCGGACTATGCAACTTTAACGAGGCTCAATACTGCTTTGCTGATCAGATGAGAACTGACGTTTCCAAGCTGCTATAAAACGACATTGTTAGTGTTTATTCATTCCTAAATGGTATTAAATAACCCACTGACTATCACGAGTTGGCCAAATACCAGCCTTTCTGGTTTGGTATGAACATGGTGAGACGATTTCATTGACATTTCAGCTTCTAGTATTCAAATTGTTAAAAGTTGAAAGTTGAAAGTCAATTAATGGATGGGATCTGACTCATACTGATAAGGCTGATGAGTAATACAGAAGAAAAATGAATTTTAAATATGAAATAAAAATGTGCGATAACATTTAGGAAATGTAATACATTTAGTCAATGTAATATTCTATATCTACATGATAAGTGTGTATGTGTACATATGCTTGAATAGGAGCATGTCTCAATTATGTGCAAGTGCATATCTGTAGAATGTGTGGTGTATATATGTACATGCCTCTACTGTGTGTGGTGTGTCTATGTGCATGTCTACGCAGTGTGTTGTGTAGATGTGCATGTGTATACTATGTGTGGTGCATACAGAGAGTCTATGCCATGTGTGGTGTGAACAGGTGCATGTATATGCTGTTTATGATGTGTAGATGTGCATGTGTATACTATGTACTATGTGTGGTGTGTACAGATATGCCTACATGTATGTACCATATGTGGTGTGTAGATGTGCATGTGTATACTATGTGTGGTGGGTACAGATAGATGTACATGTCTGTACCATGTGTGGTATGTACAGGTGCATGTGTATACCATGTGGTCTATGTACAAATCTCTACTGTGTGTGCTGTGTAGATGTGTCCACCTTGTGTGGTGCGTACATATGCATGTCTGTGCCATGTGTGGTGTCTAGATGTATATGTTGTGTGCCATGTAGAGGTGCATGTCTATGATATGTGTGGTATGTACAGGTGCATGTGCATATTGTGTGTGCTGTGTACAAATCTGTACTGTGTGTGCTGTATAGATGTGTACACCATGGGTGGTGTACATATGCATGTCTGTGCCATGTGTAGTGTGTAGATGTATATGCTGAGGGATGTGTAGAGGTGCATGTCTGTGCAGTGCATGCCATGTGTGTTGTGTAGATGTGTATGCTGTGTGTTGTGTAGATATGTATGCTGTGTGCTGTGGTGAGAGAGCAGTGGAAGCGGTACCCCCCGGGGAATATGTATATGATGTGTGCTGTGTAGAGGTGCATGTCTGTGCCATGTGTGCTGTGTAGATGTGTATGCTGTGTGCAGTGTAGAGGTGCATGTCTGTGCCATGTGTGGTGTGTAGATGTGTGTTGTGTGCTATGTAGAGGTGCATGTCTGTGCTGTGTGTGCTGTGTAGATGTGTGCTGTGTAGAGGTGCATGTCTGTGATGTGTGCACTGTGTATACTGTGTAAAGGTGCATGTCTGTGCTGTGTAGAAGTGTATGCTATGTGTTGTGTAGATGTGTATGCTGTGTGCTGTGTAGAGATACACATCTGTGTTGGGTGTGCTGTGTAGATATGTATGCTGTGTGTTGTGTAGATGTGTATACTGTGTGCTGTATAAAGGTGCATGTCTGTGCTGGGTGTGCTGTGTAGAAGTGTATTGTGTAGATATATATGCTGTGTATTGTGTACAGATGCATGTATGTGCTGTGTAGAAGTGTATGCTGTGTGTTGTGTAGATGTGTATACTGTGTGCTGTGTAAAGGTGCATGTCTGTGCTGTGTGCTATGTATATGCTGTGTGTTGTGTAGATGTGCATACCGTGTGCTGTGTAAAGGTGCAATTCTGTGCCAGGTGTGCTGTGTAGAAGTGTATGATGTGTGTTGTGTACATGTGTACTCTGTGTGCTGTGTAAAGGTGCATGTCTGTGCCAGGTGTGCTGTGTAGAAGTGTATGATGTGTGTTGTGTAGATGTGTATTCTGTGTGCTGTGTAAAGGTGCATGTCTGTGCCAGGTGTGCTGTGTAGAAGTGTATGATGGGTGTTGTGTAGATGTGTATACTGTGTGCTGTGTACAGATGCATGTCTGTGTCATGTGTGCTGTGTAGATGTGTATGTTGTGTAGAGGTGCATGTTTGTGCCTTCTGTGTTGTGTATATGCATGCTATGTGCTGTGTACTGATGCATGTCTGTGCTGTGTAGATGTGTATGCTGTGTGCTGTGTAGAGGTACACGTCTGTGCTGGGTGTGCTGTGTTATGTCTACAGCTGCATGTCTTCGCGGTGCGGGTGTGTTATCCATGCGCTGTAGCTTACCGTATCCCTCGTGGAAGCAGGTGAGGATCTCATGGCTGAAGCTCAGACAGAGCATGCTCACGAAGTGCTCGATCTTGCCGTCCCCGAGACAGAAGCCGAGGCATTCCTCCGGCACGTTGTTGCGCTTACAGCACGGCTGGTGGTCACGCTTATCTGCACATGGAAGTCAAAGTAGGTCAGCTCCAAGCACAAGTCAAAGTATGTCCGGCACGTTGTTGCGCTTACAGCACGGCTGGTGGTCACACTTATCTGCACACGGAAGTCAAAGTAGGTCAGCTCCAAGCACAAGTCAAAGTATGTCAGCTCCACCCACAAGTCAAACTATCTTATCTCCACATCCAGAAGTCAAAGGAGGTCAGCTCCATCAACAAGTCAAAGTTGGTCACCCACAAGCTCCTACACAGCCCGTATAACCGGATGAGATGATTAGTCTGCTTCTCAGGTGGGACACCATGGGAACAGTCCCCGGCTGAGTCAAACTGATGACTTTCAACATGGTGCTTATCACTACAATAATTTGCCTGGCTCTTGGTTTCACTGGAATAGAAACATCTAAGGTCACATCAGGGCGGGTATGGCTTGTGACATGCATCATGATGGCGACTTTATAGCACTATCCCATTGAGATACAGTGGTATTGTTGTCATGATCTGATTTCCCACTCAGTCACATTATCCTGATACTGAGCTAAACATCCCTCGCTCTATCCTAGCAATGCCAAGCATCTGGCTAGGTAGCGAGAAGTATCAATTTTGTATATCATTGGTTTGACTCGGCCTGGTTTTGAAGTCCAAAACTACCAATTTGACCTCCAAGTCCGGTCAGATAAGGAAGAAAGAAAGCAGCGGAATAATGAAGACCAATTACCCTATTTTGAGATCTCTCCTGCTAAATAAATTGAACATTTTACATAAGTAATAAATATAGATGTATGCAGAACGGGAGAAATGACCGCCCAGGCCACCCAATAGGTATTCACCTGCAGAACAGCGGATCAGCTTGTCGAGGTCCGTGAGGCACACCTCCTCAATCTTCCCCACAGAGTGGCCGTCACACACATTCATGCACTCCGCCTTGACGCCCTCCGCCCGGCAGCATCCTACAACAGTGACACAGACGCAAGTTTACACAAATTATTGATCAAGGAAATCAATCCCCATGGATTATGACTACTACTGCACAGCGGCGAATACAAGTGCATGCACTTAACCGTCATGAGCAGAATAAACAAACAATCATTACGAAAACCCCCCAAAAACAAACCAGTAACAGTCAACACGCTTAGCCGAAATCATTCTATACATCTGTTGTAGTAAACACTTAAGATTGATATTGTTGCTCACTAGTACTTGTAGTACTAGCCATCTGCTCATCATCTTCATCTGTCAGTCGCAATGCGACAAAGACTGCTTTTATTTCTTAACCGCCGCTATTTCGTGCTGTTGTGTATTTCATAGCTGCTTGCAAAGTGTTGAAGTGCTGCTGGCATTTGCAAGTTACCAGCAGCACTCTCTCGGGGAGCAAATAGAGGTCTCACACCAGCAAGAACACGTCAAGACAGGCGCAAACTATTTGTCCCTGCAGTAGCTGGCCAGGAGATGTTGGGAGTTCCCTTCATCACCGCCCGTAATGCTGCCATGGAAGCATGGTTTTCTGTTAGGGTTTGCTCCCTTAGCCTTTGGTTCTATCAAGAACCTGTACCACAAGGCAGTGGCTTACAACTCTGCAGGCAGGGGCGTCAAACTCCCTGAGGTATTTTAGCAGATAGGGACTGCATTACCCGCATACCCATAGCCATCTGCTGCTAGAGGTTATATTATTATCTGGATACGCAGTGGCAGGTCACTTCGATGGCTGGCAAATAAAGCAGGGACAACCCCCGAATAAAGCGAGTTTACGGTTTGTCATCCTTTTGTTGTTAGAAGGATTAATGCTATTCATCGTATGTTGCTATGCATTAGCGTCTCCATGGGTACGCTGACCTCTTAGTTTGAGAATAAATATCCGGTACAAGATGTAGCTATCTGGTGACTGTCCTTTTGTATAGAGTATTTCTGGTCTTTAAGACTTGACCTATACTATACACGGTAACGTACAACATCCCACAGCCTGTAACTAACATTCGTCTGCAAACAAATCGATTTAAATAATGCTGGCAACACCATTTTCTATAGGAACATCTATTCCAATACCCAGTGACCCGCTCAGTTAAATACAAATGACACTGGATGTACCGAAGCAAATCTCAATTCTTGCATTTATATATTAACAAAAATTACACATATGGCAAAGTACAGGTTCCTAACACAATGTTCAATGAAATCATTAACAACAGCATATATATGTATGTATGTATGTATATGTGTGTACGTATGTATTTGTGTATATATGTATACATGTATATATGTATACATGTATATATGTATACATGTATGTATGTGTGTATGTATGTGTATGTATGCATGTGGATATGTATGCATGTGTATGTATGAACCCGGTGTTTTTACCTGATATATTACTGGGTGCAGTAAAGTTTAGATTGGGTAGTAAAGCTGGCGTCGGAACACTCACTGCGGAAAACAAAAATAATTATCACACATAAATAACTCAGTAGTGGATAAGAAATATTTAATTAAGTATCATGATTGATCTCATAATACACCTATGCAGTAGCATATGGAACAAGAGATACGACTAATTGAACAAATCACCAATACTTCATTAAATAATTTGTAAATATATGAACATATAGAATATATATATACATGTGAATATACATGTGAATATATATGTGAATATAAACTAGGTCCAAATTTTCAATACTAGCCTACAGCTAGAAGTCTAAAAGGGCAGAAGATAATAATAACAATGACAATAATTATAAAAATATTGGCGATTTAACTTTCACTAGTGGGAGCCAATCGCAGTATGACGTGAGTTGAGACTGAAAATAGAACATACTAAAAATGTAGAGCATGAAAATTGGGGCAGCCACAGTATTAAAAGTGGGGCGTCTATTGTGATAGAAGGTACGCATGAATCAAACCAATGAAATTTCCCCTGCTTACTCAACGACAGCCATGAAAAATCTAAATAAATTAAAGATGTGTTTACCCATGAGGACATATGTGGAAGTGGTGGAAGGATTACTCAAATTCCGGCTGATAACTGAATTGTGTGTGTGGCTACTTACGGGGCAGGGTGGTCACCTCGAACGTCTCCCCGGGCAGACTGCGGTGGTTGCCGGCAGCTGCCAGCACCTGGATGTCGTACGTCTGGTCCGAGTCGAGGTTCTGAATGATGTAACCACGCAGCCCACCATCCACCAACACCTGCAACAGCAGCCACACATTGATGTACTGACAATGATGACAGGTCTACCGGCACGGGGACATCACAGGCAGCAGGTGAGCAGCAAGTGCTAACGGTGGGGTGGCCATAGGGTTAACAGTGGGGCAACCTTAAAAGTGGGGCGGTAACAGTGTTAAATCTGGGGCAGCCACAGTCTTAAAAGTGGGGTGGTTAAAATGGTAAAAGTGGGGCAGCCAGAGCATTAGAAGTACGAAAATTACAGAGGTCACAGTGTTAAAGGTGGGGAGGCCACAGTGTTAAAAGTGGGGTGGTGACTGTTTAATGCGGTGGCTGTTATGTATCTAGGCCAACCAGGGACGTGCGGGGAACCAGCGACGATATGGATTGTAACCAATGGATATGTAGATCAAATAAACGTCGGTTACTAACTGGAACTCAAGGTGTCGACTCGTATCTTACATGGTGTCAGATGTGGCTTGCCTTCAGGGAACATGGCATTATCCGGATTGAAACCCCCGATGTCACTCAACTTTGAAGGCAATATATCACTAAATTGGTGTCAATGGATAGACTCTTACAGGATTTACACTACAGCTGCAGGTGTGATTGGAAAATCGGAAAAAGTTCAGTGCTGCGTGTTTCTGCACGTAGCAGGAGCAGAGGCGCAGAAAATTCATCGCACCCTGGACATAGCTGAACGTGACAAAATAGAAATCCTGATTTCGGCATTTAAAGGATATTGTGAGGGAAAGACGAATATTACAGTGGTGAGATATCATTTTAATTCCTTGAACCAGACGAACGAGACAATTGACACATATATCAGAACTCTGCGTGACTGTATAGCATTTTGTAGTTACGGTGACCTCGAAGATTCGTTGTTATGCGATCGCATTGTATGTGGAGTCAAAAGCAGGAACCTGCGAGATCGACTATTACAGACGAACAATTTAACTTTAGACAGTTGTATCAATATGTGCCGGTTAAGCGAGCATAAATCTGAATTGCTAAGTGATAGGTCGTGTAGTGATTCGACTGAAAATGTCAATGTAATTTCAAAATTCAATGACGGCGTGACGTCACGGCGCCATGGAAACGACCGTCGAATCAACAACATCAGTCTTACCATACAAGTATGACACAATACCGCTGTCATAATTGTGGATATAAACATGTACAAGGACGATGCCCTGCAAAGGATAAGTAGTGCATTGCATGTGGACGAACAGGACACTTTGTTAAAATGTGTCGAAGCAACTTTAATAGTAAAACAACTGTAAATGAAGTGGGCATCGAGCAGCATGACGAACAGGATGGATGGATACGTACATACGATGGGGATGACGACGAACACAATTTGTTCGTCGGAGCAATGGACGGTGACAACAAATCAACAGATCGATTATGGTATGCCAAGATGAAGATCCAAGACGTGGATGTCGAGTTTAAACTCGACACCGGGTCAGAGGCGAACATAATTCTGCATCGAGTGTATCGGGACATTGGCAACGTGAGCCTTACTCCACCATGGTGTCATCTAGTCACATACACTGGGCAACGTGTATGTCCGATAGGAGAGTCCATGTTAAATGTCGACGGCAAGACACTCAAGTTTCAAGTAACCGAGACGGGCAGCCCAATTTTAGGCAAAAGTGCTTGTGTTGCACTTAACCTAATACGGAGGGTGGACTGTATCTCGAATGGGGTGGATACTGCAAAAGATGCTGCTGAGTTGACGCATTGTCCAGGGCTCACACTACAGTAACAAGCCCTGATGAGTTATTCGACGACGATATAACGTGACAGCAGTCGACATAGACCATGACATTATAAACAAAATCAAACTAGAGGTAGCAAAAGACAACACTCTACAGAGAGTTATATTGTTGACTAAAGAGGGGTAGCCCAAGCATGACAAGGATTTGCACCCCGATGTAAAACCATTTTTTACATACAGATTTAACATTTCAATACAAGACAACATTTTGCTCAAAGACAACTGCATTCTTATCCCCAAAACATTACAAACAGACATGTTAGGCAGGATACATGAATCCCATTTGGGAATAGTCAGATCCAAGCAATTAGCGCGGGATACCATTTTTTGGCCTGGACTGAGTAGTCAAATTGAGGACAAGGTATCGCGCTGTCAGATATGTCAGGGGTTGCGAAATAAACAGGCCGCTGAACCTTTGATTAACAATAAAATAATGGATATACCGTTCTATAAAATCGGGGTTGACCTGTTTTATGTTGACAACACGACACATTTACTCTTAGTAGATTATTACACAAAGTTCCCAGAGGTTGTGAAATTGACAAGTACAACAAGTGTGTCGATAATAGCTGCGATGAAGCAAGTATTTGGTAGACACGGTATACCCAGATATGTAGTTTCAGACAACGGCCCACAATTCAGCAGTGCTGAGTATTTACGCTTTGCAACTGAATATGAATTCAGTCCCATATTTTCGAATCCAATGTATGCCCAAAGTAATGGTCAGGTGGAGAGGTACGTATAGACTATCAAACGGATGATCAAAAAGTCATTATTCGACAATAGGGACCTTAACATTGCACTACTAAATTATAGAAACACAACGTTGCAAGGCATGGGCGCTTCCCCAGCTCAGCTATTAATGTCTCGCACGCTCAGATAAAAAATCCCAATTTTGAAGAGGCAGTTAAGACTGAAAACACAACCATCGAAGACAAACGAATTGTACGTGTTGCCGGTAACATGCATAATTCAAAATTCCTGACTACGGGCTTGATATGATGATTACCATAGATACCGTTGAGGCATGCGTTGCTATGGACCGAGTTAACTTCCGGTAAGGAATGCTAATCATAGTCAGTTCTTACCTGGCCACTGTCGTTGACGGGGCACTGATACTGAGTGGAACTTTGAGGCGATTGCAATGCCGAAATCGAGTAGAGTAAAGAGTGTCGTCGGACGGTATTCCAAGGCATTACTTAAATCAATGGATTCTTCAGGAGGTTCGTACGACGATCTCTGATCCGATGTACAAATCAACCGTAGATTATCGACGACACGGTTGGAAATGGCGGACTTGGAACGATTTAATGGTTTAACAAGGCTAAGCGGGGTTTAGTTAATATTAATGAAACAAATTTGACTGTGAGTGATGTCGGTTCACCCAATGTATGTGCGACGTCACATCATACACCATTGACATCGATTTCGCCGCCGACTGGGCTCGATCGACGCAGTTGTCATGGGGACGACCATACAATTACTTCATCATCCCGCTCGTTGGATGGAAAGTTGCCTGTGTCTGATCGGCTGAATGTTGGACAGTTGAATATGGACAGATTCGGTGCATGCCAGTCGGCAGATTAGAATATTACCTTTATGGGCTGTGACTCTGTATGTGGAGTTGGCATGTGCCACTCGATGAAGACTGAAGTTGGCCCGGTCGCTGACTTAGTTAATATTTCTTCTTCCACTCCTACTCAATCGGTTCTAGCTATGTGCCCTGTACCTATGTTAAAAGTTAAAGTTGATCCTGTAAAAGTTTGTGGGTTGTCGATTGAGAGGGAGTGTAGTTCTGTTAGTGACTCGGACATTATGGTTCCTCGTTGTGTTAATGACACTGACCATGGCAAGATTGTGCTTGCCAGGAGTTCCGAGTTGGGCTCACACAACTTTCTAGTTACTAATAAGGGAAGGAAGTTTGGTAGATTCATCCCTGATAAGGCATTCATTAAAACTGTTAGGAATGTTTCCATGGTTAATGCGGTTGTTCCGGTTGTTGCCCCGTTGGGCTCTGAATTTAGTCATGACGATATTAACGATGTTGATGTTAACGTTCTTGATGAATTGATTGATACTAACGTTTATACAGATGATTTAAGCAATTTTTGTGATAAATCTCCGGTTGAGTGTCGAAATTATATTTTTAATTCTTGGCCTACATTTGATAGTACCTGTCCGATAGGTGTGCGTTATGCAAATATTTTTAGGAAAGTTAGATCCACAGGCCTTCCCAATTATTTGTCTGCCAGGGTCCCTGTCCCATCTGGGCTGATTATTGCTAACTGGAAAGCTTTATTAACTAGTTATGAGGATAATGAAATAGTTTCATTCTTGGAATATGGTTGGCCAGCCAGTTTTACTGGTTCTTTTGTCCCTACCCCAACATTGATGAACCATGCTCAGTGTAAGGAAGATTTGTTTTGGATTAATAACTATGTGCGGACTGAGTTGCTCCATGGTGCTTTGCTGGGCCCATTTGATGATCCTCCATTCTGTCCGTGGGCACAGATTAGTCCTGTTATGACCCGCCCCAAGAAAAATACTGATGAACGTAGGATTATTGTGGATCTTAGTTACCCAAAGGGGCGTAGTGTAAATGCTGGAATTAATATAGGCTTTTACCAGGGGAAGCCTTATAAATATAATCTTCCCACTATAATGTCATTGGCTAAAGAAATCACAAAATTGGGTAGCACTTGCTTTATGTGGTCCATTGATCTGGCGAGGGCGTACAGGCAATTGAGAACCTGCCCCCTAAGTGTGCCTTTATTCGGCATTAAAGTAAATGATAAATATTACTTTGACATTGCTCTACCGTTTGGCTGTCGGACATCAAGTATGGCTTGTGCCCGGACGACGGCGGCAGTCGTTTACTTAATGAAAAAAATGGGGTTCTTTACTTTGTGCTTTTTGGACGATTTTTTAGGAGTTGAAAATTCTTTTGCTAAGGCAAAGAAGGCATATGATTATGCCCTTAAAGTGACTGCATGTTTAGGCCTAGAATTGTCGGTTAAGAAATGTATTCCTCCTACACAACAATTAATTTGGTTAGGTTATGAGATAAACTCAAAAGATTTATTTGTTCGTATCCCTGATAGTAAATTAATGGACATTCTACTAGAGTGTAATAAATGGGTAATTGGTAGGGAGGTTACGCGTAAGAATGTACAGAGGTTAGTGGGGCATTTACAATTTATTTCTAAATGTGTGATGCATTCGCGTTTTTATGAATAGGATTTTGGATTTTCTTAGGGGTACACCGTTTGTGGGGAAAGTCAGGGTTACAGATAATTTGGTACGGGATGTAGCGTGGTTTTTGCGTTTTTCAGAAGGCCATAATAGGCTAGTTTTGTTACATCACTTGCCTAGCAAAATATGGATCATTGAATGTGATTCTTCATTGCATGGTGGAGGTGCATTCAGTCCGACACATTATTATTCTGAGTTGTATCCTGCAGAATTTTTAGAGAATAATTTTCACATTGCCCAATTAGAGGCCTTTAATTTGGTAGTAGCATTGAAGAATTTGTCTCCTCCTGATCCACATAATTATCAAATTATCATTAATACCGATAATGCTGCTTCCCAACAGGTTCTATCTACTGGTGCTGGAAAAGATCCGGTCTTGTGCGCCTGTGCCCGCGAAATATGGAGGTTCGCAGCCACTTATACTTGTGCGGTACAGGTTGTCCATAAGCCTGGAAAGGATCTAGTACTGGCGGATGCCCTCAGTAGGTTGTTTTTTGATAATAAATTTAAATTAGTTGCTGATAAATTGTGTCAGGCCAAGTTGTTAACTAAAATACATGTTTCATATGACGAGCAGGTTTTAGACCTGTCACTATGATGTCACTCTGCATGTTGATAATTCTTTTTTTTGCCTTTATCAACTTGCAGAGAAAAGGCGGGCATTAGTACATAGATTAGGTGTGTACTTCTCAGCAGGACTAGCAGAAGGGACTTGGAGGAATAAAAGGGTACAATTTAGGGAGTATCTAAGGTTTTGTAATAATATTGGAGACAATCCTAAGAAACCCAAAATGAAGACGGTAATGTTATACGCTATATATTTAAATGATAAATTAAAAACTGATAGTGCTGTAAAAAATTATATTAGTGGGGCAAAAACTTGGATAAGATTGATGAAAGGAAGTACTGAGTCATTTGACTGTTATGCTATGACATTAATTAAAGCTGGAATATGTAAATTAAAAAATACCACTGTAAATAGAGCATTTCCTCTGGAAATTAAGCATATTAAAATGATGATTTTAAAATTTAAAAAGATAAAAGATGAGGGACTTGTGTTGAGTGTCGCTTTATTAATAGGTTATTTATGTTTATTAAGACAGTCTAATTTATTTTATTCCGAGGCATCTGGAGATGACGGTCACATGCTGCTCAGAAGGGACATCCAGGCACACGAATCACACCCAACGATAACAGTTAGGAGCACTAAAACTACACACAGACCTGAGGATGCGTACAGTATTGATCTACCACTTACTCCTGTGCATGAGGGCAGCCCAGCCTTCATGTTGAACAATGGAGAGCCGCTGACTGCCATAGTGTTTAAAAAATGTATGCAAGCTGCATTGAAGGCTTGTGGACATACCTGGTGGCCATTGGTGACGTGTCATAGTCTACGACGAGGGGGAGCGCAGGAGTATGCACGAATTGGTATGCCCATAGAGTGCATAAAGACACTGGGGAATTGGAAATCCGATAGTGTGTTTAATTATGTAAATAAACATGCTGTTAGGTAGGAATCATCATCTCACCTGTTCCAAATTTGGCTGAGAGATGATGATCCCAGTATGAATTTTTAATGAATGCTGCTGTGTGACATGAAAGTGCGGAAGTGGTTGAGTGTGCCAGATGTGAGCTGATTGTGTGACCGTGATCTGCTGTAGCTGTGTCATCATGTCTTCTGTTCCAAGTTTTTATTACAGAAAGTAGTAGAATATGCTCAGAGTGATATCATATAGTAAGATGATAGTACAATCGCTGATACGACCGACCTGCATATAAGTAATTGAATTATGAAATAGTAATTGATTCTGATCTGACCTGCACATATGTAATGAATAGTATATATTAGATAAAAAGACTTAGGTTGTACTACCTGATGAAATAGAATAATTAAAGCTAATAATCTCAATTGTATTATTGAGAAAAGCTGACAAGTTAATGTTCACAAAGGTGTAGTAAAAAAGGCTGTTGTAAAAATTTATTAAGCCTGATTAATAAATTTAATAGCCCAAAAAAGGATTATCTGTGTCTGATTTTGAATTACATCATACACAACAAATACAGAAAAAATACTATGATAAAAATGCTGGTCCTGGACACAGTACCTTAAAAGTAGGGAACAGGGTACGATTTCTAGACCACAGAGGAGAGTGGCAAGTTGGAAACATTTTAAAGTCAGGTACACCAGGTTCACGTGACTATATTATTCTAAATGAACAACATCATCTAATAAAAAGAAATCGACAACACATTTTTAAATCAAATATAGTTGAAACAAAACCATACACAACACAACCACAGATTATAAAAGCAGTCCCATATACCACAAGATACGGCCGGGATATTCACCCAGTAAACAGAATGGGATTTTTAAACAGAAATTGAATGTTGTAACATAATTGATATACCAATATTCGATAAAGTAAATCAACAACCTAGAGTAGTTCAGGTTTGTGGTTGTGTGTTATTGTCAAGATGGTATGTCATACTTCTTGTTTTTAGTTTAAGATGGCTATTTTCACATTGCATGTATAGTCAGATTAGATAATTGAAGAAAAGTAATATTTAATACTGTGTTGTTTATATATTGCTGGACATGGGAAATTGTACTGTACCTATTACAGATGTAGGACTGTACATGTATACCAATTAAAACAGTACTTGTAGTTTTTGAATAGTTTGCATTTAAACATGTATTTATACCATGTATGTTATGGCAAGTCAGGTGTTATATATATAGTACTGTTCTGTTGGGACTTCCATGTGATACAAGGTAATTTATTAAGCTGGTTCGTTAAAGTAGCTAGGGTGTGATATACGTTGTTTGCAGTACTAATAAGGTAATGAATCAAAATAAAGGATCTGTGATTGAAGATACTATTAAACATATGGTAAGTTTTAAAGAGGGATATTGTAGTGGCATAGGCACATTTGGGAGGGTCATGGAATTATTGTTGTATTTAGTAAAATGTGTATTGTCAAAGGTTATCTGTATTGTAATTGTTCACACATATATACATACATAACTCGGATTTTTATCACAAGCATTTAATAATCTTAAGTTAGGTTAAGTACATGTCGCCCACGTTTAATGATGGTGACCGGTTTATTAATTACTGATTAAAAGTATAAAGGGGGAGATGTTATGTATCTAGGCCAACCAGGGACGTGTGGGGAACCAGCGACGATATGGATTGTAACCAATGGATACGTAGGTCAAATAAACGTTGGTTACTAACTGGAACTCAAGGTGTCGACTCGTATCTTACAGTGCCCACAGTGTTACACGAATCGGGGTTAGGGCCTTAACCGCGGTTTGGGTAGCTCCACACGGCTAAATGTGAGAAATCGGTATGCACCAATCAGTGCCAGCGCTAACCGCCGACCGTAGCCTCGGCTAAGTTAAACCATTTTCAAATCAGGTTTTACATCTAGCCGGGGCGGTTAGTGTGCGTGTGTGGCTCTCAATCTATTGAATGCGATCATATTTAACAGAATTACATACACAATAAGTGAAATTTTATCAATTTAACCCTAAATGCGAAGCGTTATTAAGGCTACCGGCGCATTGGCGGCGATATTAATAGTTATATTTTCGAATCCCCGAACGTAAAGTAAACAAATCGCCGCCGCCGCCGCATCGACCTCGCTTTCCATACTGGCGACGGCGGCGGTTTGTTTACTGTAGGTTCGCCGATTCAAAAATATAACTATTAATATCGCCACCAATGCGCCGGTAGCCTTAATAACGCTTCGAATTTAGGGTTAAATTGATAAAATTTCACTTATTGCGTATGTAATTCTGTTAAATATGATCGCATTCAATAGATTTGAGCCTAATATATGGGTAGAAACGCAGAGGGAATTCCCAAATCTTTAAATAAACTCACGGTTAGCTATCCGCCCCGGCTAGTACATTGGTGCATACCGATTCCCACATTTCTCAAACTCCCCGCTACCCTGAGGTAGCTATCCGCGGCTAGTGTCTTAATTCCGGCTAAGCCTAACCCCGATTCGTGCATACGGCCCCAGAGCATTAAAAGTAGGACAGTCACAGTGTTAACAGTGGGGCGGACACAGTGTTAAAAGTGGGGTGGTGACAATGTTAGAAGTGGGGAGGCCAGTGTTAAAAGTGGGGTGGTGACAATGTTAAATGCGGTGGCTAGTGTTAAAAGTAGGACAGTCACAGTGTTAAAAGTGGGGCGGACACAATGTTAAAAGTGGGGTGGTGACTGTTAAAAGTGGGGAGGTGACACTGTTAAATGCGGTGGCCACAGTGTTAAAAGTGGGGCAGCCAGAGCAGTAAAAGTAGGACAGTTACACTGTTAAAAGTGGGGTGGCCACAGTGTTAAAAGTGGGCTGCTGACAGTGTTAAACGTGAGGACATTCTATTTAAGCTCTCACCCACTGTAAATTCTGACAAAATGTGTCTGAGAAACAAATCTGGTTTTGTTTGCTTTGTTTGTTTGTTGTTTTACATCCTAGCAACTTCTAAGGTCGGGTACCGACTTGTGACAGTGCGCACTCATGGTGACTTTATAGTGCTGCCCCACTGGGAGACCAGAATGCCAGCACCATGACCTGATATCCCACTCAGTCACATTATCCTGACACTGAGCCAACCAGTCCTTGCCCTATCCTAATAATGCCGAGCGCCTGGCTAGGAAGCGGCAAGTATCGAATTTAAAGTCATTGGTTTGACTCAACCAGGGTTCGAATCCACAATCCCATGGTCTACCAACACGGGAAACGGACGCTCTAACTCATTTGGCCATCCCTTCTGGTCCGGTTTTGTTTACCCCCCCCCACTCCCCTCCCCCTCAGTAGTGAGTGTTACTGTTAGCCGAGAGAAGCGGCCTGAAGCTGGCCCGGAGTGGGCATTTCGTGGTTTCACCCGGCGGTCTGCGCCGCGAGCTGCTCACCTCATGCCAGAGCTGCGCGAGCACCGCCTGGCGGTAGCGCACGACGTACTGGTGACTTCCTCTGAGAGCCACCAGACGGCGCGGGGCCTGCCACG
Source organism: Branchipolynoe longqiensis (assembly GCA_030323885.1). Taxonomy (NCBI): domain Eukaryota; kingdom Metazoa; phylum Annelida; class Polychaeta; order Phyllodocida; family Polynoidae; genus Branchipolynoe; species Branchipolynoe longqiensis. The sequence continues at coordinate 10,455,250 of CM059192.1, read as the reverse complement.
TGAGGCTCACCGTGCTAGTCGTGTAGTTCTGCACCTGCACCTGCTCCGGCCACGTCGGGTGGGTGACTGTCGGCACAAACTCAGCGTTATTATTGAAAGGCGTGAAAGAATCTATGTGCAGGCACATGTCATAGTCTGACTGGGTTGGCAGTGATTCCAGATGGGCTGAAACTAACACAGCATTATTTTCGAAAGACACGAAGCGACCTATGTGCAGGCAGATGTCAGTCTGACTGGGTGGGTAGTGATTCCAGATGGGCTGAAGGTAACATAGCATCATTATCGAAAGGCATGAAAGTATCTATATGCAGGCAGATGTCATTATCTGACTGGGTGGGTAAAGTGATTTCAGATGGACTGATGGTAATGCGATGTTATTATCGAAAGGCATGAAGCTACCTATGTGCAGGCATATGTGCAGTCTGCGGAGTGTGCTGGGTGATGTTCCCATATGTAATGCATTAGCCAATATGAAATTGATAGACTTTACATGTAAAGCACAAGAAATTCTGTTTTAGAGAAAAAAACTAAAATGGATTTGTTGGGTTTTGCGCCTGCACTCTTCATATAAATGTACACATATGCATTATATATATATATATTATTATTATATGTGTTAGTGGCTGAAGCGCTGCTCAGTGGAGCATGATATTAGTTGGCTGTGTACTTGCCTATGCCTTCAGACATGCACTGCTGGATGGTCTGCGACATATACACGCAGGCGATGTGCGCGTAGTCGAAGGTGAAGGTGCGTGTCGTGTCACGGTCAAAGGCGCAGAATGGCAGGCACTGGGCGGGAATGCCCCGCTCCTCGCAGCAGTGGGTATGGTTACTCCCACCTGCAGGAACCAGCCAAATATTAAAACAAAAACCCCACTGTATATCTAATTCATGCAGTCGTGAGTGCTTAATAGGGTGGGCAAGCGATGGTGGCACCACCAGTCATTTTCGAGAATAACACAGGATAGTGATGATCTAGAAAACTTCTATTATTTATACTTGTATAAGTCTGAATGTATCATATATATATATTAGCATACTGGTACATCCGTGTCAGGTTGAACACATGGCCAGAGAGGTGGCGCCACAAGCCGACTTGAAGTTGTCACAGGTTAGAAATAGATGACTAGTAATGGGTAAGTCCTGCAGTCGATGACTGAGGGAGTGTCTTTAGTTTGGACGGCCACAGGCTGAGGATGATAAGGCTTCTGATTAATTATACTCTTATACCCGTATAATGCTTATACAGCATATATAGAATAATTATGTGAGACTTACCTGGGTATAGCTTACACATAATTGTTGTTTTACAGAGTCCGATAGCCTTGGCTTGTTATAGTACAGGGAGAGGTTGCACCTTCACTTGAATCAATCTTTAGTTACTAATTACCGAAATTATGTTCTAAATTATTAGTATTATTCCCCTTTTTCTCTATTTTCTTGTTGTCCTCCCTTCGGCAGACCGACGTTCCTTACCTTCACAATAGGTTAGAATGGGCGGGAACTGTACTCCCGCGTCACAAATAAAAAACATGCTAAATGAAAAATAAATAGTAACCGCATACCTGATAATGTAAGTCACAACCCCATGTGTATCTGTATAAACATTGAAGCACAACAAAGTGTATACTGTGCTGTGTTCAGCACATGTCCATACCTGGGTCATCCCAGCGGACGTGGTGTTCTCTGTGGCGGAGTGGTTAGAGTGTCTGACTTTTTTCTGGCCAGACTCCTAATCTGAGGGTAGGTGGTTCGATTTCCCATGCCCCCACCTCTACCAATTTGGATTTCCACCGCTGTGGATAACTTACAGCATCATCAAAGGCCAGTTGCTCTCATACCATGTCTATGTGGTGTGGGAGGTTAAAAATCCCTTGGGTCGGTAAAAGTGTAGGCTCGGGCTTTCTATCGCCAAACTGTCTAATGGTGAAAACAAGTCTAGTCAGACTTATCCATGATAGGCAGTATAAATCTTCAAGAAAAATAAGAAACATGACATCGTTGGACAGACTTGCTGTCAACGTTTAGCTCACTGGCTATCAGTATCAACTGGGTCTCATGGCTTGTCATCGGCTGTCAAAGTGTACTCAGTGTATATTCACCTGAGTCTGTCCACACTAGTGTGAATGCATATAGTCTGTACATAATTGTGTAAATAATATAAGTCACAACTTCATGTGTGTGTCTGTATCAACATTACAACACTCAGGTGTGTTTAGCAAATAGCACATGTCCATACCAACACAACATTGTATTGACAGACAATGTCAATGAAACCTAAATTGGCCTAACATTCCAATATGAATGTTGAAATAATGTTCTCACTAAATGTCAGCACACATTATCACACAAAGTGCCATTTAAACTTTTTCCACAATGAAACACCAATCCAATGGCAAATATTATCACACAATATGAATGCAGTAAGACTACTTACAAATAGAAGTAGTAAAGATTACTTGGTGAGGTGGAAACGCAAATTGATTCAAGTGGATATCCTACCTCTCCCGATGCTATAATTAGCCAGAAGGCTAGGGGACGAAGTGAAATATATATACATGTATATAATATGGTGCATAAGAGTAGTTATTGGAGAATCTCTTACGTTACCGACAGCGTGTATTAACACGTCGTTCAGCATACATCACGATGAGTCAGAACAGGGACCTCAAGGTCATGGGTCATACCAGCGGACTGGCACATACCAACGCCACACATGAGGAACTTAAGGGACCTCAGTGACCTGGGTCATACCAGCGGACTGCCACCTACTGGTGCCACACATGAGGACCTTAAGGGGCCTCAGGGACCTTGCCCATACCAACACACTGCCACCTACCGGCGCCACACATGAGGACCTTAAGCGACCTGGGTCATCCCAGCAGACTGCCACCTACCGGCGCCACACATGAGGACCTTAAGGAACCTCAGGCACCTGGGTCATACCAGTGGACTGCCACCTACCCGCCCACACATGAGGACCTTAGGGGGCCTCAGGCACCTGGGTCATACCAGCGGACTGCCACCTACCGGTGCCACACATGAGGACCTTAAGGGGCCTGGGTCATACCAGCGGACTGCCACCTACCGCCACCACACATGAGGACCTTAAGGGACCTGGGTCATACCAGCAGACTGCCAACTAACGGTGCCACACATGAGGACCTTAAGGAACCTCAGGGACCTGGGTCATACCAACGGACTGCCACCTACCGGCGCCAAAAATGAGGACCCTAAGGGACCTCAGGGACCTGGGTCATACCAACGGACTGCCACCTACCGGCGCCACACATGAGGACATTGGCGATGTCGGCTTCGCACTGGTACAGCTTCTCAGCCTCAAAGTCCGAGTAGCTGGCCGTGTAGCCGCACAGTGGCCTGCACATCGGCTGCACCTGCTCCACCCGGCAGCACTCTGTACATGTAAGAAACAGGGCAACATACATAGGCTTTTTGCCCTCTCAAATTGTAAATACATTGATTGAACATTAAAATATCAAAAGAGCATCTAAGTAACAGATCAACATAGTTAAATATAAATCATTCAATTAAATCTTTAAAAAAAAAAGATAAACATATACAAAATATGATTAAACATTTCTTTTTATATATCAAAAGTTCATCCAAATAACAGATCATTAATTAACAGAATAATTTAAAAGAAAATATAAACCGTCCATTTAAATAACAGATAATCATAATTCATATTTTTTTGTAAACTCCGATATATATCACTTAGTTTTGTTTACTTAATCTTGATATATATATAAAGATCACATGCCGGTATATAAAGATCATATATATATAAAGATCATATATAAAGATCACATATATAAAGATCATATATTTATATAAAGATCATATAAATAAAATATCATTTTGTAAATAATGATCGCTAGGGAGCAACTGAAATTCCATCCATTTTCTAAGATGTTCACAGACTTACTTGGAAATAGATCGCACGACAAAACTAACTGCCTTATTATGACGTTCATGTACAGGTGTCCCCATACATTAACAGTAATTATTATTTGTAATGGACGGTAATGCTAGTGTGAGCAAATTACATTTTAACAGTTTTCCATAAAGGAAGAAAAACGTTCAATGAGAAATAAAATACTGATATCATTTCTAAAACTAACATTGCAAATCTATTCCACTAATCCCATGTCTTTTATTTAATGTCTCCCAAAAACACCCAGACTTTCACAAGTGACATATACCACACAATATTACCTGACACAACATGATATTCCTGTTCATTTCAACTGATCCCTCAGGAAGGACTCAATCTTACATGCCCCGTACTGCCCCTCCCAGCATATAGATCATACTCTATTATTTAAACTCACTTTGCACAAATAATATAACTACATGGTTCCTGATTATGAAACCTGGTGGGAACTTACCACACATCAGATTATAATCTGGATTACAGTGAAATTGTCCTAGCAAATATTTCACATTAGGAAACAGCACATCCTGTATGTGTGTTCACCACCTCTCCCACCCTCTGACACACCTACTCCTGAGTTCTGACTCTGGTCACCTACACCCTGATCTAATTAGTAACTATGCTAACCATCCCGGCCCTGTGCGCAGGCAGTAGGACCCACCGCTACTCCACCAGTGCACGACACACTGTCCACTGTGTGTGCTACCACTGTGTGTGCTACCACTGTGTGTGCTACCACTGTGTGTGCTACCACCGTGTGTGCTACCACTGCGTGTGCTACCACCGCATGTGCTACCACCGCGTGTGCTAGCACCGCGTGTGCTACCACTGCGTGTGCTACCACCATGTGCTACCGTGTGTGCTACCACCGTGTGTGCTACCACCATGTGTGCTACCACTGTGTGTGCTACCACTGTGTGTGCTACCACCGTGTGTGGTGCACCCTGTGTGGAGCATGTGCATTGCATCAGTTTTCTGGATTGATACAGTGTGCTTTTAACACCACCTGGCAAGTAGCCCAATTTGGGGTCAACTGGGTCCCACGATCTCACACACACAGGAAGGCCCATAGCTAACATATATATATATAGATTAGTTAGACGAATCTTACCTTGGTATAGATGATGGATAACTGTTGTTTTACCGAGGTATAAGCCTCGGCTAGACGTGGGTGAGGGAGAGGTAAGCACATCCGGGTACAGCAATCTTTACCTACTAATTCAGGATAAAATGATCTCTAAAATTCGAAATACTAATGTTTCCTTGGTACAAGCAAGGGACTAGACGTGGCAGGGTGTGGAGGGTGGGCCCTCACCCATGTCTAGCCGAGGCTTATACCTTGGTAAAACAACAGTTATCCATCATCTATACCAAGGTAAGATTCGTCTAACTAATCTATTTTACCTCGGTATATAGCCTCAGGCTAGCCGCAGGCTAGGGAGACTTTACGTAATATCATTTTATCCTGATATTTTATTTTATTTATGTTTTGTGGTATGGAACGTTGGGTAACCCTATATGTTTGTGACAATGGTATGTTCTCACCTTTTTTTACTTTAATGTTGTAGCAGTCGCCGTGCGACGCCACTTGGCTTTTCCAATCGCTTGTTATAATGTCTAGCAAACGATCGTTCGGTCTTCCATCCTGCATGCGCTAGTATGCGCTTGACCGAAATGCCTAAGAGGCGTGCGTGCCTTTGACACCATGGCTCCTCTTGTTGAGTGTGACGCATATTTGTCCGTATCCACTCCTGCCATCTTTAGGACATTAATTGTCCATCTGGCGAGCGTATCTCTTGATATGCCCTTGTGTGGCTTAATAAAGCTTATCAACAATTGTCTTGAGTTTCTAACTCCTTGTGTCTTGGATATATATTTTCTGATCGCGGAAACTACACACAGTTTCGGATTGTCTTTGAATTGTGTTACATCAATTGACGACAAAGGGTCACCTAAACGATTAGATTTTAACAATGTTGTCAAATCGAAGGTCGCTTGCCTTCTATCTATTTCCAGTCCATCGAGTGAAAGTGCCACTATAGTCTGGCCTCGATGACCTGTGACTAACAGTAATAACAGTGCTAACTTAAACCCTAATTGTTTAATATCTAGAAACCTATTATGTGGCCAATCGTTAAACATTTTAAATACCAGTGACACATCCCAAAATCGGTCATATTTTGGTTTAGGCGGGTTTCGTTCATAAATTCCCTTTAGTACCCATGATATAACATGGTGTTTACCCATTGTATCTCCCCTTGTTCTGGGAAGGATAATCGAGAGAGCGCACCTGGCAGCATTAATTGCGCCGTAACCTAGCCCTTCTTGTTCTAACATTCTAAAGAATCTGCACACTTGGGCAATAGTTGGGTGCATGGGTTTAACCTTGTGAATAAGACAATAAACACCCCATTTTTTCAAATATGTTGTATACATTTTAACTGTTCCTTTTCTCCACGCATGTGACACTAGCCGTTCTTGTGTAATTTTGTCTAAACCAAATTGTTCTAGGTATTTATTTAGAAAAGGAATGCAAGCAACGGTGTTGTTGCTACGTTGCCGTGATGTTCCAGAGGGCCTTGGTGAGTTAGATTTCCTTGGGATTTTGGGAATCTGAGGCAATCTCGGGCTGTCGAGGCTAGTCCTGCTAGCCACGGCTGTGTGTCCCATTCGGGGACGATCAGGATGGCGTGAGACCGGTCCATCTTTATCTTTCGTGCCACTCTGGTAATGATGTTGAAAGGGGGAAAAATATAATAAAATTCATTTTCCCAAATCAGTGAGAAAGCATCTATGTGCCAAGCAAATGGTTCTGGGTGCCATGAAACATATCTGTTCACTTTAAAGTTATTCCTTGATGCGAATAAGTCAACCGTAGGTGAACCCCATTGGCGACAAATTTTGTTGAAAATTTGTATATTCAAATTCCATTCTAAATGGTCGTGAAAGACTCTACTCTTTTTGTCGGCCAGGACGTTTTGCGATCCTGGGATATGTGAAATGGTTAACCATATTTGATGTTTTTGCGCCCAGTTCCAAATACTTTGTGCCAAGTTATTGCACTCTTTTGACTTTGTACCTCCCATATTCCTGACATATGCCATGGCCGTAGTGTTATCTGTAAGCAGTTGAACAGTATTTTTTGGTATTTTAATTAGGCTTAAGAGGCCTAAGTAAATCGCTCTTAATTCAAGAACATTAATATGGTCTGATTTTTCGTTTTCTAACCATCTCCCTCCTGTTGCTACATCATTTCGATGAGCTCCCCAACCTTGTAATGACGCATCGGTAGTAACTACCGTGTTGGGTTGATCCATTCTAATAGGATTGGAAGAGTTATTGATATTCTCGATCCACCAAGATATATCTGTGTAACCATCCTGGGAAATGTACATTATTCTTTCAAAGTTACCTTTTGTACGTGCTAACGCTCTATTCTTGTCTATTTCTAGAGACTTGAAGTGTGCCGCCCCATAAAGAACAGCCGGCGCATATGAAACCATTATACCGATAAGGACAGCGACCTGTCTAATCTTTGGCCTAGATATGTCAAGCAGCTGGGAGGCCGTGTCATGAAACTTCTGTAGTTTCTGTACCGTTAATGATACGGTCATTGCTTTGGTGTTGATTAAAAACCCCAGGCATTTTAATTCCTTATTCGGGACAAAAACAGACTTTTTGTCGTGTATGTAAAAACCTAATTCTGTTAATAAAGTACACAAATCATTCACTGCCAAAGGATTCTGCCATAATAAAGGAATCATCTATGTATGGAAACATTGTATGTCCTAATCTTCCCATAACAGCAAAAACAGGTTTTAATAACTTTGTAAACAGTCGAGGTGCGCAGGCTAAACCATTGGGCATGCAAATAAATTGGAAAAGGGAACCGTTCCAAATAAATCTCAAAAATTTTCTGTGTTCTTTGCAAATAGGAACTGTATAATACGCGTCTCTTAAGTCTACACTGGCAAGCCAGGCATGCGGTGTAATTAAGTCTCTCGCCGTTTCTAATGAGAACATTTTAAAATGTTTATATGTTACCAATTTATTTAACTTAGTCAAATCCAAAATCATGCGAATTTCACCATTTGGTTTGGGCCTAGAAAAGACATTAGAAATAAACTGTCCTTTTGTGTTTTGTACTCTTTCAATAATACCTTTTGTTTCAAACAGCGAAACCTGAAAATCTATTTGGCATTTTTCTGCTATGTTAAATTTGTATGGGAACGGAACTCTTTCCTGTTTTGGTATGTCTGTGAAAGGTATTTGAACTCCTTTTACTATATCCAAAATTTCCCTATCAGATGTAATGTTAACCCATTTGTGCAAACAGTTAAGGATGTTGCCTGCTTTAAACTTGCTTACATAAGTTTGTGTCTCTTCAGACACCGTGTTGAGTGTAGGAGTCGTGTTGAGTGTAGGTGTCTCTACTTGGCTCCTGGCCGCGGGAATTGGGGTTTGAGTGTAAACTCCCTTTTGTATCCGCGGTTGTCGTTCCAACCCGTGTTCTGGCGTTCTCCTCTGCCTCGTCCTCTGGGATTGAAGCCGAATGAGGGACCTCCTCGTCCCGGCCTTCCTCCTCTCCGGAAGCGAAAATCCGAGCGGGGGCGTCGGAATTTGTTGGTGTTGTCAAACTTTTTGGTACCATCCGTGTTTTTAGCGCTTTTAGTGTCTACCTCGACAGCTTTGAAGAGGTGTGCTAGCTGACCGCCAAACATTTTGGTTTTGTCCAATGGCTTGCCTAGCACCGGCTTTGGCGGTAGGTAAAGAGTGTACTCTTTACCATCATTGTCAGTTACTTTCTTCGATCTGGCGACTTCTTTGCCAGCATCTGTTGTAACCGCCTTGAAGACGTTTTCAAAACGCCGAAACGTCATGAAGTTTGACGCTGCTGTAAGCAGCGCAATCCCTCTGTCCATCACTCGTGCAAGCGACGAGAATGAATTCTCAGCTTGCATCCGATTCGCTACCGGAGTTATCGATGTAAGTGCTCCGAGCACCGCTTTATGAATTGTGCACAACGCGTTCTCATAACGCCGTCTTTCAACTGAGAGATGGATGCCTGCATCCATTTCTTTACTGATGGACTGGGGAACTCCTTTAATTCCCGAAATTTGTTCCGTCAGCTTGTTGATCACCTCCACAGGTTTGAAAGTGTGGAAATGTCCTTTCAGCGTTTCCCTCATCATGGTTGTAGTCCGCAACCTCTTTGCTTTCGCCAACGGGCATTTCTTCTTGATTTTTGCCCCTATCCTGGCATAAATGCCCACTCTCTCCGTCTCTGAATCGGAGTCAGTTGTGGACGAATCATTTGATTTATCCGATGATGAGTCCTTTTTCTTTTTGTTTTTCTTTGTCTTCTTCACTCGTTTCTTATTGACCTTGGTGAATTCATCACCGGAGCTACTGCCAAGTCTTTTCCGCTTCTTGGGTTTCGGTTGCGGAACCTCAAATGCCGAGTCGGTTTCGTCATCTGAGAAATCTTCCCAGTCATCGTCGGGGATAGGAGGAGAAGGAGGCCGTGTGGCTTGTGTGTTATATTTGCCCATAATCCGTAGGATTTTGTCTTCCAGCTCCTCATCCCCACTATCCTTGTCCAAAGGATCAGCCCCCGGCTGTGGAGACGGCGGTGCCGTCTGCGGTGGCGAGGAATCGTATCCAGAAGGCACGCGGCCCTCTGCCGCTGCCGGCGGAACCTAGTTTCGCTTGGTGGCCATCGGTTTCTGTAACGACAAAGGTTACTTAGTACCGGTATCATCTCAACATGTTCACAAAGTGAGCTAGAGTGAGGTATTATTTCGTATGGTATATAGTAACGTGTTTAAACCGTTCTGTATACAGGCGTTAAGCTAAGTTTTGCCGTAGGTTTTATGGGTAGTGAAACCAACCAAACGGGGGGCGGCCATTGGCACGCCCGCTCTCTCTGTTTCGTACACTTCTCCCACCCGCGGCATTCTGCGCCAGCAAGTTGAAGAAAATATTACGAAACTCGGAGGCTCGCCTCAAAAACCGGTCTGGGGAGTCTATAAAAGAAACCCAGGATCATCCCCAACATAACCCTCTTTAGGGTTCGGAGGAATTTCCTTAGGAGATGCAACACGGGTTAACATCTCTGCCTGTCTGAACACAGGTTTCGCTATGTCAAGCGGTATCGGTTTCGGTTCTGCACATTCTTATCCTCGTGTTTTTTATAACACCTTTTATGTCCAAATTGGACCTGAGAAAGTTCTAAGCTTTCATAATGGGATGCTATAAACCATCCTTAAGAAATTGAATGCAGTTTCTCAATACTTACAGTTAGTTAAATTGTTGTAGTAGTTAAATCCTGCTGGAGCAGCTCAGCGAACGTCCTCCCGCCGTGAGCTGCTTATGCTAATTGCTGTACCCGGATGTGCAAAGGTCTCCCTAGCCCTGCGGCTAGCCAGAGGCGTAATACCGAGGTAAATATATGAAATATATATATAAATATATATAAAAAAAAAATATAAATATATATTATATATATATAATAATAAATATATAGATTAGTTAGACGAATCTTACCTGGTTATAGATGATGGATAACTGTTGTTTTACCGAGGTATCAGCCTCGGATAGACGTGGGCTAGGGAGAGGTAAGCACATCCGGTCCAGCAATCTTTACCTACTTAATCAGGATAAATGAAACAAATAATCTAAAAGTACATCAATGGTGACAATGGTACTAAACTGCGAAGTTTCCTTGGTTTAAGCAAACGAATAGACGTGGAAGGGTGTGGCGGGAGGGCCCTAGCCCACGTCTATCCGAGGCTTATACCTCGGTAAAACAACAGTTATCCATCATCTATACCCAGGTAAGATTCGTCTAACTAATCTATTTTACCTCGGTATACAGCCTCAGGCTAGGGAGAGGTTTACGTAATCTCATTTATCCTGTATTCTTATGTCACAAGTCAATAATAATTGTTAAACATACATTATCATCAATCAGCAAAATAAAATTTTTGGTGAAATCGAAGTGTATTCTCACCTAATGCCGATCTAGTCTTGTAGCAGCTGTCGGGCTAGTGTGCTAGACTTTTCCAATCGTTTGTTGTAGTGGGTAGCAAACGATCGTGCTGTTTTCCATCCTGCATGGGCCAGGATCCGCTTGACAGAAATGCCAAGCAGTCGCGCCTTAGACGCCATAGCACCTCTTGTTGAGTGTGAGGCATATTTGTCCGTGTCAACGCCTGCCAATTTCAACATACTAATTGTCCATCTCGCTAGAGTATCTCGCGAAATGCCCTTGTGTGGCTTAATAAAGCTCACTAACAACTGTCTTGAAGTTCTCAAGTCCTTGGTCTTGGATATATAGGCCCTAATGGCTGATACAACACAAAGTTTTGGGTCTTCTTTGAAACTACTTATACTAATAGTAGACAAAGGGTCACCTAATCTGTTAGATTTTAACAGCTTTGACAAATCAAATGTGGCCTCATTTCTATCTATCTCTAGGCCATCTAGTGATAGGGCAACAATAGTTTGTCCCCTATGTCCTGTTACTAATAATAAGAGCAACGCTACCTTAAACCTAATTGTTTGAGATCTAAATGCCTATTATGAGGCCACGGTCTTAGCAAATCAAACACTACCGAAACATCCCAGAAGCGACTGTACTTCGGTTTGGGTGGGTTTCGTTGATAAATCGATCTTACAATCCAATGAATAACATGGTGTTTCCCAAATGTCTCATTATTTATCCGTGGAAGGATGACGGATAAAGCACAGCGAGCAGCATTAATAGATCCAAACCCTAAGCCTTCGTCCTCTAACCCTCGGAGAAAATTACCCACTTGGGAAATAGTAGGATTCATGGGTTTGACTTTCTTAATTAAACAATAAACACCCCACTTTTTCAAATATGTGGTATACATTTTAACTGTACCTTTACGCCAAGCATCTGCGACAAGTCTTTGTTGTGTAATTTTATCTAAACCGAATTGTTCTAAATATTTATTTAAAAAAGGAATGCCAACAACGGTGTTGTGGACACGTCCCCTCTTTGTTTTAGAGGGCCTTTGTGTGTCAGATTGCCTGGTGATCTTCGGAATCGGAGGCAATCTTTGGCGGCTGCCTGTATGCCCGGTAGCCAAGGTTGCGTGTCCCAGTTGGGAACGATTAATATTGCGTGTGCTTTGTCCATCTTTATCTTTCGGCTTACCCGGCTGATCAAGCTGAATGGGGGGAAGATATAATAAAATTTATTCTCCCATGTGATAGAAAAAGCATCTATATGCCAGGCATCAGGTTCTGGATGCCATGACACATATTTGTCAATTTTACAATTGTTTCATGAAGCAAACAAGTCAACTTCAGGTAGGCCCCACTTTTGGCACACTGTGGTGAAAATGTCTGGATTAAGGGACCATTCCAAATGGTCATAAAAATGTTGACTTTTATGATCTGCTAAGGTATTTTGCGTTCCGGGAATATATGCTACTGTTAGCCAAACTTTATTCATTTGGGCCCATTCCCAAATTTTTCTAGCCATCGCATTACATGGCCTGGACTTTGTCCCACCCATGTTTCGTACATATGCCATTGCCGTTGTATTATCCGTTAAAATACGGATGTGTTTACGTGGTACCTTAACTAAACTAGCACGGCCTAAATAAATAGCTCGTAGCTCTAAAACATTAATGTGATCTGCATTTTCTTCTTTCAACCAACGTCCCCCTGTTGCTATGGAATCGCAATGTGCCCCCCAACCTTCTAATGAAGCATCAGTAGTCACTACTGTGTTGGGTTCATTCATCCGTATAGGATTGGGGGAATTTTGAATATTATTAAACCAATAGTTAATGTCTTTCATTCCATCTTCTGAAATAAACATTTTCCTTTCAAAATTGCCTTTAGTACGAGCCAACCCTAAGTTCTTATCTATTTCTAAAGATTTTATGTGGGCTTTACCATATAGAATAGCCGGGGCGTAAGCAATAAGTATGCCAACTAGCACCGCGACCTGTCTTATCATTGGCCTACTTAAGGCGACCAAGTGAGACGCCGTATCGTGAAACTTAGTCAGCTTGTTATCGGGGAGTGAAACAGTCATACACCGTGTGTTAATAATAAAGCCTAAACATTTAAGTTCAGTTGTGGGGACAAAAACTGACTTGTTATGATTCAAATAAAAACCTAACGTTGTCAGAAGGGAACATAAATCGTCAACAGCGTGTTGACACTCATCAAATGATTGTGAAACAATGAAAGAATCATCAATGTAAGGGAACATAGTATGACCCTTATTTGCCATGACCGAAAAAAACGGTTTCAATAATTTAGTAAACAAGCGTGGAGCGCATGCTAAGCCATTTGGCATACATGTAAATTGAAATAGTCTATCTTCCCAAATAAATCTTAAGAATTTGCGGTGTCTTTCAAATATCGGGACAGTATAATATGCATCTTGTAAATCAACACTAGCCATCCAAGCATTCTCTGTAACCAAGTCTCTGGCAGTGTCCAGGGAAAACATTTTGAAATGTTGATATTCTACGAGTACGTTCAACTTAGTTAAATCTAAAATCATGCGAATATCCCCATTTGGCTTTGGCCTTGAAAATATATTAGAGATAAGTTCTCCTGGGGTGTGAGGCACCTCTTCAATGATACCTTTAGATTCAAAAAGTGCAACTTGTTCTGATAATGCTTGTTTCTCCAAGTCATTAAATCTATATGGGAAAGGTACCCGTTGTTGTAACGGGATTTCAGTAAATGGAATCTTAACACCGGTAACAATATCTAAAATGTTAACGTCAGTAGTGATTTCGTACCAAGAAGAAATACAATTAAATATGTTCCCCGCACAAAATTCGCTTACATCTGTTTGTGTAGATTCTGCCACCAACTTAGGATGTTGGGTTTGTGTAGCAATGTCTATTTGTTGCCTGGGCGTGGGAAGGATTGTTTCGGGGCAAACTCCTTCCTGAACGGGCGGTTGCCGTCGTTCCAACCTTGCCTGTCTCCCCGACCTCTGCCTCTGGGCTGAAAGCCGTAGGACGGGCCGGACCTGCCAGCTCTGCCTCCTCGGCGAGGACGAAAATCCCCTCGGGGGCGCCGAAATCTTGACGAGTCGGCTTTCTTGGCCGGCTCAAGGTTACGACCACTCTTGGCTTCCGTCTCGACCTCCTTGAAGAGGTATGGAAGTTGGCCACCAAACATTTTACCTTTATCCAAAGGTTTGCCCTTGATGGGTTTGGGCGGCAAAAAGAGAGTATACTCCTTGCCATCGTTGTCCATGACCTTCTTAGATCTGGCTACTTCCGTCCCAGCTTGTGTGGTGACCGCTTTGAACACGTTTTCGTATCTACGGTAGCTCAAGAAGTTACTGGCAGCTGTGAGGAGGGCCACGCCCTTATCCATGCCTCTGGCCAGTGAGGAGAACTTGTTCTCAGTTTGCATCGGGTTAGCTACCGGAACGACTGAGGCGAGGACCCCTAAGACCGCTTTGTGAACGGTAAACAGAGCAGTCTCGAAGCGCTTCTTCTCCTCATTCAGATGGATCCCAGCGTCCATCTCTTTCACTACACTATCCGGGATACCCTTTATCCCGGAAATTTGCTCAGTGATTTTGTTGATCACCTCAGCTGGCTTAAAGGTGTTAAAATGTCCCTTTATAGTCTTGCGCATCATAGTCGTTGTTCTGACTTTCTTTCCCTTTTGGATCGGGCAGCGCTTCCGAATCTTGCCTCCCAGGTTGGCATAAAGGCCAGCCCTTTCTGTGTCTGAGTCCGACTCAGTAGTTGACGAGTCGGACGATGAATCGGAAGAAGAATCTTTCTTCTTCTTCTTCTTACTTTTCTTCTTTGGCTTCTTCACTTTCTTGCCCTTGGTGGCTTTGGTGTAATCATCACCAGAGGAGCTAGCCGGTCGTTTCCGCTTTTTGGCCTTAGCGCGCGGGGGCTCAGGTGCCGAATCCGTCTCTTCGAAATCAGAGACATCCTGCCAGTCTGAGTCAGCTGGCGGGAATTGTTGGTCCTTGCTGTGGAGCTCCTTCATCTTTTGCTCCACTAGCCTATTGACCTGTAAGGTCAAATCGCCTGGGAACACCTCGTCGTCCTCACTCTCTCTATCTGAGAGCACATGTGCCCCCTGTAGTGGGGTCGGCGGAGCTGTCCGATCCGGTGACGTATCGTAGCCGGTAGGCACGCGTCCCTCCGCAGCGGCGGGCGGCGGTTTGTTTCGCTTCGTAGCCATCGGTAGTCTGTAACCAAAAAGGAAACTTAGTAACCGGAATCAACTCAACTGAACACCAAAGTGACGCCAGGGAACCTGGGTTGAGGATCTTATTGGTAAAGAGTAACGTATTTACGCCGTTCTCAATACAGGCGTGGTAAGCTAAGTTTTCCGTACGTTTTTGGGTATCGAAACCAACCATACGTGGGGTAGGCTTCTAGAACCTCCCATCTCTCTGTCGCGTACACTTCTCTCACCCGCGGCTACTGCGCCAGCAAGTGAGAGAAAATGCTACGAAACTCGGAGAAACGCCTCATTAAAAGGGGAGTCTATAAAAGAAACCCAGGATCATCCCCAACAACACCCTCTATTAGGGTCCGAAGGAATCTCCACAGGAGATGTGACGGTGTCAACATCTCTACCCGTACAAAGCGGGTTTAATCGAACCACAGAACCAAGACAAAGGAATCCTTTGTTCTATCCGATTCAATTTTTTTAAATACTAATCTTGTCCAAACTGGACGTACGAAAGTTCTGAACTTTCCAATCTAGATGCGATAGTGCATCATAAACAAGCTTAACCAAAATAATCACGATTACTTACAGTTATTAGCTTTTTGTAGATAAATCCAACTGGAGCAACTCACGAGCGTCCTCCGGTCGTGAGTTTGTTATGCTAATTGCTGGACCGGATGTGCTTACCTCTCCCTAGCCTGAGGCTAGCCTGAGGCTGTATACCGAGGTAAAATAAATATATATATATATATAACTCACTAATGATCAAGAAACCTGTGATATATAATAAAACCAATAATGTGGTTGATGACTTATTGATTTATTTCACTATTAGTTGCATTACCAATGCGACTTACCATCCAGACTTGGCGGCAGTTGCTCGCTGTGGGTGGGAGGAGGCATGGACGGGATGACGCCTCCTAAGCAACGACATAGCGATCATAGGTTATAACCATATGGCTTGTGGGTCTTTTTAATGTTAAAGATTATTTATATTTATATTCAAAAAGGTACTAAGCTCTGGAGACTGCGGCATGGCTACTTTGAAGAACTAGCAGTTTTAGAATACCAGCCATTGTATTGAGGACAAAACAGTTTGCTTCGCTTTTGTTTTGTTGTTGTTTTACGTCCTAGCAACATCTAAGGTCATATCAGGACGGGTACCGCCTTGTGACTGTGCGCACTCATTGCGACTTTTTAGTGCTGCCCCACTGGGAGACCAGGCCGCCAGCACCATCACCTGATATCCCACTCAGTCACATTATCCTGACACTGAGCCAACCAGTCCTTGCCGTATCCTAATAATGCCGAGCGCCTGGCTAGGAAGCGACAAGTATAAATTTTTAAGTCATTGGTTTGACGCGACCAGGTTTCGAACCCACGATCCCATGGTCTACCAACACGGGAGACAGATGCTCTAACTCATTCAGCCATCCCGTCTGGTGTACAAAACAGAGATAGATTGAAAGTGCAAAGTGAGAAAGACTGAAGAAACTGACAGACTGAACGCTTCATAAGTACTAGTTCTACTTTGATGAAACGCACTGGTCTAATTTCTTTCCTTGAATATTTTCAGATTCTGCACACCTGAGAGTCAATAGTTTATTAGCCAGATTCAAATTTTCTGATTATCCAATTTGGTGAAATGCAAATGATTCAAAAAATGACAAATTCAGGTGTTATTATATATGTTAGATAAGGCACTTTTTATGTTTGCACACTCACCGTCCTTGTAGTAAGTGAGGAAGGTGATGTCCGGCGATGGGAGGCTAGAACCTAGGTCATTCACTGCCTTGACCTCGACACTGTACAGGGTGCTGGGGTCGAGGTCATCGAAGGTCATGCTAAGCACTTGTGTTGAAACCTAGAGTAATAGAAAAATCACCAAGTGAGGTTAGGGTCCATTAATTACAATACCGCCAGGTGATTACAGGTGAGGGTATGTACCTGTGTGTAGGGTCTGTTAGTAACTCTATCGTGAGTGTACGTACCTGTGTGTAGGGTCTGTTAGTAACTCTATCGTGAGGGTACGTACCTGTGTGGGGGGGGGTCTGTTAGTAAGTATACAGTGAAGTGAGGGTATGTACCCGTGTATGGGGTCTGTTAGTAACTATACAGCGAGGTGAGGGTATGTACCTGTGTGTGGGGTCTATTAGTAAGTATACACTGAGGTGAGCGTACATACCTGTGTGTGGGGTCTGTTAGTAACTATATGGTGAGGTGAGGTTACATACCTGTGTGTGGAGTCTGTTAGTAACTACATGGTGAGGTGAGGTTACATACCTGTGTGTGGGGTCTGTTAGTAACTATATGGTGAGGTGAGGTTACATACCTGCGTGTAGAGTCTGTTAGTAACTATACAGTGAGGTGAGGTTACATACCTGTGTGTGGAGTCTGTTAGTAACTATATGGTGAGGTGAGGTTACATACCTGTGTGTGAAGTCTGTTAGTAACTATAAGGTGAGGTGAGGTTACATACCTGTGTGTGTGGTCTGTTAGTAACTATATGGTGGGGTGAGGTTACATACCTGTGTGTGAAGTCTGTTAGTAACTATATGGTGAGTTGAGGTTACACACCTGTGTGTGGGGTCTGTTAGTAAGTATATGGTGAGGTGAGGTTACATACCTGTGTGTGGAGTCTGTTAGTAATTATATGGTGAGGTGAGATTACACACCTGTGTGTGGGGTCTGTTAGTAACTATATGGTGAGGTGAGGTTACACACCTGTGTGTGGGGTATGTTAGTAACTATATGGTGAGGTGAGGGTATGTACCTATGTGTGGAGTCTGTTAGTAACTATATGGTGAGGTTACACACCTGTGTGTGGGGTGTGTTAGTAATTATAAGGTGAGGTGAGCGTACGTACCTGTGTGTGGGGTCTTTTAGTAACTATACGGTGAGGTGAGCGTACGTACCTGTGTGTGGGGTATGTTAGTAATTATAAGGTGAGGTGAGCGTACGTACCTGTGTGTGGGGTCTGTTAGTAATTATAAGGTGAGGTGAGTGTGAGTGAGGGTACATACCTGTGTGCGGGGCCCCTTAGTCTGGCCGTATGACACAACATAGTTGTGCACCTTCTCGGGGCGGCTCTGGGGTGGCTCCCATGACACCAAGGCTGAAGTGTCCTTTACCCATAGCAACATGAGGTTGGACGGCGGGCCAGGAAGAGTTTCTGAAATCACCAACATCTTTATGAAAGTCTGTGGCAGAGTGGTTAGAGTGTCTGACTTTTGTCTAGGTCGGACTCCTAATCTGAAGGTTGGTGGTTCAATTCCATGTGCCCCCCACCCCACCTCTGCCAATTTGGATTTCCACCGCTGTGTATAATTTACAGTGTCATCAAAGGCTTGTTGCTCTCATACCATGTCTATGTGGTGTGGGGTTTTAAAAATCCCTTGGGTTGGTAAAAGTGTAGGCTAGGGCTTTCTATCGACAAACTGTCTAATGGTGAAAACAAGTTTATTCAGACTTATCCATGATATGCAGTATAAATCTTCAACAAAAAAAACATCACTTGGTGAACTTCAACTAGATTGCTACATCTGATGGACAAAACTCATGTGTGTAATTCTGACGTGAACTCATTTTGAAAAGAACCCAATTTCTACTACTGTAAATCAAATCCAGAATGACCAAGACTTGATCTTGAATACACAACCAGCTTTTATAACACAATTAAGTAAATAAATGACATCAGTATTACATACAAAAAGTACTTTGTTGAAAAAAAACCTGCTATATTTGTTTAGCGATTGTTTTACAATGGCCACATTTGGACACATAGCAATGGATATGGCTAATATCACACTGCAAACACCGGTATCTTCCGATCACCAAAGTTAATGTTCATAGTCCCATAGTTTTGAGTTTGTCATTCTTTTTAGATATAATATAGTTATATAGTATAGTTATACGAGTCTTACCTTGGTACAGATGATGGATAACTGTTGTTTTACCGAGGTATAAGCCTCGGATAGATGTGGGCTAGGGAGAGGTAAGCACGTCCGGTACCAGCAATCTTAACCTACTTATTGAGGATAAAAATGACTTTCAAACAATGGATACTATTACTTTACCGAAAAGGTACACCAACGGAATAGATGTGGCAGGGTGTGGCGGGAGGGCCCTAGCCCACATCTATCCGAGGCTTATACCTCGGTAAAACAACAGTTATCCATCATCTGTACCAAGGTAAGACTCGTATAACTATACTATTTTACCTCGGTAAACAGCCTCAGGCTAGCCTCAGGCTAGGGAGACCTTTACATAATTCATTTTTATCCTTAATATCATTCTTTCTTATTATTATAACATTCTAAATTTTTGTTCTCACCTATTCTTGTTAGTTGGCGAGAAGACGCTTTGCAACGCCGGTAGGCTTTTCTAGTCGTTTATTATAATGTTTTGCAAACGACTTAGCCGTCTTCCAGCCTGCATGCGCTAGTATTCTTTTCACAGAAATACCAAGCACCCGTGCCTTGGAGACCATGGCTCCTCTAGTTGAGTGGGAAGAGTATTTACTCACCCATGTTACGAATATATGCCATGGCAGTAGTATTATCAGTTAGTATTCTAACCTGTGATTTATTTATCTTTACTAAACTACGTAAGCCCAGATAAATAGCACGCAATTCTAGTGCATTAATATAGTCTGATTTTTCATCATCAAGCCATCTACCTCCTGTTGTGACCCCATCTCGATGAGCTCCCCAACCTTCTAACGAAGCATCAGTAGTAATTACTGTATTAGGTTCCGCCATGCGGATTGGATTTGGTGAACTTGCTATATGTTGCATCCACCATCCAATATCCTGTAACCCTTCTTGCGAAATAAACATCTTTCGCTCAAAATTGCCTTTAGTTCGTGTTAACGCTAAATTTTTATCTATTTCTAGCGACTTAATATGGGCCTTCCCATATAACACAGCAGGTGCATATGAGGTCATTATGCCAATAAGAACAGCAACCTGTCTAATTTTTGGCTTTGATAACTTAATAAGCTGAGTCGCTGTAGTCATAAACTTAATTAGTTTTTGTTCTGTTATCGACACTGTAAGGGACTGTGTATCCAGAATAAACCCTAAACATTTGAGTTGTTTTGTTGGTTTAAACACTGACTTTTGTTGATGTACATAAAACCCCAATTTAGTGAGTAATGCACATAAATCCAAAACTGCATTCACACAACCAATTTGTGTTGATGCTATAATAAAAGAATCATCTATGTATGGAAACATTATGTGACCCTTCCTCGCCATTACCGAGAAAACAGGTTTAAGCAATTTAGTAAATAAACGTGGCGCACAAGCTAAGCCATTCGGCATGCAGGTAAACTCATAGAGTTGGTTATCCCAAATAAATCGAAGAAATTTTCGGTATTGTTCCATTATGGGAAGCGTATAATATGCATCCTGTAAATCAACACTAGCCATCCACGCATCTGGTGTAATCAGATCTCGTGCCGTATCTAGAGAGAACATTTTAAAATGTCGATATTCCACCCTTTTATTAAGGATTGTTAAATCCAGGATCATTCGAACATCACCATTAGGCTTCGGTCTCGAGAAAATGTTTGAAATAAACTGTCCTGAACAGTGTGTCACTTTTTGTATAATTCCTTTCTCAAAGAATTTATGTACCTGTTTAGTTAGTGCGTCTCGTTCAACTGGTTGAATGTTATATGGAAAAGGTATTATACTTTGTACAGGAATTTGTGTAAAGGGAATGTGAACACCCCTAACTATTTCTATAATTTCTTGGTCACTAGTAATTTTGTGCCACTCAGAAATATGATTACTAATATTACCAGCCACAAAGTTGCTTACAGTTTGTGTGTTTTTAGAGGCTGCAGGGACTTGTAAAGTTTGTGTTTGGACCTCTACTTGGACCCGCCCCTGGGGAAAGGTCTCGACGAGTTGAACCCTCGGCCTATTGGCCGTGCGGTGTTGTCGGTCCAGCCTGGGCGAGCGCCCCGGCCCCGAAACCCTTGACCGAAGTTTGAACTCGGTCTGGTTCCTCTGGTGAACCGTCGTGGACGAAAATCCCCTCGTGACTTTTTGAAACGAGGAACTTCCTGTTTCTTCTTGCCATCCATGTTTTTGCCACTCTTGGCTGCAGTCTCTACCTCTTTATAGAGGTATTGTAGTTGACCGCCAAACATCTTGGTGTTATCTAAAGGTTTCCCTTTAATCGGCTCTGGAGCAAGCGTAAACTCCTTCCCCTCATTATCGGTAACCTTCTTAGAGCGAGCCACTTCTTTGCCAGCATCTGTGCAAACTGACTTGAAGACATTTTCATATCTTCGAAACGACAGGTAATTACCTGCCGCCGCTAGCACTGCAATGCCTTTGTCCATTGTCTTAGCCAAAGACGAGAACTTATTTTCACTCTGCATCCTATTAGCCACAGGAACAATAGCTGTTAGGGTAGCCAACACTGCCTTATGCACTGTGTGCAACACATCCTCAAACTTCTTACGGTCATCCGTCATATTGACATCCCGATCCATTTCTTTAATGATGGAGTTGGGAACACCCTTTATGCCTGTTAACTCATCTCCTAACTTGGAGATAACCTCCGCCGGTTTGAACGTGCGAAAATGACCATTCACGGTCTCGCGCATAAGCGTAGTGGTTTTAACCCGCTTAGCCTTTGGCTTCTCCACCTTCTTAGCCACTTTAGTGCCAATGTCCGCATAGACCCCTTCATATATGGTGTCTGAGTCTGATTCCGTAGAAGTAGACTCAGTGGACGACTCAGAAGAAGAATATTTCCTCTTCCTCTTCTTCTTTTTGGACTTAGTCTTCCGCTTTTTGCGAAAACCAGACTCTGCCCGCTCCTTGGTGAATTCATCACCCGAAGAAATCACCTGTTTCTTCTTCTTCCTCCGTTTAGGAGAAGGAGGAGGAGGAGCCTTAAGCTCCACCGCCGAGTCTGTGTCCAAGAAATCCTCAAATGAATCCTCTTGGACACTCGGCCTACGCCGCTTCCGAGACACAGGCGATTTGGCAGTCAAGATGTGGCTTTCCAATCTTGCAAAGCGAGCCTCCCAATCTGGAGGCGCAGGCACATCAGGCACTGCGTCCTCGTCCGGGTCGGAGAGGATATGCGCCCGGGGCTGTGTCGACGGCCCTGCCGACAACACAGGTGAGGAGTCGTACTCCTCGTCCACTCCACTCGGAACACGCCCCTCGGCTGCTGCTGCACCGCGCTTACTCCGCTTCGTGGCCATCGGGAGCTGAAACAAAAATTTTTGGTCAGTCCCGGTATATATATGGGTCACTCTCCTGAAAACTGGTCAGCATGAGATGGGATTTTAAAACATCAATAAAAACCTTCCTACTTATTTTTTTCCTTATACTTTTCATATTCATGCTCAGATTTGATGAAAGAAATAAGGGAAATAAAATAAAACTGTGTGCAACTTTGGTCTTTTTAGTTATGAACTGTTTTTGTACCAAAAAACCCCATTTTACAGTCAGCCATTTGTAACATGACATATGGGACGTGGTTGAATCCTTATTAACATCTTGTATTGCATTGATATATCAAACAAAACAGTTCCCAAATCAAAGAGGAAGTATTTATTAACATGTATGCATGCTTAAATTAAAAAAAAATTTTTTTAATGTCTTCAGAAATAACATTACAAATTTCCGTCACACGTGTAACCGTGGTGTCTGGATGCCACACAAATATTGTACACTAATTATTCAGTGAATAAAGCATGGCTGGGAATTACTTTTTTTTATCAATATAAGCACTAGATATTTCTGTATATTATGCCATGATTAATATGCTTCTAAGTATGATATTATTTAATTCTGATTAGATATTTATTAAGCAGACTGTGTGGTGTCCTAAACATGTGTTACACGTGTGACGCACATGTTATACTGCCATAAGAGATATCTTATTCATGGACTACACCTTTATTTTTTATCTCATCAATTTATATTTTACATAGATGTAAAGGGGAGATTTCCAGCTTTCATTTGCAACCAAAAAATGTAAAAAATTCAAATATTAAATTTGAACTCTCCATGTGACACTTCTGGCCAGTTTTCAGGAGAGTGACCCATATATGTCACAATATGGTTGTTTCAAACTCATTTGGACATCTATTGGTGTTAAAGAACGTGTTTATACCGTTATAACACAGGCGTAATAAGCTAAATTTGTGCGTGGGTTGTGGGTCAAGCCCAAACCTTACGCGGGGTCGGGACCAGTGTATCGGCCCGCCCATCCCTCTGTTCCGCACACTTCTCCCACCTGTGACTACTACGTCAACAAGTTGGAGAAAATGCTACGAAACTCGGAGAAACGCCTGAAAAAGTTTTGTCTAGGGGAGTCTATAAAAGAAACCCAGGAGCATCTCCAACATTACTCTCTATTAGAGTACGAGAGAATTTCCACATGAGATAGGGCGAAACCCACATCTCTACCCATAGTCACACGGTGACCCGGGTGTTGACATAACCGCTAATGACCGGTTTGGTTCCTTCGAGAAACCCACTCGAGTGTTCTATCCTTGGTTGTTTATAACCAAATAACTCGTCCAAATTGGACCAACGAAAGTCTAAACTTTCCATAATGATGCTCTAATGCATCATAATTAAGCTAACCACAGTTTTTATTATACTTACTGCGTATTTGCTTGTATGTAGACTAATTTTGCCGGAGCAACCCAACGACACGTTATCCAGTCGTGAGTTGTATATGCTAATTGCTGGTACCGGACGTGCTTACCTCTCCCTAGCCTGAGGCTAGCCTGAGGCTGTTTACCGAGGTAAAATAATATATATATATGTGATAAATAATGCAGTATGCAAGTGTACAAATAAGAAGGGAATTGTTTCTAATTATTGATATTAATTGATATTATTGATATTACCGATTGTTATACTCCATAAGACTCTGCACTTGACAGGAGGTGCCACCTGTGTCCCACCTCTCCTCCAATGGGTATCGACAAGTGTCAGTCACACCATATACATGTATACTAGGTTGATTGTTATAATCTACCTTACTTTAGTTTGAAGTAACTTTGATTTTAAATGGTTAACTTTCGAGATATTTGAAGTGTAAACATGCAAAGATCTGACACCTCAGGCTTCAGTAGTAACAGGTTCTATTAAATTGGCCTAGTATTCCCTTCTATGCAGAAACACATGCATAATAAGTGCATCAGTATCTAAGTTAGATATACAGAATCATATTTAGATAAATGTCTTGGTTTTGACAATTTGATGCTTTCATCGAACCATGCAGCTGTAAACAATGCTGAGCCTCACTAATACTTCCGTGGGCGACCATGTGGGATGGCAGGATCCTGATAGCAGTGATACAGGTTTATAGTTACAGCCTACCAAATCAGTAGTGGGGAAGCAATGAAAGTGTGTTGTTTGTTTGTTGTTTTTTATCCTAGCAACATCTAAGGTTATATCAGGACAAGTACCGACTTGTGACAGTGTGCACTCATGGTGACTTTATAGTGCTGTCCCAATAGGAGACCAGGCTGCTGGCACCATGACCCAATATCCCACTCAGTCACATTATCCTGATACTGTGCTAACCAGTCCGTGTCCTTTCTTATAAATACTGAGCACCAGGATAAGTAGCGACAAGTATAAATTTGATAAGTCATTTGTTTGACTCGGCTGGGATTCTAACTCCTGACTTTCCACATGGGAAGCCTGCACTCTACCAATTCAGCCACTGTGCCCGGTCAACAATGAAAGAGTGAAGGTGACCTACTCCGGCCCTCCTCGAAGCAGCTGACGATGGTTGGCATGTGCTTTGTGTAGCAGTCCAAGGTGGACAGGTCGGCACGGCGTAGACTTCCGGCGCACAACCGGAAGCAGTGGCGAGGAACGCTGCTCAGCATGCAGCAGTTTGTTTGGTTCCGCTCCCCTGCACATGCACAAAGACAACTAGTTTAATCTAATGAGTTTATTTTAGGCGTGAAGCAAATTCTAACAAATTCATGTTTATTCATGTTTTCAAGAAACAGCGCATTTATAATGATAATAAAAAACAGACATGAAAAAGACATGAAGTGCAACTAGTTTGAGCAAAAGGGATGTAATTAAACAACAAAATAATATTAGCGCCTCGATTTCGGCCAATTGGTTCCACCAATAATAATACAAAAAGGTGAGTTTTTCTCGCAAAAGAAAATAAGGAGAATAATGATATATATGTTTCTTTAAATGAATCTAGGAAATCAAAGCGTTAAGTTCCACAATTGAAAAATTTCTCGCAATCGGTTTTTCTTGAATACATCACGATAATGAGACCTTTAGTTGGCTTCATTTATGTGGGTAAAAGTTTGTTTAATGTGTTTTGCTCGCCTGCCAGTTACAAAGCCTACTACACTCTCACCAGCCATGCAGGTGAAGACTGTATCCATCTCGGAGAGGCACTCGGCAATGGGCTGCCCGGACGACTGCCTGCTGGTGCCGGAACACAGGAACGCCTGGCATCGGGGGGACACGCCCAGCCGCGCGCAGCACTCTGAGGGACAGGGGGAGGAGGGTCACTTAGAGGCAGAGTGCTGCAGTTACAGGCAATTTGTGATGTGGAAGCCAGGGTTCCCTTACAGAGTACTGCAGTTACTGACTATTCGTAGTGGGGAAACCAGAGTTCGCTTACAGAATACTGCAGTTACAGGCAATTCGTGGTAGTGAAACCAGAGTTTGCTTACAGAGTACTGCAGTTAGAGGCAATTTGTGGTAGGGAAACCAGGGTTCACTTACAGAGTACTGCAGTTACAGGCAATTTGTGGTAGGGAAACCAGAGTTCACTTACAGAATACTGCAGTTACAGGCAATTCATGGTAGGGAAACCAGAGTTCACTTAGAGGGTTTGCTTACAGAGTACTGCAGTTACAGGCAATTCATGGTAGGGAAACCAGGGTTCGCTTACAGAGAACTGCAGTTACAGGCAATTCGTTGTAGGGAAACCAGGGTTCGCTTACAGAATACTGCAGTTACAGTCAATTCATGGTGTAGACGTCAAAGTTCACTTAGAGAGTACTGCAGTTATAGACAATTTGTGATAGGGAAACCAGGGTTTGCTTACAGACATTACTGCAGTTACAGTCAATTGGTGATAAGGAAGCCAGGGTTTGCTTACAGACAGTACTGCAGTTAGTCAATTGGTGATGGCAAAACCAAGGTTCATTTAAAGTTATACAGAATACTGAATTTACAATCAATTAATTATGGGGAAGCCAAGGTTCACTTACAGAGTACTGGGCATTTACAGTCAAAGCAAAACATGTCTGGACTATATTACCAAGGGACCTAACGATGTATCCTTGCTCAGAACTATCGATATTACTTAAAGTACATTATCATTTAATGTTAGGCTAGCGAAAATATAATATAAAGATAACATTACTTTAATTAAAGGAGTGGTTAGCGATGCTTTAACATACAGTAATTCAAACAAAAATAAGGCATTAAAGGCTAACAACTATTTAAGGATCATTACCTGGAAAATCTTCTGTCTGTGAGGTAGGCACAAGTGGAATAGCTGAAAAACAATATTGTATTGTCGACTCTGGACACAATTAGGTTGGATATCAATGCCCTGTGCTTTCTTATAAGAACATATTTATTTAGAAACTAATATATAACCCAACGTGGTAATAGTTGATCCATTCACTTTTTCAAGAAGTCCATCTGCACCTTTTCCTACGCAGATGGCATGAATTGATAACTCACCTTAAATTACTGATTTAGAACATGAGGATGATTTATAGTTTAATGAAAAACACATTTTCATCAAGGAATGATTTTCCTGATTCGAGTAAAGAAATTTATTGACACAGTGAGGGAGGGCTACACAACGGGGGTCTTAGTCCAACTCGTCGATGTCGAGCGGGGCTTCTTGGATGGCTGGAGGCTCTGAGGCCGCCGGAGCCGACCCCTACGCAGTAGTCCTTAAAAAAGAGGGTGGGTGGGCATGGTGAAATGTTTCCACCGTGGAGGATCAAAACTGAATGTCTGTGCGGGGGGAGGTTTCGGTAGGTGTTCGTCTTTGCCGCTTGGGGTGTGGTGGGTCCCCGGCTTCCCGCCCGAATCAACCACAATTCGAAATTATGCGCCGATTCGAGTAAGGAAGCCGGAGACCTGGTGGGAGTAAAGCAATTTATTGACACAGTGAGGGAGGGCTACACACCGGGTGTCTTAGTCCAACTCGTCGATGTCGAATGGGGCGTCTTGGATGGCCGGAGGCTCTGAGGCCGCCGGAGCCGACCCAAAACACAGTGCTAAGGCTCGAGGGGGCCTCAGAGGGGGCGAGGTGGGGGACGTAGTCGAACACGGCCGACGACTCCCAGGTGCCCTGCATCATTATGGCCACCAGGTCGGCGCCGCGCGCGGCGCACGCCCAGGCGGCCCACCGCCATAGGCCATGGAGGGTGAAGTGCGAAGCTTCCAGGACGCCTGCCTCCACGAGCGCCTCCCTGGGGGTCAGTAGCTGAGGGGTCAATGGGGTGCCCTTGTGGCATATGAAAGCCGGGGCGTCAGAAGGGGCTGGCACCTGACGCAGGGCCCGGAACCAAGCGCGGACCGGGCACATGGGTGAGACGGGCAGAGCCGGCACAAACAGGGCGACAGCCTGCGAGGGGTCCTTGATGGTCTTCGATGACGAGATGGCCACTTGCAGCCCCCCTGGGGCGCGGGTGACGTCGCCACGTCGCACCGTATGGGGGCCTCCCAACCCGCCATGGGGGGAGAGGAGGTTCGACTGGCGCATGAGGGTGAAGAAGCTGATGATGATGGCCACCCAAGGCACCACCCCCCGGTGTCCCCGGGCGCGGAGGTGGTCGTAGATGCACCAGATCATGGGTGGCGTGATGGAGGGGGCGTGCCTGACGGGAACCGGAAACAGCCTCTCACCGCCCCGACGGACGCGCCCGGGATAGGGCGCGTCGAAGGTGGCGGGGTCCCCGCCTGCCTCCCACACCCACGAGCGGGCCCCAGAGAAGGCGTTGGCCACTGAGGACGGCGAGGGGAGCAGGCGGTGGAGGTGCGCGACGAACATCCTGACGTCATAGGGGGACGGGGCCAGGTGGTCGACCCGACGGTCGACCATGAATTCCACATAGCGGGCGGCATGCCTCGAGCGGTTGCGCCATGTGCCAGGCGCCAGGCGCCAGAGCCATGCGGTGGATGCTCATCATGTGGGCGTGGTCCCTCGAGTCGATATCTGCAATCAGAGGCGATGGTCGAATAGGTCAGGGCTATAATGGACAAGAGTGCGGGCAAGTCGAAGCAATTCACAGTTTTCACGGACATATTCAAGGGCGAGTGGGGAGAAGTGCTCTCGACTGAGGGCGTCGGCCAGGAGCAGCTCGACGCCAGGCTTATGCTTGATTGTAAGGGTGAAGGATCCGAGGGCCGCCTCGAGCCAGAGCTCACGGGCGCAGGCCCCGAGGGTCGGGTCGGTGGCTCGGCCGCTTTCGAGCGTGGCATTGTCGGTATTGATGACGATCTCCAGGCCGCTCGACACCAGGGGCTGTAACGCCTTCACCGCCATCACGAGATTGACGGCCTCGAGCTCTTGGATGTTGGGGTAGGCCCGCATGTGGCGTTTGTCGTAGGCCTCGGAGAAGCACTTCTCGGGGGAAAAAGCGCACCCCCCCGGTGAGGCAGGAGTCACATTCACTGACCCAGATTGGCCGCACCGGGGCTGGCAGGAGGTAAAGTCCGTTGCCCCCGACCGCATAGTTGAGGAACCAGCGGTTGTCCTTCTGGGGCTCAGGGTCCACCTCGGCGATGCCCAGGGGGTGGGGGGGTGGAAGGTCGTGCAGGCTCCGCAGCAGCCAGCAGATGAATTTTCGCGCCGCGGGGATGCATCTACTGGTATGTGCTAGCCTACCGATGAGCCGCTGGAGAGCCTTCCTAGTGAAGGAGGGCCTCGACAGCCAGGCTCGGCATTCCTGGATGATCTGGTTGAGCTTTGCCTCTGGGATGCTGATGACCATGCGCTGGGAGCATATGTCGAATCCCAACCAGGAGAGCTTCACCGCGGGGGGGGAACACTTGTCGGGTGCCAGGTCGACGCCCAGCCCGGCGCACAAGGCATAGAAGGCCCAGCATGCGTCGAGGTATGAGGCCTCACAGCCGATGAAATCATCGACATACACGATGGAGAAGAAGCCCTACCGGGTGAGGATCCAGGAGACGGCCGACGTCATTTGGACGCAGCCGGCCCCAGAGGTCCTGCAGCCGAAGGGCAGTGCGATGTCGACGTAGATCTTGCCGTCGACCGTTATGCAGAACAGGGCGGCAGAGAGGGGGCCCGCGCGGAGTTGCCTATATGCTCGGGCGACGTCCGCGGTCCACGCGAAGGCTCCCTGGCCCTCCCGGACGATCCTGCGGCCCAGGTCCGCGACTGAAGGGCGCGGGGAGGCTGAGGTACTCGCCCCGAGGGATGTTTGTTTGTTTGTTGTTTTACGTCCTAGCAACATCTAAGGTCATATCAGGACGGGTACCGACTTGTGACAGTGCGCACTCATGGTGACTTTATAGTGCTGTCCCACTGGGAAACCAGGCCGCCAGCACCATGAGTATCCCACTCAGTCACATTATCCTGACACTGAGCACACCAGTCCTTGCCCTATCCTAATAATGCCGAGCGCCAGGCTAGGAAGCAACAAGTATCAATTTTAAAGTCATTGGTTTGACTCGACTGGGACTCTAACCCACGCCCCCACGATCTACCAGCACGGGAGACGGACGCTCTAACTCATTCGGCCATCCCGTCTGGTCCGCCCCAAGGGATGCCCGCGTTCACGCTTCTGCCGGCCGGGTATGACAAGTCGACTGATGCGCCGTTTGCAGGGCGCGGTCTTTGGTCTGGTCATAATGGGGCTGCACTGCGCCCACCGTGAGAAGGGGGGGACCTCAAAGGGGCCGAGGAGGGCGCCCAGCTCAAGCT
Organism: Branchipolynoe longqiensis; assembly: GCA_030323885.1. Classification (NCBI taxonomy): domain Eukaryota; kingdom Metazoa; phylum Annelida; class Polychaeta; order Phyllodocida; family Polynoidae; genus Branchipolynoe; species Branchipolynoe longqiensis. Next base: position 10,425,129 of record CM059192.1, on the reverse strand, counting down.
GGCGGGCAACGTAGTCGGTGAGGAAGTGGGTGTAGCCGGGGTCCTCGCAATGGTTGTGGTAGGTGGGCGTGGGGGGCATGCATGCGCTGTAATTGGCCGGAAAGCCGAACTCCAGCTGGTCGGCCAGGGTGGTGTCCGGGTGTCCGGCCAGGGCCTGCCTCCAAGCGCCGATGTCGAGGCCCGACTTGATGGGGACGCGGGCAGCCAAAACGTTTGGGAGAGCTGCAGCCCTGGCAGAGTCGTACACCGCCACATAGTGTGGGTATCGGCTCCACGCTGTCCCCGAGATGACCGGCCAAATGGCGTCGAGTGTCTCTCTGCATTGGCCGCGGGAGGGTGCACAGCGCGGCTCGACCGGGAGCGACTGCTGGAGCACGCTGTCGATGACTGCGTCGACAGGTTCTGAGAGTAAAGTCGGGTCTGGAGGGCAGCCGTCCGGGGCCGACACCGGCTGACGGGGCGTGGAGGCCGGCCGGGGCATGGAGGCCACCCCGGGCCGGAGGCGGCGGACGAATGTCTCGTAGTGTGGGGAGAGGCTGGTCGTGTTTGTTGTTGTCACTGGGGCCGCGATGACATCACGCGGGCGTTCCCAGGGGGGATCCCCGCCGCTGGTGGCCGGCCTGCCGTCAGCGCCCCGGCCTGTGCCCGTAGGGGCGTGCTGCCGCCGGGGTACCAGCGGAGCAGTTCATGTGGTTATTATGTAGATGAGGGGGGGTCCCCGCGGCTGGGGCCGGGCGTGCCGGGGCCGCCGGGTAGCCTGAGTCGGGAACCGGCATCCGAATCCAGGTCACTGGGGGAGATCCCAGTGACGTCACGGGGGGGTTGCGGGAAGCCCAGTGGCTTCGGGTCAGGGGTGGGCTTGTGAGTGTAAGTTTGTTTACCGGGGGTGCCTTGGTTGCCGTGGTTGCCGTAGGCCGGGTGAGAGTCCGTGGCGGGTCTGTGTCCGTGCGGCGTAGGGGGGCGGGGAGGGGTCCCCCACCTGTTTTCTAAAAATCCGCCGATGTCTTTTTTGTTGCGCCTTTCTCACGCGAGTGCTTGGAGTAGCACGCGGCCTCAACGTGGGTAGTGAGGATGCGCCATACGTTGGCACAGTAGCCTCACGCGTGTGCGACTTTCTGTGCCCCTGTGCCGTGCGACTCTCCCTTGAGGGCCTTATCGCAGGATTCGGGGTCCCAGTTCCAGGCCGTGCAAGGGGGTCCCATAGCCGCCTTGTCATAGGTATTATGCGCCTCTGGGCCGCCCTTGGTTGTCTTAGTGACCTCGGCCATAGTGCCGTTCGCCACGGCCGCGGTGTGTCCGGCCATGGCGATGATTTTGATGCGCACGGCTGTGATAGCCGCGGGATCCCGCCAACCCCGGGTGAGGTGGCCGTCCGCAATCCTGGTGAAAATTTCCTCAGAGTGACGGCGCATGATACTCAGTGCGCAGGGTGTATTCCTCCCGGGTGGCCTCGCCCTTCTTTACTGACTTGCCCTCGTCTCCCGGCTCCACAAAATCGTAAGGCAAAAGATACTTTGATGATATACCTTTTTCCCTGCTGAATGATTTAGCATCTGCGACGGCCGCGATGATCCGGATGGCTTCCTCGGCCGTAGAGCGCGGGCTACGGTAGCGAGAGTCGTCGCGGTCTTGTTGTTGTTGGCAGCGTCCTGGGGAGTGGCGGCGAGTCGGGGGTGAGTGCCCGGGTTCGTCGTTCCTGTCGGAGGCGCAGCGGGGGGGGGAGGCATTTCCCAAGACACGTCTGCCTCCGGGATCTCGCCGTCCAGGTCGCCCGGCAGGTAAGCCAGGGACCAGGGGGAGGCCGTACGGGCGTGGGGCCGGGAGCGGCTTGCCACCACAGCCGGGGGTGTTCGGTCCCTGGAGCAGGGAGGGGGGTAGCCGGCGGCGACCGGACGGGAGGCTGTCTGGTGCGCCTCTCGAGCGGCCTTTCCTGGCGCAGGACATGTTCCTCGTATCGCCTCCACCTCGCCTCCATGGCGTCCATCGTCTGCTGCATCCGATTCATAAGTTGCTCCTGGCGAGTCTCTGTCTTGGGGGCGGCCGGGCCCGCTTTGGCTTCGTGGGCCGCCGGTGCACCGGTGCCGCCATTTTGAATGGAGTCGTCGAGTTGCTCCTGGTCTTCCTCGGGCCGGGATCTCCGTGTGGCGCGCTTCGGTGGCCTACCGGCTGGGCGTGAGGTTCGCCGGGTGCGCTGCATGGTTATTTATTCCTTGGGTGACTTTGTTTGACGTGGGTGTTGGATCTTGGGTGCCTTGGGAGGATAATATGGGTCCTTGTTAGCTTGAAATGTTTCCACCGTGGAGGATCGAAACTGAATGTCTGTGCGGGGGGAGGTTTCGGTAGGTGTTCGTCTTTGCCGCTTGCGGCGTGGTGGGTCCACGGCTTCCCGCCCGAATCAACCACAATTCGAAATTATGCGCCAATCCTAATAATTGATAAATTTCAGGGATGAGAACATGACCGGCTTAAAAAGGTGAGTCATTGCCCAAAATTCGGGGAACCGCCAACTTCTGTATAGAGCACAGATCAGAACAGGTCAGATCTAAAAAGGCAGAAAACCGCCAATCGGCAGGAAATTATCATCCATGATATTAAAACCAAACCACTAAACATTATCCTGCACTAATCCATTTCAACCACCTAACAGAGTGTTTATAAATATACCAACCCCCACAAACTAAATTACACTTTGCTTCCAAAAGGCATATTAACTGCAATAGTCCACTTTGTTTGTGAACCATGTTAAATTAGATACAGTTAGAACAATCTTTGTTAGTTTACATTCATCAAGTTCACCAATACAACCTATGAATAAGGCTCATCGCAAATGACATTAACATTGACTATCCATAAGTCCTACATCCGGGCATTCAGGAAGTCAGTCGACCAAACAGACTGTGCCAGTATGAAGCAGGTGTCATATATTACCCAAATTCTCTCAGTGATCATAAAAGGAATCGTTACAGCACACCAGACTAGTGTTTTGCTGCCACCATCTTTCACAGTTGGTTTTGTTGTGCGCAACTTATATTTATTAATTTATTACTTATTACCCGTGTTGTATCTAGGTTATATGACTGGATATGTGTCCAACTTCACAGATTACCACCACACGGGTACAGATGTTCAATCCATTTTTAGCAATACGGTGTGATTCTGAAAGCCCTATATGGCTGAAAGACCGGTGTTTTGGCATCAACTAAAAAAAACCTAATTTATTCAACTAAATAAAAACTTCTTTTTTTTAGCCCACCTTTTCTATGCAAGTTTTACATTGTGGAATAGGCCTCCTCATGACTGAACACTTGAATTGGGGAACTGGAGCATAGAATACGAGGTGTTATAGATATCCTATCCTGATTAAGACAGGCTGATTCAGTTGGACACAATACCTGGGCCGCATTCAGGGTACGTCTCGGCGATGTCGCGGCGATGCTTTTTGGCCTATTTGCGTTCAGGGTGCGTTGCGGCGACGCCTCAGCGACGCCTCCTTTTTCAGATAGGAGACAAAAAGCGCCTCGAAAATGGCCGCCGTATCCAGTGGTTTCAGCCAATCACAGTGCAGCTTTTCCATTGCAAATGGCCGCCACCTATGGGAACGGCCATTTTCGAGACAACCAACTGCTTTTGCCATTCACACTGGCGTGACGTCATGCCCGTTGCCGAGGTGCCACCGAGACGGTCTCTGAACGCGGCTCTGGTACTGCGTGCAGAAGTTCTCCTGGAGCTGCGTGCTCAGAAGACAGCGCAGATGGCTGCGCAAATGTGATAAATTTGAGACCGTTTGTTTTTTTGGGTTTTACGTCCTACCAACATCTATGGTCATATCAGGATGGGTACCGACTAGTGACTGTGCACTCATGGCAACTTTACAGTACTGCCCCACTGGGAGACAAGTCTGGTGGCATCATGACCCGATATCCCACTCACTCACATTATGCTGATAATAAGTTAACCAGTCCTTGCCGTATCCCAGTAATGCCAAATGCCAGGCTTAGTAGCAACAAGTATCAATTTTGTAAGCCATTGATTCGACTGGGCCGGATCTCAAACTTCCAACCTTCCATACGGGAAGCCTGTGCTCTACCGATAGGAGTACGGGGTCCGATCCACTTGAGACTGAGCAGGGAGATTGACTCACAGCCCAAGGTGCTGGTGCTGACGATGTAGGACAGCAGACTGGACCCGTGGACGTTGATGGCCGAGACGTACACATCGTATGCAGTCATTGAGTGCAGGTTGTTCAGCGTCAGGTGCTCGTCCATTATAACGTCACTCTGAAATAACCACAACAGCAAACCACATCATCCAATATGCCCATCTACTACATACAAATGTATAATAGATCATTATTGTTGTATTAAATGACTAAATGGTGTCCATAACGCATTCTCTATAGTGATATCAATTACAACACATGGCCCAATAAACCTAATATTGGACTGGCCACTCACATAAGTAATATTTCTGGTTATTTGTTAAATATTTAAGGTTTAAGACTAAAAATGCCTACAGTTTGAAAGCTAATGTCATTTAATAAATACTCTCTCGCACTAAAATATGGGGTTTCAGTTCAGTATATTTCACTTTCTGCACCTCAGTCGATAGTCATCTAGATTTGTTTGTTTGTTGTTTTACGTCCTAGCAACATCTAACGTCATATGAGGACGGATACCGACTTGTTATCTAGAACCTCTGGAGCCTTCTATCCTATATCACAAAATAACTGGTTAATAACTGGTAAACAATTATTTCCCAATATGGATCTTGAAACGCAAGTTCCTTTGGAATGAGCACTAGGGTAATTACATTTGAAATCGTTGTGGTTTTGATCTAGTAGAACCAACATTTATGTGCTTTATAGCTATATAGCTGGACGGAATAGCCGAATTGGTAAGAATGCTGGCTGGCTTCCCATTCGGGAGGTCATGGGTTCGAACTCCAGCCGAATCAAACCAATAGCTTATAAAATTGATACTTATCGCTACCTAACATGGCCTCTGCTTTAATAAGATATGGCAAGGACTGGTTGCTCAGTATCAGGATAGCTGTTTCCAGGACATACATCCTCACCAAACAGACACCATGCTATATAAGGACATAACTATAAGTACACATGCTCGAAATAGTACTTGACACGGTGGCTAGATCGGTCAAAGTGCTGGCTGGCTGACTTCCCATTCAGGAGGTCATCGCTTTTAACTGAATCAAACCAATGACTTACAAAATTGATACGGTCGCTACCTAGCCTGATGTTTGGCATCAATAGGATAGGGCTGGGTTGCTCATTATCAGGATAACGTCACTGAGTGGGATAACAGGTCATCGTGCCAGTGGCCTGGTTTCCCAGTAGAGCAGCACTATAAAGTGTGCACTGTCACAAATTGGTTTGTGCCCTGATATGACCTAGATGTTGGTAGGACAGACTGGGCGTGCTATATGAGGCAGTAGACGTACGCTAGTGTAGCTGGTGGTTCCAGCCCGCCTGGTGAAGACGCGGTACCTGGTGAGGTTAGTCCAGTTCTCCAGTGGCCGCTCCCACCTGACGTGCAAACTGTGGGCAGTGAGTGGCGTGACACGCACCTTCTGTGGGGCGGATGGCAGCAGGTCTGCAAGTGTCACATAGTTCTGGTCTTATTCAATGCTTGCGGTACAATTCCTATACAGTAGGACGCCATTCTCTCATTTATACACACACAGTTATTTCCATCATAACAGGTATGTGTAAAAATTCATTAAAGTTGCATAGTCCAATAGTTTTCAGTTTCTGACATTTTCTGAGATAAATATAATAGGTTGATCATTATAATATACCTTACTGTAGCTTGAAATGACTTTCATTTTAAATGGTTGACTTTTGAGATATTTGAAGTGCAACCATGCAAAATTAAATCACTCTGACCCCATAGGCTTCTGCAGTAACAGGTTCTATTCAACTGCCTCAGTATTCCTTCTGTGTGGTGACAAATGCTTAATAAGTGCACCAGTATCTAAGTTAGATATATAGAATCAAATTTTGATACTTGCTTTGGTTTCGAAAATTTGATGTTTTCATCGGACTATGTAGCTTTAATATATTGTAGTCAAATAACTATCCCCCATTCCACACAAACAAAATATAATCTCCACAATATCTGTAAAGCCTAATGGTTGCTATATATATAAGTAGGTACCCCAAACCCAGGCTGATTACTTGTTGAATATGCCAAATTCTATCAAAAAATGCTCCACTTCAACACCTTGCCAAAACAAACCACAAAGGACTTTTACAAATGTATTACAGCAGAAACAACCTTTGTTCTCTTACCTTTAACCTGGTCTTGGATTCATTTTATTATTCAAATAAATAAGCCTGATATAGCTAAATATAAACTACCACCAACTCCCATTTTTCACTCTCAAACCATGTAATTTCCCAGGTGGAGATGTGTCATGGTATCCCTAGTAGAATTAGCTAGTGTACATCCAATTTGTGCAACAACGCCATTTGTTGATCAAAGTACCCAGGAAAAAGGTACTAATACCCCTAGATAGGTGAGATTCCGAGCTTTCCATTCATATAAAACTCTATATGTTTTAATTTTAGAGAAAATGCAAAAAAAATGATTGAAATTTGAAGTTACAAAAATTTCCATTTTAAGTGCTATTTTCTACTGAAAATATAATTTAAAAACCATTAAAAGTTGGTATTGAATTAAAGAGAATTTAATTTCCTGTCCAATCATAATTATCAGCGCTCATGCGAACCTATGGCGCTCATGCGCACGGCGATTTAATGACTAAAAATGGTTTTTTTTTGTTTTTTTTAAAAACTTTTTTTTTTTAAATTTGTTTTAAAATTTGTTTTTGGATACATTATTAGTTTAAGCAGGAGAACTGGTCTTCCTCATTTCCACTGCTCATTTCCTTAGTTTTAATTTTGGGAGCTATAATTTTTTTCAAACTCAACATTTTTCATGATTTTGGTAAAATGTGCATTCTTTCTCCTCACTTATAAAATATTTAACTGTTTTGTAATGTATGTTGTTATGGATGTATTGAAGTATCTGATAAAGATGAATAGCACCTGAAAATTTCATCCAATTCCATTGTACAGTTTTTGTTCTGTGATTTTTCAAACTTTTCCAAAAAGCCAGTTTTTCACCAAATTTTATCACCTGCCAAAACTGGCTCTCGGGTGTTTTCAGCCTATTTATTTTAATTGTTCCCCATGGTTTGGGGCCTTGAAAAAAAATAGAGTTACTAGCACTACCCCATAGGCCCGGGATAATTAGAAAAGAATCAATTTGGGTGGCAATTTTTACCACCAGCGCACTCTAAAAAGTGCTCTGGGGCCTAATTTCACAAATGGTGAATTCAAGGAAAATGCTATTTTTACCAAGTTTGAAGGTCTATATTTTTTAAACTAGCCACCCCATGCACCTGTAACTGTATATATACACTGTGTACAGACCAGGGACTCTTAGCCTCTGCCTTGTGGAGCAAGCTGGGTGATCCCTTTAAATTTTGGAGACCATCAAAAATGCTATCTTTTAGACTTTGCAGCGTGACCGATTTCAAGTAGGGTTAGTAAAATTTAAAAAGGCTGTATTTGCCTTAATACTTGACCGATTTTGACAAATGAAGTATCATTGTATTTCGAATTGCATATACTAACAAATGGAATCATTTATATCAAACTCCGAACTCAGACAAAATTTCACTTGGGATACCTAATATAAGCCTTATATTGTTCACACCACCTCAGAAATCCATCCATAAATAGCTTAAATCTATAGCCTTGTTCACACAGCACAACTTTAGGCCGAACTAGAGGAGGCGAACTAGATGAGGCGAACTAGTGTCGTGTCCACACATGGAGCTGTTTAAGGCGGAAATCGATGTCTGCGCATGAGCAAGAACCCCCATCTGTATCTGGCGAGCGCTGCTATTTGTTTAGTTTTCACTAGTCGCTTCGACGCCGATGTAGCTGCTACGTTAATATCGATTGGAATTTAAGGTTAATTTAATTAAATTTCATTATTTGAGTCTGTAATTCTGTTAAATATGATCGCATTCACTAGATTTCGACGTAATCGGGCCCTAACACTGCCGGACACCAGCGATTAGTTACTGCTCCCCCTGTTGCCGGCACGCACTACTATTTGATACTATCGCCGCCCGGGAACCAGCTGAATCGCTTCATCTATACTACCTCGCGAGGTGGTTTACTTTAAGCGAACTAGATGAGGCGACTCAGGTTTAATTCGCCTTAGAGTAGTGTCCACACGACCAATTTGAGGCGATCTATAGGAGGCGAACTAGTTGAGGCGACTTAACGGACCAGTGTGAACGGGGCTTATCATAGCGGTTAGGGCAGTAACATGGGTACTGAAAAAAGATGCTATTCAATGGAACTATAAATTTAGGGAAAAACGTTAAGAAAATGCTCAGATGAGCTTTGAATTTAACTCAAAGATAAAATGAAGATGCATCACAAAGGTTGAGCTTCACTAGGAATAAGATTATGCCGATTTTCAGAGGTGTGGGAGGTTAAAAATCCCTTGGGTAGGTAAAAGTGTAGGCTCGGGCTTTGTGTCCACAAACTGTCTACTGGTGAAAACAAGTCTATTCAGACTTATCCATGACAGGCAGTATAAATCTTCAAGGACATTAAGCAATTGCCACGTGGATACAGTTTACACAATTAGAGTTTTGAGTTTGAGTTTCCTTTAACCACAAACATGTAGTAAGGAAATGTACGGCTTCCCCAAGGGGTGATCTTCCAGTCAAGCAACCAATGTCACATTAAATCACATTAAATCACAGTTCATATCTATACAAAATACATTGTTACAACAATTACACTTCACACAACACATGAGTTACATACACTTCATGAAGCAGCTTACTGTGAACAATCCATGTCCTTAGATTGCATGAAGGCCCTGCTCAGCATGAGCAGGGCCTTCATGCAATTTAAGGAGATGGATTTTCAGGGTTTGGAAATCATTTCGCTGTTTGAGACTAGACTGGTATGGTAGAATAGTCGAAGTTCACAGAATACAACAATATTAATTATACTCTTCACAACATTAAAAAACAGCTCCAGTTCTCTCTCACACACACACACACACACACACACACACACACACACACACACACACACACACACACACACACACACACCGATAGTTGAGTACTTACGCTGGCCCTCCTCGAAGCACTGGATGATGTCTACGGCACTGTCGAGGCAGACAATCAGGTCTGAGGTGAGTGAAGTAGGAGGGGTGTTGACACAGAAGTCGAGACAGGGGATGGGCAGCAGTTTTCGCCGGCAGCAGGGCGCGTGGTTCCGGCCATCTGCAACGTCAACTCACAGCATTGTAAACCACAGCCGTCACCTGGCAGCCCGCCGCGTCCCGTTAGGGGGCAGCACTGACCAGAGAACGCAGAGGGAGCTCAAGTGGGTAGTAGCACACTGTGCAATGAGTTCTGTGGGAAAATGTCTTCTAAAGAATTTCAACCACCAACCTGCCCTCTGATTGCAGTAAACAAGAACTAATGCTCTGGGTAGCATGTTATTGTGCATGAACGGAAAAAGGTTTATTATGTAGGTTTAGCATTAGTGTTGAACCCATTCGCAGTGCCACCTTGCATTTCACCCCTGAATTAGCACCACCACTTAATTCACCCTACTAGAGGACGCCACTAGTGCATAGTTTCTGTGTTTCCATAGTTACAGGTGATTAAAACTATACAATCCGATGAGAACATGACCTTTTCCAAACCAAGGCCTTATGCAGTGGTGCAGCTATTAAATATGTATCGCAGCTGAGTGCTCGAAAATGAGTAAACTAAGTCTTCCAGTATGTTGGTATGCACACCGAAATTAATTTGGCATGCTTTCATCTCCAAAGTTCCTAGTTTAAAATAAAAGTACCTTCAAAATTAAATAATTATAACAATCAACCTGGCGTCTTTGTTTCTATAAGATATCACAGAAACATAAAACCATCGAATAATACAACTTTAATTATTATTATATGCTTAACGTCTGATCTATTTTTCATGATCCTTTACCTTATTTTGAATTCCCAACTTTAAACAAAAATCGACAAAATGGGTAATATTGTCTGCATAAATTGAGGCAATGTCATGCTGTGAGTACGCATTAATGCAGATGGCTTCCTCTTTATTTCGAAAGTTGGTTTCATAGATTAAACATGACATTATTTTTAATCACAGAAACATAATTATTTCACTGAAACCTAGCCAATAACAGCTCTGGAACATCAGTGTCCGGATTGAATAGTAATTAACATATTTTATGAGTAAAGTTGGCGTTTCACTCTGAATCAGAGATCCACATGACCTAATTTCAACACTAGTATAATGGTTGCATAGCTACCGACGACACGTGGGCTGAAGAGTTATAGCATATATTTCTCACAACTAAAATATTGGTGATAACGGTAATAACAATGGAAAATTATCATAATGCTAGCCACATAATTGCCATCAGAGGGCAGGTTAGTGGTGGACATTCTTTAGAAGACATTTTCCAACAGAGCACATTGCACAGTGTGCTGTTACCCACATCCGTTCTTCTACTGAGGGCGGGTAAGTGGTGGAAATCGTCTATTACGTGAAATATTTATTAACTAAGTAAATTCTAATAAGAAAATTAAAACAAAATGAGAATGGGTTACTCAAGTGTTGCTGTGTTAATAGTATACAGCTGAACTGTGCCTTATACAACATTCACCAGGTGGTGCCTAACACAATAACAAAAAAGGGGTGCTGGGTGCAGGCAGACGCCAGTATTTGGGGGGCTTATTGTCAACACACCATTTATTACTATTACAATTACCATTATTATTGTATTTGTTATTATTATAAATTATGGGTAAATAGTACCTTTATTCAGCCAAATTATTATACTTTAATCTTAGCTAAACTAAACAAAAGTTTGCTAACACAAAAAGAAATAATAGTGATAACTCCACATGAAGTGGAATAATGGGATGTACAATTTACATTTTCAGGGTACTTTTGAACTTGGCAATAAATTGCGAATTTTCATTCTAGCACACCTTTCGTCCAAGAAAACGAAATCGCATTTTATCCGTGGAAAGCGATATCTACGAAAGCCGATTTTGTATACTAAATGTGCTTTCACACACACAATTCTTTCGTTTGTTTGTTTGTTTAAAAGCCATCCCAACACAAAAAGTTAACATCGGCTATTGGGGGGGGGGGGGGGGGGTCACTAAATTCTTTCGTACACAAAATATACTTTCGTACACAAAATATGCTTCATACACAAAATGTGCTTTCATACACAAAAAGCCATCTCGAGAACGAAAGTGCATTTCATATCTACGAATGCAGAAGTCATGAACAATGACATGAAATATGCTTTTACAGCACGATATCATAAGATTTTGCACACATCAATTACATGGACAAAAATGCATTTTTTTTGCGCGAATTGCGATTGTGGACAAAATATGTCTTTACTCACAAACTATTACTCGGTGTGTAAAATGTGCGTTTATGCATTAAGCTGTTGCGCTTACAAGGCCGCCCCATAGGTGCCCACGTGATCTATTGCAGCTGAGGGGCGGGATGGAGTGGACCGAACCCAGATGGTGAAGGAGGTGCAATGTGTCAGCACTAGAAGATCCAGGTTTGAGCCCTTAGATTCCAACTGACCAACGGTTCAGAGGTCAGCTATAAATAGCTTAATGTTACAGATATCAACAAATACATTATTTTCGCGATTTAAAATAAAAAAGTTTGATTCCCTTCACATTTGGTAAAGCTGGGTAAATTTCACTTGCGGACAATTGGTATTTCGGTCGGATTGACTATTGGTCAGCTAGTCGGGCCGACTACTGGGTCGGCTAGTCAGGCTGACTACTGGACTGGCTAGTCGGGCCGACTATTGAATCAGCTAGTCGGTCCGACTATTGGATTGGCTAGTCGGGCAGACTATTGGGTTGACTAGTCAGATTGGCTACTCGGGCCAACTATTGGGTCAGCTAGTCAGGCCGACTATTGGGTCAGCTAGTCGGGCCGACTATTGGGTCAGCTAGTCGGGCCGACTATTGGGTCAGCGAGTCGGGCCGACTATTGGGTCAGCTAGTCGGGTTGACTATTCGGTTGGCTCATTGGGCCAACTATTGGGTCGGCTAGTCGGGTCGACTAGTCAGGCCGACTATTGGGTTGGCTAGTCGGGCTGACGCATGCTCCTGGTGCTTACCGGCCCCGCAGTGCAGCAGTGCCAGCAGGTCCATTATACAGTTGCGGGGGTTGAAGTTGGAGAGGTCCGACCCGGCCGGGTTGCACACAGGCAGACACGCTGACGTCACGTTCTCAGCCCGACAGCAGTCTGCAATAAGGCGCAAAGCACACCAACGTCGCATCATTCAGCTCTGTAACAGTATAGCACTCACCCACCGGGGTCGCGGTAGACAAACATCTCTACCACACATTACCCAGCCTCCGGGGGAGAAATGTCTGGGCAACACTAGAACAGTAAGCCTGGACAGATACCTGAAGCTACCCCTAGTACTGTATTATTGGGGCACACCCCACACCTGACACTACATCCAGCACGATCGAAAGACTGATGAAGCTAAGCAATACAAATTGACAGACCAGCATGTACTATTTTTAAGGCTAAATAGTAAAACTACATGTATCGTCGCATAAGTTTTTATAATAGCAATTAAAAAAGGTAAAATATAATGAAATCCTGCTGCTTCGAATTTCAATAACCACTTTGAAATGTTTATTTGCATGTTTGTTGAGGTTTTACACATTAGCAACATCTAAGCTCACTTTTGCGGTCAATTAACTGTATGTATGTATGTATGTATGCATATATGTATGTAGGTATGTATGTATGTATATATGTATGTATACTTACCCCCCCAGCTCACCCTAAATATTGATGAAATATGCCTGAGAAACAACCATATATTTTTTCTGGGCCTAACTGGCGTTATTTTTTATATTTGTCATTCAACTCTTTTATTCTTGACCTAAAAATATAAAAATGATGGATCTCAAATCATCAGTCTCATTTTACCCAAAATTAATCCTTGGATGGGACTGACACCCCTTCATGAATGAGAGAATATTTAACATTAGACACACCGGTGAAGTCCACAACGGGCAGGTTGGTCGGTCTTTGCACGGCATTGGGGTCATCTGCAATGATTAGTAACAGTCGTACATGCTGACCACATTTAAACAATATATATACACATATATATTACCATATGCTGAGTAATATATTACTGAGCAGGAGAAAACAAATTTAGGATAATTAGTCTTGTTCTCATTACACTGCTCCTTGCCCTATCTTAATAATATCGAGTGTTGGCCAAGGTAGTGACAAGTATAAATTTGGTTCGTCTTCGGGCTCCAAACCATGAGTATCACAAACTTTTCATAAAATACCACTAACCAAAATTTAAAGCACTAGAAATACTGTGTATAGCTAACATCCATTCCAGGACATGTACCTTCCCTCCACTCACACAGGTGCAGTCTGCGGTAATGTATGAAACTATATAACAAAACAGGGCATATGTACTGTATGCACCAGCCCATACGCCCATAAAACAACCTAAACAAAGTTAAAAACTCGCGAAATCTGACAAACGCCCAACCTAAAGGTAAAGAAAGATGGTAGATGAAATTGAATGCAGACTGCGAAGGGGCACACACTTTGCCTACCTAAACTGCCAGAGTGCATCCAATAAAATAGACACAATAAAAATGCACCTAAAAAATGAAAATCTTGATGTTCTAACACTGTCAGAAACATGGTTCACTGACAGACATCAAGACAACACCCTCAACATAGAAGGATATAGGCTTGTACGTAATGACAGACAGCAAATTAACATAACAAACCAAACAAAAAAAGGTGGAGGTGTTGCAATCTACTGCAAAACCTAAAAGAATCTAGACACTAAGGCCCTAAAAATAGCAAACAACTCAAATGAACACCTGGAGCTACTATGGTGCCTAATAAAAAACGAGAAGCAGGCTAACCTAGCCATAGCAAGCCTCTACAGACCACCGTCCGGGGATATTGAAACATTTCTTGAAACTCTAGACAAAAGCATAAATACAGTGAGAAAACTAACAAATGCAGAAATCTTTGTGCTGGGGGACTTCAACATAAACTACAGTAGCAATGACAAAAATAAACTAATGCTACAAACCACTATCAAAATACTAGGGCTACAGCAACTTATTACAGACAGCACATGACTAGGAAACAATAACTCAACAATTGACCTAATACTAACCAACTCAAACCATGCCACAAAATGGGGCACTAGAAGCTGGGGTATAAGTGACCATGAGCTAATATATGTAATGAGGAAAAAACTCAAAAGCACAAGCCAATATAAATATAAGTTGGGCAGAAACTACTCAAAAGAAACACTAAAAAACCACCTATATGAAAATATAGACAACCTCACAACAGACAGAGATTACACTGATATCTACTGGAATAACATTGTCACAGAAATAAAACAATCATTAGATAAGATGTGTCCCATAAAGAAACTAAAAATACAGAGAAACCAAGACCCGTGGGTAGACAGGGAACTGTTAACGCATATCGCAACAAAACGAAAGCTAGGTGACAGAGTGAAATGTACTAAAGACCCAGAGGATAAAAGGGCCTATAATACTGCCAGAAACAACTCCCTCAAAGCGGTAAGGGCAGCAAAAAAGAAATATATAATAAAGCAAGACAAGGACTGGGGAAGTAACGCAAATAAATTCTTGAAAGATGTAGGCTTACTATTCCCCAAAAATAAGATGGAAGAACGCATATGCTTCCAGGATAAGGATGGAAATACGCACACAGATAGTGATGCAGCAAACCAACTAAATACACACTTTGCCACGGTAGGACAAAGGTTATCAAAGAAATTCACAAGAATCTGGAAAAACAAGTCAGAAAATATCCAGGATGAAATCCCCACCTGCAAAACTGACCTAAAAGAACAAACACAACTAATAAATGACATAGACGAAAACAAACCAAGTGGAATAGATGGAATCCCCACAAAAATACTAAAAGAGGCACTCCAAGCCATCCCAGATACCATGGTCGACCTGTTCAACATATCATTTGAGCAGGGACACTTAATCACAGCATGGAAGATGGCAACCATCACCCCTATCTACAAAAGTGGTGACAAACAAAACATGGGGAACTACAGACCAATATCAATCTTGCAAACACCAGGCAAGCTAATTGAAAAAATATTCCACAGGCACATAAATGAGCACCTGGAAAAAAACAATATACTAAACAAGAGGCAAGGAGGTTTCAGAAAACTGCACTCCACATAAAAAATAATAGCAAACCTAACAAGTGATGTGCTGGCATCATTGAACCAAAAGAAATTAGTTGGAGCAGCCTTCATCGACTTCAGCAAAGCCTTTGACACTGTAGACCACAGCATATTAATAAGAAAATTAAACAACATGGGAATTAAATCCAAATCAATAAACTGGATAAAATGCTACCTAAACGACAGGCAGCAAAACACTAAAGTAAATGGAACACTCTCAGACCAGCAAACTGTCGCCTGTGGTGTACCCCAAGGATCAGTCCTGGGAGCACTACTATTTATACTATACATAAACGATCTAGAAAAATGGCTGGAGACAGAATGTCTCCAGCTACATGCGGATAACAGTCATATATGCAGAAGGAAGCACAGTAGAGGAGGTAACAACCAAACTGAACAACCTCCTGCTAAAGCTGGACAGCTGGTGTGAATCCAATAAAATAACCATCAATGCAAATAAATCTAAAACAGTACTCTTCTCACATACAGCAACCACAGGAAGAAACCTACAATGCACACTAGGAAACCAAACACTGGAAAGTGTAAATCACTACAAATACCTAGGCCTAGAACTAGATAGCCAGCTAAACTACAATCTGTGTGTAACAAAAATCATACAAAAAGTAAATCACAAACTATGGCTATTTGCTAAACTAACAAACTATATGACACAAGATATGTCAATAAAAATCTTCAAAGGCATGGTACTCCCCTACTTTGACTATGGGGATGTAATCTACATGGGTGCTAAAAAAGAGCTACTTAAAAAATTGCAGATACTACAAAATAGGGCCCTGAAAATCTGCCTGAAAGTAGACAAACTACACCCCACTTATGACCTACACAAAAGAACTAAAGTAAAGCTACTAGAAAACAGAAGGATAATCCACCTAAAAACATTAGCATATGGATATAGCCAAGACATTAAGCATCTAACCCAACCACTAAGGGACACCAGAGCAAGCAAGGCACCACTACTAAGACAGACCAGAAGCCAGATCAAAGCCCATGAAAGGAGCACACTGGAAATGGCCGCCAGGGCATGGAATGCGCAAACGGTGAAAGAAAGACAAATCCTTGACCTAAAAACATACAAAAAATATCTGTGCAAAATAAAAACTGGGAACCCCAACTGAACTACACCACAAGGGGGCAGGTGATATGTCACTGCCCACCAACTGGACAGCCCAGGGCGGGATAACCGGAAATATAAAAGCCAGATAACATATCCAACAACAATATAAATCAAATCAAATTTAAACAAACATAACTCAACCACCTATTACGTACAAGCCTATGGACATGTAAATAAAATAGCCTAGTATAGAATTAAGTAGAAAAAAGTGGAAAACTCTTCCCAAGAAAACCCCAAAACACTAACATAGAACCTTAAGAAAACAACTAGCATAGTAATAAGAATAGAACAAAAATACAATGCCAAGAGGGCCCCAAAAAATACTAACATAGGCTACTAAACATACCAACAAACTGTCTATCTGCTACTGAAATGCAGACAATCAAATAACTTATCAGCAGTTACTGTTTGGTAAGACAACACCAACACTATAGCTGGCAAGCATTGAAAACAAGCCTAGGTACCCGGGCTTACATGCTATGGACAGTATAAATGGGTTCTTCTTTGCTGCTGGTCCTAAAAAGGGGGAATCGGGGGTAAAAACATAAATAGGTCACACCTTATCCTAGTTAGGCTTGTTACTTACTTACGCCTACCGCCCAACTTTGGGCACAGGCCATGAACAGTTAGGCTTGTTGTGTTCCACATATATCCTATTTTAAGGCACAATTAAAAGAAAAGCAGCTTGGACCCTGACTGCAAGTCAGGGTGGCTTTGAACACGACTAAGTGGAGAACGTTACGCATGTTTCGGTGTGACACAAAAAGCTGCCTAGTGTCAGATTTTGAACAAGACCCTTATTATTTCCTAGTTAGGTTTTGAACAGCAGTCACTAGGAGTAACTAAGTGCAATTTTATGAGTGTTCGTCCACTTGAGAGTAGAAGACAGAACATATAAAATTGGGACACTGAAACATGCGTTACATGGAAAGGAAAAGTTGTTCCTTTATGATAAAACAAGCACCACAGATGATGAAAAAGTATTCATGCTTATTAGTTTTTGATGCTGTGGACATATTTCAAAGTAATCTTGGAACCCTTCCCTAACTTCTGATGTTCTTGGAATTGTAACACATGTTTCATGTAACATGTAATGCATGTTTCATGTGACACTCAATAATGACTTAGGTTTGACACTGCTAATATCATGCAAAAAATGTATTTGTTCAGGGCATTATTTGTACACATTACATGTATGCAAATATTTCTTTTGAGTGTTATAATTTTTCTTATGTAGAAAAAGATATTGTGATGACTTAGAGGATGAAGATGACAACAGGTGAACGCGTGTTTCGTCTTCATCGATGTGTGACAGGCCACAGTAATAGCATCATAGCGCAACATCCTGTTTATGACTTGACACCACATCATCAGTAGGTGTGTAGATACCCACGGTATATTTGAAAATCATGGTGAGAAGAGATTTGATCCCTTGTTGGATTTTGTATCGCAAAATAAATTTTCGCCGTTACGCGTGTTTCACCTGTGACACAAAGTTTGTATTTAACTTTTAATGCATTTTTAGGAAATAATATTATACCTTTTGTGTTCAGAACTAGGCATCTATGATACTATGCTATTTAAAGCAGCAGGGTTTATCCTGGGTTGCATGGTTGGATATTGTGAAAATTGAAGGTGAATGCGTGTTTCATGACGTGATATCTCATGAAACATGTGTTATGCTCACTTTCAAGCATCGTTGTTTTACACACAGACACTCAACAGTCCTAAAATTAGTTTTCTGACATTTTTGCATGTTACAACTTTGCAAATAAACTAGCTATGTTTGAATATTTTGGTCTACAATGAAGTAGTTTCCAACACAAGCAGTACAGTTTCACCATTCCCATTTTTAGCTGTCATATTTGCATGACAAATGAATCTATTTTTGCAATAAAAAATAAACCAAACATTTTTTTCTCGCTGGATTGCTGTCATTGCTTCTTTGGGGTATAATGAAAGGAATTTTCTTCATTTGGTATGAAAAGGAGAATTAATTTAGACGAAAACAGTCACAATGTGAGGGACCAACCAATTAGGACCAGCACTGAAGAAGAACCCAAATACAGCCTCAATAAAAAGAAAAAAAAGAAAGGAAAAAAAAAAGACTCGCCCAGGGGGGTCGAACCCACGACCTCCCTCCGTGTGTAAAGCCAGCACTCTGCTTATTTGGCCATCATGTGCGAGTTGTCAAGCAGTTGCAGTTCTGGATGCCTCTGCAAATTTGTTTGTTTTGTTGGAGTATCCGACTTGTGACAGTGCACACTCACGGTGACTTTATTGTGCTGCCCCAGTGAAAGACCTAGTCTGCCGGTACCATGACTCGATTTCCTACTCAATCACATGATCCTGATACTGAGCTAACCAGTCCTTGCCCTATCCTGGTAATGCTGAGCGCCAGGATAGGTAGTAACAAATATAAAGTTTGTAAGTCATTGGTTTGACTCAACCGGGAATGAAACTCCCAACCTTCCACAAGGGAAGCCTACACTCTACCGATTCGGCGACTGCGTCCGGTGTGTGGATTTGTTGATGTTGTGATGGGTGACTGAACATCCGCCGACACTTGTTTACAGGAGGGTGTTGATGACATCCCCGTGACTCACTTTCTATGTAGACTGTGCTGATAATGGCGGCGGCGCTGCCCTCGATCTGACACCGGTAGTGGCCCGAATCGCCGGTCTGTATTGACGTGATCTGCAGGTCCCAGTGCGGGAAGTCACCACCTACGGAGAAGGGGTAAGGACTCAGCTGCATTATGTTAATATTAATCTAATATGAATAAGCAATGCTTAGGACCGACCAACCGATATAACTACAGCAAAGTATTTTATGATTTTTTTTTACTCCACTCGCGGTGTTCGATTTGAAATTCTATCAACCACATGGGACTGCTTTCAGTGGTGCCCATTCAGTGCTGCAGATTTGCAGCCTTCAGTGCACCAATGCGACTGAAAACTCCCCAAAACAACTGGGGTGACCCGAATACGGCCGTCGTTTCCGCGAAGTAAACTATTAATATTTCATTTGTGCACCCATGTTTATGCCAAATTGTTATTTATTTCTTTTAATTTTGAATAAAATCTAGGTCTTGAACTGCACGTATCGGCAAATTCTATGGCAGCAGGCATTTGTTTTGATATATTATTAACCAATAGCTGACCCCGAATACCGTCCTATGGACTTAATGCCTTGACAGGGCCGCTGCAGAGTAGCACGGAGGAACACATACACTGGTCCCAGTGATGTCATCACACCATATATGGAAGGTCTGTGGGGAGGGACCAGTGTACTTGTTCTTCTATTCGACGTGTGCTACTCTGCGGCGGCGCATCATTAAGGTGTTAGGCCAATTGCTGTCGTCCATCCTGCTTGCTCCTTACCGAAGTTTGACAAGCGATTTCCGTTTCCGTTTGCTGGATTTTGATTTCTCTGACAGGAGTTTACAAATGGCGGCGCCCATAGGGGGCTATTTCCGTTTCCGGTTGTTGGATTTTGGCGAAATCCTCTGTGGGTATTGTTTACTTTATGTATATCTATCTTAGTATCTATACGCATGTTAGTCATTAGCCTCCCCTTGGGTGGGTCGGTATTATGTAGCATCAGATTTATTATTTATTTACCGTATTTGTTGTCTCACAGAAAAACACTAAAACCAAACCAAAAGAGCATAGGCCTACTGTTTGAAGTGTTTCTCATGATCGCTGTGTCAATAAGCGAGTTCAGCATCTCGGGCGCGCGGTGGTTGATGGGAAGTGATCGGTATAAACAAACCCACGTGCGTCATTACTGCATGACTACGCACAGTGCAAAACGTTAGTTTCATTCAAAATTAATAAAAATCCAGAACCCTAACCTTATCAATTTAATATCATCTTTTTGGTAAATATGTTTTCTATATGTGTACCAAGCGATATGTTTCTAAGTGGTGTGGTTTTAGAGATATTTGACTTTTTCTGTAAGAAGATTGCTCACGGCCATTGAGTTTGCTGGAATGTGCAGTGCGAAATGTCAGTTTTATTCAAAATTAATAGAAATCCAGAACCCTAACCGTATCATTTAATATAATATTCTTGGTAAACATGTTTTCTATATGTGTGCCAATCGATTTGTTTCTAAGTGGTATGGTCTTAGAGATATTTCACTTTTTCTGTAAAAAGATTGCTCACTGCCATTGAGTTTGCTGGTATGCTCAGTGCGAAACGTTAGTTTTATTCAAAATTAATAGAAATCCAGAACCCTAACATTATCAATTTAATATAATCTTCTTGGTAAAAATGTTTTCTATATGTGTACCAAACGATTTGTTTCTAGGTGGTGTAGTTTCAGAGATATTTCACTTTTTCTGTAAGAAGATTGCTCAAGGCCATATGTGCAGTGCAAAACGTGGCTTTGTTTATACCTACAGCGCCGACCGGAAGTCGGACCCACACATGCGCACAGACAATGCTGAACTCGCTTATTTTGAGTCACGTACAATCCTTGTTACAAGAGTAGGTTTTCATTTAAAAACATTCCAGTTTCAATGGTAGCTTCGGCAGGTTTTGTTGTGTTTATGGTTTTATGTCCAAGCGACAACTAAACTAAGTTTCACTGACCAAAAAAATATGAAACAAAAAATACCACTGCCTTAAATATATTGAACAATATTTGATTTAATACCACTGCCTTAAATTGATTGAACCAAATAAAAAAATATCGCTGCCTTAATAAAAAACATAAACTTAAGAACCGGTGTCGTATTTTCAGCGCCCGGTCATTGTCAGCGGCCTGTCGTGGCTTCTGCGCATGCGCGGATTTTAAGACATATGCAAAACACCCATGCCCTCGCCGGCTACAAGCTCAGCCACGGTACCCGGCAGTGTTAGGGACCGATTAGGCCGAAATCTATTGAATGCGATCATATTTAACAGAATTACATACTCAAATAATGAAATTTAATTAAATTAACCTTAAATTACAAGCGATATTAACGTAGCAGCTAGATCAGCGTCGAATCGCCGAGTGTAAACAAAACAAATAGCAGTGATCGCCGCAACGTGCGAAAATCCGCGCATGCGCAGAAGCCACAACAGGCCGCTGACAATGACCGGGCGCTGAAAATACGACACCGGCCACCGACCTCAAATTTGGATAAAATGCGCCTAAGAAACGCGTGCCTTTTTACTTGGCCTAATGTAAGTGTTCTTATGGAAGCAGTGTTACTCGCCTACAGAGGGCAGTTGACCTTCAACTAAGGAACCAACCAGAGATACACAAATAAACAATGCACCACTATTAAAACAAACAAGGAGCCGCATACAGTCCCATGAAAGAAGCACATTAGAAATGGCTGCTAAGGCTTGGAATGCCCAATCAGTAAAAGAAAGTCAGATCCCTGATCTAAAGACATACAAACAATATCTATGTAAAAAAAGG
Organism: Branchipolynoe longqiensis; assembly: GCA_030323885.1. Classification (NCBI taxonomy): domain Eukaryota; kingdom Metazoa; phylum Annelida; class Polychaeta; order Phyllodocida; family Polynoidae; genus Branchipolynoe; species Branchipolynoe longqiensis. The sequence goes on along the minus strand of CM059192.1, from coordinate 10,403,199 downwards.
GAGGACACTGATGATACACTAGGGCCAGAACCCCAGATGGACTTGTGATAGGTCATGGCCCACAAACGGGGCTGCCCTGAGGGAGAAACCTGGACGACCCTCCGTAGATAACAAACAACCACAAACCATCAAAAACAGAGACTCCCGATCTGAAAACATACAACAATATATATATATAAAAAGGGAGACCCTGAAAACACCCTGGGTCAAGACCCAGAAGGGCATGTGATAGGTCACGGCCCACAAACTGGGCTGCCCCAAGGGGGTAATCTGGACCACCCTCATTAGATAACGAACAGCTACAATCTATGTACAAGCCTATCAATGTAGAGTAGGCTATTTCATAAGTAGTAGTAAAACCAAAACCAAAAAACTAATATACTATTCGCAGCCACTACAAGGGTGATCAGAAAATAAAACCAATAACACCTACACTTAGAACTAAAACCATTAGCTACCTAACGGTCCTTCCCTATTTCGGATCGACCTTGGATAGCCAAACCCAACACAAAACAAGCTCAAACATCTACGAGCCAAGACCACACTTAACTGCCACGCCTAACAGCTACCTAGCAGTCCTTCTCTATTTCGGATCGACCTTGGATAGCCAACCCCAACACAAAGCAAGCTCAAACATCTACAGATACTAAATAATCACCATGTACCTGCTACTGTGTGAGAAACAAAAACATCTTATCACCTCCTACTGTGATAAGAATAAACCACTACTACAACTGGCCAGCATTGAAAACTAGCCTGAGCACTTGAGCTTACATGCTATGGACAGTATAAAGGTAGTTTTAAATGCTGTTAAAAATGAAAGCTAGCGCACCTTCAGGCTGAACGATTTTGAAGTGGTCCGGAGGGTCTGTAGTAGTGAGGATGTCCAGGTCGCTTGAGATCTGCAAGTTATGTTCCACAAACCACCACTGCACCTACAATAACAAATGCAATTGCAAAGAGATTCATCTTTACAGGTGGCCTAAATTATAAATCGCCACTTGCATGCTATGCTGCAAACGTAAAGGCCCTGTCACATTACGACACATCTCGCAAGTGCGCGGCCAATGCGTAAAATCACTTCATACGCGTCATACGTTACATACATCAAGACTCGCTGGAGAAATGCTAATGTACATTAGACATACATTACGTGTAAGTTATCCATACGTTGTCAGTACACGGACTATACGTTCCCACTGCCTTTAAAGTAGGTCAACGTAGTGCACCGTAGCGAACAACATTTGTCTAATGTACATCTAACGTAAATTGACGTATGCCTAACGCATACATAATGTACGGCGGATGTAAAATCCACACGTTGTCTAACGTGTCGCACATCGAAAGTTTTGTGCATGCACAAAACTTTGCTGACCCCCCTGACGTGCGATGCCGTATCTCGACGTGCGTTGACATATACCAACGAGCGCCTAATGCACACGTGACGCATAACGATGTAGCGGCCAAAAATCACATACATCGGCGCGATGCATCGTAATGTGACAGCCCCTTTAGGACAGTGACGCTAAAGGTGACCCAGATTTAAGAAGGTCACCTTACCAAATAAGGAGTGGAGTCAAGCCGTTGAGAGTTGTTGCCCTGTCTCTCCCCATTCCATATTTGGAAAATGCCCTACTTAAAGTCACATAGTACTACCTACACTACTGGTACCTCCGGCAGAGACTGAATACATGAGATGGTCAACTCCTGTGAAAATCAGTCGCGCCTCCTACAGTCATTGTTGAACAAGTAAAAACGTTGGTCATATCATACATGACAAGATGTTCTCTGTGACAGTCTGGGCTTATATTACTTCCAAAACATTGAGAATAGAAATAAACAAGTGAATATTAAACGCAACTACAAACAATTAATTTATAATAGACTAAATACTCTTGAAAAAATGTAACCATGATGACTTTTGCAGTAGTACTATTTCCAGTATGATAGGCCTAGTTTAACATGGTATTTTTATTTCACATTTACAGGTTAAAAATAACATTTAAAAAGTCTATTTCAAATAGGTTTGTCTATTACTCGTATTAGCTTTTAGTTCTGCCTCATGCTGGTGCCGATCAGCTGTTGTTTTCCCAGCATAGCCACCATTCAGGGATGTGCCTTGTTCAATTACCGCCACTTGGTGCATGACAGTCACAAGTGTTACACGGTAGGGGATGGAGTTGGTCTTCTCTCTCTATATATAGTATATATATAGAGAGAAGACCAACTCCATCCCCTAATCTCGGCCTCGATAGGTAGACTCAGGGTTGGGCTATAAACAGTGAAGTATTTGCTTTAAGGTGTTTTGGGTTACCCGGAGGCAGAGAATGTAATACACATTCTCTGCCTCCGGGTAACCCAAAATACCTTAAAGCAAATACTTCCTCCAGTGTTACTGTTAATGTTTATAGCCCAATCCTGAGTCTACCTATCGAGGCCGAGATTAGAATATTAGTGAGCAACACCACAATCTGTTACCCCCATGTGTCCTTTTACACACACTGAGGGGATATTTTCTACAGTGATTGACCTGTCAATCACAAAAGATTAACAAATAGACTTTTTGAATTCAGCTTATATAAAGCAATGATATTAAACAATATATTATTTTCAATGGCATAACTGTACGTACTGACTGTTCATTAAACATATTAGGCTAATATAAATATAAATATCCAGTTAATCCTCGGATACTTTTCCACATACAATCTCTTATCTGAAATCCTTGGGGCCAGTTGTGTTTCGGAATTTAGAAATTTTCAGATTTCATAATAAAGGTAGAAATCAAACATTACTACAATAAAAATTCTAATACTCACACTAAGTGGAATAAATAAAGACTGAACAGGAGCTTAATAAGATTTCAGAGGTCATGCAGAGATAGACCATCCCACACTTTTCGGATTTCAGAGTTCCGGATAAGGGATTGTGGACCTGTACATTGTGAAGAGTGTCAGGGACCAGTTGGGGTTAAAGGTCCTGTACATTGTGAAGAGTGTTAGGGACCAGTTGGGGTTAAAGGTCCTGTACATTGTGACGAGTGTCAGGGACCAGTTGGGGTTAAAGGTCATGGGGACCATGTCAGAGCGTTGCCATGGTCTTTTTATAGGGTCTGGACCCGGTCTGTAAGTCCTCCCTCCTTGAAGATGTATACTGCCTATCATGGATAAGTCTGAATAGACTTGTTTTCACCATTAGACAGTTTGTCGATAGAAAGCCCGAGCCTACACTCTTACCGGCCAAAGGGATTTTCAACCTCCCACACCACATAGACATGGTATGAGAGCAACTGGCCTTTGATGTTGAGTGGTGGAAATCCAAATTGGCAGAGGTGGAGGCATGGGGAATCGAACCACTGACCTTCAGATTAGGAGTCTGACCTAGAAAAAAGTCAAGACACTCTAACCATTCCGCCACAGAGAACACCAAGAAGATGTCGACTGTGGAACATTCCTGACCAGTGATTACAGATTGATAGTGGAAGCAGGTACGTACGGGTCTGTTTTCGGTGTTCTCAACCTCACACTTGAGGCTGAAGGTGTGGCCAATCCGCGTGTAGAGCTGCTCCGGCAAACTCACCAATCGCGCCACCTTGTTCTGACCTGCAACGACAAAGTGAACAGCATGATAAGCAAAGGTCCACTCTGCAAACATATTATTCACAGGGTCGACTTAAAGCCAATTGGGCCCTGTGCCCAATGGGGCCCCAGCGCTAGGGGAATTCTACTTAAAAAACAACTTTTATCGTGTAAGACATAATTTTGTTCGCTTAAGTATAATCAATAACATCTTGTTTGAATGTGTTGTGTATGTTAAAATGATGTTCTGGATGTGTGTTCAATTTCTATGTTACAGGGACATTTTAACGTATTCCTTAGTTTGTATATGATCTGATCAAAATCAAAAAGTGAAATAGCTTTTTTTCAACTCTGGCATATCCACAACATGTAAACCGTCATATGAATATATATTCTGCTATTATTTGGAATGCTTTCTACTATTATTTGGAATGTTTTCACTTTTGGTTTCCATGTCACAAAAGTGGTACCCATTTTCAGAGAATGACCCACATATATGGTCAGTTCTCATAAAGCTGCAACAAACGTGTTTCAATACCACAGGTTCATTAATAAGGTGGTTAGAAGGCTGGAATGAGCTTGTATGCATTTGTCTGTCCTAGGGCTTTCTGGGGATACCAGTTTTGTATCTGTACAATGTGATCTCATAAAACTATGGCCCATAAATGGTATTTCCATAGTTTTTTGACAATTTCTTGGCCAAAAGTAGGTTTAAATGTTTCCTTTTTAGATAACATTCATAACATATGTTCTTACCATTGACTATGTCTCTGCCATTATTAACCCTCAAATTTAAGAGTTAAAGTCGACTGCCTGGATAATAATCAGCATTTTTGTGTTGGGGAAGTTTGAGCATAACCGTCCATCTGCAATGGTTTATAGGGCCATATTGGTGTAACCTATCAATAAATAACACTAACTGCACACATAACTTCATTGACATGGTTGGCACATTCCATATTGAGTGTAAAACTCAGATATTTTAATTAGCATCCATATAGGCATCTAAAACCTAATTTGGTGCAGATATGACCATAACTGTCCGTCTTACACTCACATATGTGCTGTGGCATGGATTGTAAGGATTAGTGAAGGATATTCCATATGGCTAACTACCATGAGTTAACCTTTATATTTGCCAAAGTTTAGATAACTATTCCTATTTCTCTGGATCTGATAGCATTTTTATATTTCCCATAACCGTCCGTCTCCTGCTCCAGAATCTTAACCGTCCGTCTCCCAGCTAGTTTGTACCCTAATATGACCTAATATGGCAATCTATTTAACTTAGAAATGAACTGACTTCATATGTGTAATATTTTTCCTATCTGTACTATGACCATTGTACATTCTGGAATATACCTATGTGTATTTTTGGTATGCATAACCGTCCGTCTCCACTTTTGAAATAATAAAAATATCTGTACTATGACCATTGTACATTCTGGAATATACCTATCTGATGTAGACACTGTGTTATGGGCATAAGGAATGTTAAAACTAAATGTGTTTACTCAGTGTCCTTATAACTATTTACTATCAATCAATCAATAGTTCCATCCTCTAGTCGAGGGTTGGATGCAATGGTTCTCCACTTGTCCCGATGTTGTGCTGTTCTGATAGACTGTGAATAATTCAAGCCTGTCCACTGTGAAATATTTGTAAACCATGATGTTCTTGGTCTCCCTCTCCCTCTGCTGCCATTCACCTTCCCTTCCAACAATGTACGGTATATTGAACTCTGACGAATGATGTGGCCAAAATAAATAAGTTTCTTTGTCTGTATAGTGGCAAACAAGCTTTTCTTATTTTTAATTTTTCTGAGAACTTCTTTGTTGGTGATCTTCTTTGTCCATGATATTTTCATCATCCTTCGATAAGTCCACATCTCAAATGCTGCTAAACGTTTGTACATTTTCTTAGAGATTGTCCATGTCTCTGCCCCATACATTAGAGTAGACCACACATAACACTGAAGAATACGCTTCCTTGTTTGTATTAATATCTTACTTGATGTTAACACTCTATACATTTTGGAGAATGTTGTTCGGGCTATTGTTATCCTTCTTTTAATTTCTTCCTCACATCTCCCATCATTTGTAATCTTTTGTCCGAGATATATGAATTCGGATACTTGTTCTATGTTTGTGCCATCTATGGTTATATTGACATTTGGTTTATCTGTCTTTTTACTTATAACCATTGTTTTGGTCTTCCTGGCATTCATCTTCATGTTGAATAGTATTCCAGCTTTATTGATTCTATTCACTATATCTTGTAGGTTTTTCTCACTGTCTGCTAGTATTACACTGTCATCGGCATATCTAAGATTGTTGACGTTCATGCCACCTATTGTCACTCCCTTGCAATCTTCAATGTGTCTGAAAATCATCTCTGTGTACAGGTTAAATAGACATGGTGACAATACACACCCCTGTCGAACTCCTCGTTTAATCATAACTTCATCCGATAGGCCCTGCTCCATTTTTATAAATGCACGTTGTGTCCAGTATAAGTTCACAATTAGTTTAATGTCTTTGCCATTGACACCAATATCTTGTAAACATTTGATTAACAGTTCATGATTGACTCGGTCGAAGGCCTTCTCATAGTCAATAAAGCAGGCATAAACATCCTGGTTCACTTCACAATAACGTTCACAAATCATTCTCATATTGAAAATCCCTTCACGTGTACCTCTTCCAGATATAAACCCACTTTGTACGTTACTGATTTGTTCTTCAATTTTCTGTCTGTTTCTCAGTAAAATTATTTTCAGGATCATCTTCAACATATGACTCATCAGGCTTAGTGTTCTGTACTCAGTACACAATGTTGGTTTTAGCTTCTTTGGGAGTCGTACAAATATGGATTCATTCATATTCAATGGTATAAATCCAGTCTCATAGATGTCAGTTACTAGCTTATGAATGATTTGAATCCCCACTTCATCTAGTCCTTTTATCATTTCTGATGTTATCTGGTCACTTCCAGGAGCCTTACCTGCCTTTAGATCATTGATAGCCTTCTCAACCTCTGATACTAATATAATATTCCCATCTTCTTTCTCAATTGTGGGTGGGTTCCCTCTGTCATCATTGTATAGTTCGTTTACATATTCTTCCCATCTGGACTTTATTTCATCTTCTTCAAAGAGCATTTTGCCGTCTTTGTTCTTGATACATTTACTGCTTCTCTGTCTGTATCCTTGACCTGTTATCTCTTTCACTTTCTTGTGCATCTCTCTTGAACGATGTTGAGACTCAAGTTGTTCCACTACTTCACACTTCTTATTCCACCATTCATCTTTAGCTTTTTTGCATTCATCTTCTATTTCATTCTTCAGGTGTTTGTATTTAGGTGGATCAGTGGTTTTCACTTTCTTCCTTTCTGCCATCTTTTCTAGTATGGTTTGCGTCATCCATGATTGCTTTGTCTCTCGTTTTTTATTTGGTAACACCTCCTCTGCTGACTTGACCATGCTTTCTCTGAGAGCTTCCCATTCCATTTCAATGTTGTTATACTCTCTCTGAGGAGTTTCTTCATTCATCAGTACACTGAATTTGTTATGAACAGAGACATTATACTTAGTTCTGTATTTTGCATCTTTTAACATGTTCATATCCATTTGAATGTTGTTTTTAATTTTGTTCTGCTGTTTCAATTTCACTACCATACTGATTACTACTGGATTATGATCCGAACATATGTCAGCACCTGGATATGTCCTTGCCTGTTTGATACAATTTCGATATCGTTGGTTGACAAGAATGTAATCGATCTGGTTCCGACATACATCACCAGGGCTCTTCCATGTATATAGTCTTCTCTTTGGATGTTCAAATAAGGTGTTAGCAATTACTAGTTTTGATGTCAAACAGAAATTTATCAAGTATTCACCACGATCATTTCTCTCACCTAAGCCAAATCTCCCTGTTACTGGATATTCATGTTGTTCTCCAACTTTCGCATTCCAATCGCCCATAACAATTGTTATTTCTCCAGACTTGGTGTATTCCATTACCTTTTTGATGCTGTCATAGAACTCGTTGACTTCTTCATCATCGTGATCTGAGGTTGGTGCATAAACTTGTAGAATGTTTATATTGAATGGTTTTCCCCTCAGCTTCATCTTCACTATGAATTACTAGAAATGTTTACTATGAATTACTAGAAATAAAATTCACCATAACCATCCATCTCCCACTGGTTTTTGCCCCCACAACTAAAGTGTTGCAACAATATATTAAAGTTAAGTGATTTGTTTGTGCCTATAGCATAGTTTAACAAATTCCAACACTGTGTTTATTTATTTTTAACTAGGAATGTGTATTTGTTGTATACTTTACAGGTTATTTGCATAACCGTCCATCTCCCCTTTTTAAATAATAAAAATATCTGTACTATGACCATTGTACATTCTGGAATATACCTATCTGATGTAGATAGACACTGGGTGTTATAGGCATAAGGAATGTTGGAACTAAATGTGTTTACTCAGTGTCCTTGTAACCATTTTACTATATATTACAGGAAATATGAATGCCCATAACCGTCTGTCTGCAATAATAAAATGGTTACCCCTAAAAAGTGCTTTATGCTAGGAGAATAAAGTTTATATTTCTGAAAAGATCAAGATTATGGCATATAATTGAACATTTTTTCTAAGGAAACGATCCTATTCCATATTAATTGGAGCAACTAGTACATAGTTAAGTAGAAAAAACAGCATAGTTGTGGGTGGTACAGATAAGTTCAGTCCTTCGCCATGAAATAAAAAAGTAAATGTAGGAAATATTTCTGACATATTTACATTGACAAATATGTTGAACATGTATATAAATTAAGAAATCATGGGGTAACAGGTATTAACTAGGTATATCTATGCTTTATGTATATATATGGAAATATGTGCAGATGGACGGTTATGGTCAGTCAGGAAACTTATTCTTTAAATAATCACAGAATGGTCAATTTTTAGAGTTAACTTGCCCAAATTTTGTCACTAATGTACCAATATGTAGTGAATAGAGTCAGCTTAGAGCTGAAATGATATAAGGAATTCCTAAAAATACCCCCTCAGAACTCTAAATGTTGCAGTTTGATGAGAATCGACCATCTGTGTATATATATATAATACATACTTATATATACAGTATATATTTATACGGCATTAGGCAAGCACCAGCAAGCAATCACTAGGTGGCGACAATTATCACTTTTGTGAGTCTCTAGCTTGACTAATCTGAATAAGTTTGGTCTGAATGGACAAAGGGTAGTCGTAGGTAATAAAAAATCTTCCTTTAAGAATGTCACCTCAGGAATACCTCAGGGAAGTGTGCTGGGACCAATATTATTTATAATATTTATAAATGACCTGCCAGGCAGTGTCTCATCAGACCTAAAAATATTTGCGGATGACACAAAAGTCTTTCGAGCCATCAAAGATGTAAGAGATAAAAATCTCTTGCAAGAGGATATTCTGAAACTCGCACAATGGTCCGAGAAATGGCAATTGCCCTTCAATGAAAAGAAGTGCAAAATTATCCATTACAGGATTATGCCTATTATATGAAGAACACTGTCCTGCAACAAGACAGTTATGAAAAGGACTTGGGCGTAACCTTCGACTCCCAACTCTCCTTTCAGAAACACATGAGGACTATCATCTCAAATGCTAACCAGAGAGTAGGAATAATTAAAAGAACTTTCCATCACCTCAACAAGAACAATTTTCTCATTCTATTTAAGTCTCTTGTTAGGCCAATTTTGGAATAGTGTCCACAAATTTGGAGCCCAATCTTTCAGAAAGATATTCTGGAGAACCAAAAGGTTCAGAGACGTGCAATGAAATTAGTTGCAGTTATAAAGGACTTACCCTATGAACAAAGGCTTAGGGAATTGAAACTTCCTACCCTTTCCTACAGAAGGAAAAGAAGTGACATAATTGAAGTATTTAAAATTATGAAAGGTTTTGATCAAATCGATATGAACCAATTTTTCACCTTGAATAAAAGAGAAGGCAGTCGGGCCCATACTCTCAAACTAGTAAAACCCAGAGCCAGTTCAAAGTTAAGGCAACACAGTTTCTCAAACAGGATCATAAATATATGGAACAGTCTCCCACAAAATGTTATTGATGCTGAGTCAATAAATTCATTCAAGAACAGATTAGAAAAAGCATGGGCTGATGATCCAGGGAAATTTGACCCCTTATTCATCACATGCTACTAATTATTCCTTGTGTTGCTTATTTACTTGCACTCAAGCAAAAATGAGAGACAAATAAGTGTTCACACTTCCTGACTACCATTCGCTATTTCGCTATTTCGTATAGACGGACATCTAAAAATCTTTTAATAAAGGAACAGATCCTACTTGACAACTGATGCTACCCATCACCTCATGACAGTGACGTATCTGGAAAATAGTGCCTATGGCAAGCACTGAAATTGCACCCCTGTCCAAACATCTGACGCCCATCTGTTAGATAACTTTACCATATCAGCTGAAGCGGCATCCCCTTCAAGTGGCGCTCAGGGCATGTGCCATACCCGCCATTCCCTAGGTATGCCACTGCCTCATGACGCCCTCACCCACACATCAAAGAGTTACACGAGTACAGGAACTTACAGGGAAACCTATTTATGTTGCATCCACCAACCATTCTTTTTGTGTACTATCCCCCGCCATCACCGATACATCCTATAGCCTGTTCCCTAACCCAGACTATACCCACACAACTTTTCATTATCGAAGACCACCTAAAAGACCATCTCCATTGTAACGCACATACCAAATGCATGATCCTACCAGTCACACTACATTCTCTTAGTATTAGTTAGTTACATGTATGGGAATGTAATGTACTTAACTATCTTTATAATTTCTTTCTAGTAAATAAATAACCAAAGTTGGATGTAACCAGAAGACTAATTTCTGGGCACTGAAGAAAGTTTGTATTCAGATGAATACAAAATCCCCCCCCCCCTTCCCATTCATAAAGGGAAAGAATATGGAGGAACTCCAGGTAGGTACACATATAATGCTTATATATATTTTTTTTTATCGATGGTGTGTTAGCAAAGCGATTAGCACCAATGAATTAGTACAACATCAAACTGGAGCTGAGATCCTCAAAGTAAAGAAAGAGACGCACAGGGTAGGACACCTGCCACCACCTCCACCACCCCCACCCCCACACACCACTTACAGACCCACTGACTGACTTGAGGGTTGCCCCACGAACCTACTCGCGCCATCATCTCACTCATTCCACACACCAACATATTCCATCAAATTTCCATTCCTCGACCATAAATTTCCCTCCCCTCCTCGAATGAAATTGAAATAAAATGTGGCTCTTATAAGGTATAAAAAAAAGCACAATTGGACAGTTGTGGCGATTAATGTTTAGTAAAGTGGGGGCCTAATGATAGCCGCGCTTCCCCTGTGAGCGCACTAGGAGGCCATCGGGTACGATCGGGTTACACAGCGCTTCTTACCAAAACTTTGCCAGTCATTTTGCACAAACACAGTGACTCCAACACACCCTCTGAAGCACAATTGCCGCACTGAGGTCTAGTGCCCAGTATGGTCACCACAACATGCGCAACACTTTGACAGCTTCCAGCTGGAGATATTATCCTGGATGCTGATCCCACTTTAGCGGTGCTATTTTCTGGTAAACCGCACCCCGGGTGAATTGTCACACTAAGGACATTGGTAGAGCAGGGATCAAGACGAGGCTGGCCTTGCCAAGGAGCAGGGGGGGGGGGGGGGCCCTGAGCGGTGGCGGGTACCGGCATTATCTGCAACTTTTACCACCATTTGCTGCTAATTCTAAAAGCTACAGTGAGTGCAATTTGAGTGCTTTCAGAAACATGTTATCTTATGATTATTATATTTATAAAACGGCCACTCTGTATTTACAGGACTATTTTCTTTCCAAGAAACATGGCTACTGAACTGCTAACGGCAATCTAAATATTTACTAGCAATTTGCACATTATTATATTATTGGGATGAGTTGACATTGACAAAAATGGAATGATATGTGAAGTAAGTTGAACAAAATATTTGTTTGCTATGGAACCCTTAAGTCAGAACACATCTATCTATCTTCCTCATTGGAAAAGCAGTAAAGTAACCAAATACATTATTTGTTGAGCAATGTCTGACTTTGATAGTGGTCAAAGAGTGAGGGGGTGATTTAATGAGCTTTTACACCCTAACAACATCGGAGGTCATGTGAGTGGATAGTGACTAGTAACACTGTGCACAGATGCTGCTGCATTGGGATACCATGACCTGATATCTCACTATCACATTATTCTAAGACTAAGTCTACTGTGACGCATTACATGCTCCCTTTACAACGAGCCTCGTGTGGAACTTGGTTCTGGAATGTGCTTCACAGGCCTGGCATGTCTCATATTTCACTGCCCAGTCTTAAAGCCCCTTCCAGAAAACATAAATATTGTCTAATAAACAACACAAGGGATACGAGAAAAGGTCGGGCAACTTGAGCAATTAGCTTTAATCCTTGAGGTTGATGTCATGCATCCCAATTGAGGATGCATCTGAAGGTCCATCTACCGATCATACATTTGTTCAAAAACATTACTAGACAACCCTGGACAAATGTCCCGACTCATTTCGTAACGCATGGATGACCACATAGACCAAGGTTGGCCACATGTACCAAGGTTGGACACGGCGGGACAACCTGAAACATGCTTCATCTTTTGGACAAATGTTCCAGCTTCTCCCCAGTTATAACCAATCAGATACTTTAGACGGGGAAAAGGTATATGTCACATGATGTCCAATTTGCAGTCCCCACAGAAGGCAAAAATAAGGATAGTCACATCAAGAAGCATTGAAACCTATTGATCACTGATGATAACAATGATATCGATTCATATGAAACTGAAAGCATTTGTCACCGAAAAGAAAAACACAAAGTGGCCAATCGCAATGTTAAAGCTAAAGAAGGCTAAACAGACAAGATTGTATCACAGTATGCAACAAATCTGGATAGAAGTCAACTAATGCTGCATCATGTAGACAGAAAGTTATACAAATATGAACAAGTCCCAGCTTATCCAACAATGCTTTTGGACAAATGACTTTTGTATAACACTTGTAGACAGGCCTTTAAGTTCAAGGTTTGTTTGCTTGTTGGGGTTTTACGTCCTGGCAACATTTAAAGTCACAAGTCATACCGACTTGTGACTTTATAGTGCTGTTCCACTGGGAGACCAGACCATGAGCACCATGACCCAATATTCCACCCAGTCAGATCATCTTGACACTGAACTAACCAGTCCTTATCCTATTCTATTGATGCCAAGCACCAGGCTGGGTAGCGACAAATATCAATTTTGTATGTCACTGGGGTGAATCGGCCGCATTTCGAACTCCTTACCTTCCGCACGGGAAACTTGTGCTCTACTGATTCGACCACCGCATCCGATCCTTAATTTAAGGTGATCCTACACTCACCTTGCTAGGATATTGCCTGACCACACGTTATATACTACTCAGACCACACTCTCCTCACCACGCAAAGCCCCCGACTTACTCCACAAACCAGGAACAGTCAGCTCCCAAACACTTACCCCACTTATTTATTACCTTTCCTCAACAGATCCCAATATACTACAAAGCCTAGAAGGTGGTGGTACAACTGCAGAGTTGTTTGATGTATCTATAAGAGCGACATGACTGCAGCTGACATCAGCTTGGCTAGGTTCCAGCACCATAACAGCTCGACTGTAGGTATTTGAGACTGTCTCAAAAGGTGGTAAGCAATATGCGACCAAACTTTGTCCATTGTAATGATCAACATACTATCTGCTTATGCATTTGCTCAGGATAAACTGATTTGTCTTTTACATGGTGTTTCATAATCCCAATAGAATACATATTGATTTGAAGCAAATGTCCTTGTGTTTTCAGTGTAACCTTTTTCTGTGCTGTTTTGTGTCAATCATTACAATGGACGAAAAAAGAAGAGTTATTACCTTTTGAGACAGGCTCATTTACACTACAGTGTAAATGAGGTGCTACTGTATGCAACAACTTGAGTAAGGTCAACACATCAGCAAGCAGCCTCTTATTACATATTTAGAGTTAATTCACGTTAGTTATCTCCAATGTTATGGTTAAAATAAAGTTACTTCAAAGGTAGATTATAACAATCAATCTAATATATTTATCTAAAATAATGACAGAAACTCAAAATCATCGGACTATGCCACTTTAACCCAGGTGTATTGATTGAACCACGTAGGTAAGGAGGTAAGGGGTAAAGGAGAGCAAGTTTAGGGGTGGGGAGGGTACTTCAATCAACATGTTGACCGGGCGTGGTGCGGGAGATCGGGAGTTTGGTTCCCGGTCGAGTCAAACCAATGACTTATAAAATTGATACTTGTCACTTCCTAGTCTGGTGCTTGGCATTAATAGAATAGGGCAAGAACTGGTCAGCTCAGTGTCAGGATAATGTAACTGAGTGGGAAATCGGGTCATAGTTCCAGCAGCCTGATTTCCGAGTGGGGCAGCACTATACAGTCACCATGAGTGCGCAGTCACAAGTCGGTACCAATCCTGATATTACCGTAAAAGTTGCCAGGACGTAAAACTCCAACAACCAAGCAATAAACCGACATGAAAACAAGGTCTGATGAGTAAGTTCTGCACCCCTCTCTGTACCTGTTTCTTTTATCTGTCTCTCACACACGCTGGTCACGGTGGCGGCCATGCCCACATCCTCCTCACGTCATCGCCACACTGATTGATGTGAGCCCTGTTTGTTGGCAAGCCCAGCTGGCCATTAACCGCAGATGGGACCCCTCCCCCACATGCGGATCTCCATAGCAACTGGACCGGCGCCCTGACCACTGAGTCACCGCCAGCGCACAGTTCGCATTCACTGCACACTGCAGACACCATGTGACATGTGTAAGAACTGTTCGTCTATGACGTCACATTTAGCAAAAACCCACAAGTAGAATAAGACTAATTCTAATGTGACAGTCCCATTAGTAGAACCAGTTGAAGAATTAAAGCTGCATAATTCGATGAAAGCATCACATTTTTTTAAAACACTAAAACACTTACCGCGATTTGACCCTCCAGATACTGGTATGCTCATTGCACATTTATTGTAGTTTCGTGCTCCTGCATTACACTAGTAGTAGTAGTGGTAGTGGTGGTGGTGGTGGTACTAGTAGTAGTAGTAGTGTGGTGGTGGTGGTAGTAGTAGTACAAGAACGGGACGTAGCTCAAGTGATAGTCTCCACCTGTGATGGTGTGGATCATCCGATCGATCCTGCTCAGTGGACACATTTGCAGTTTGGACTATTTTCTGTTCCAACCAGGTCCACACCTGGTTCATTAAAGGCTGTGCTATGTGATGTCTTGTCTGTGGCAAAGTGCATATAAAAGACCCCTTGCTGCTTATCAGAAAGGATCAGACGGGATGGCCGAATGAGTTAGAGCGTCCGTCTCCCGTGTTGGTAGATCGTGGGTTCGAACCCTGGTCGAGTCAAACCAATGACGTTAAAATTGATACTTGTTGCTTCCTAGCCTAGCGCTCGGCATTATTAGGATAGGACATGGACTGGTTGGGTCAGTGTTTGTGACTGAGTGGGATATCAGGTCATGGTGCTGGCGGCCTGGTATTCCAGTGGGGCAGCACTATACAGTCGCCATGAGTGCGCACTCTCACAAGTCAGTACCCGTCTTGATATGACCTTAGATGTTGCTGGGACGTAAAACAACAACAAACTTATCAGAAGGAGTCCTCCAAACGACCATATCTTTGACGTCCAATAGCCGGTTATATGAAAATCAATGCGCTTTCGAGGCTTTGTTAAATCAAAACAAGCCTTACTTTTACACTAGTACACTCCTACACATAACACTGCCTTTCAGTGCACACCACAATTAATTCAGCATGTTTTATCTCAAATATCTCCAAAGTATAACCCTTTAAAATGAAAGGTACTTTAAACTAACCTAAGGTAGATTATGTATTTTTGGTTGTTGCTTTATGTCCTAGCAAAATCCAAGGTCATATCAGGACGGTAAAGTAGATTATAATAATCTTCTAGAAGATACAACAGAAAATAATTTCTAGAAGATACAAAAGAAACTAAAACCATCAGATTATGCAACTTTAACTGCTCATAGCATATTATTTAAGTAGATGCCGTAAAGTAAGTGAAACTACTTATACAAATTATGGCTGGGTATAACTAAAACAGTGTGGAAAGGATTCATGAATTGTATAATATAGTAAGCATGCACAGGCAGAAAATAAGAAATTATTTTGTAAAGAAATGGGGGATATGTGTATAACGTGAAGCCGAGTGAGTGTATCAATCAATCCCCACAGCCATGTCACAAACGATGTAGGGTGACTTCTTATCGTGTTTATCTAGCGAACCCTCCGAAACGGAGGCTGCATACACAATGACCATCTGAGTTGTCGGGACTGTGTAGCCCTCCACTGTCACTTTGCACCAGTTGTGCACTGACTGTCACTGAAGATACACATGGTAAAGCGCGCCTACTCTGGTCCAAATCCCATATATTAACTTGACAGTCTAACCACACTGCGGGAGCGAAAACACCACGTTCCAAATTTGAACTGCGGTGAAAATGTCCTAGCGTTATTTATCATGTAGATTGCGTTGCATGTCCCACCTTACCGGATTGAGTACCGGACACCACCGGACAAAGACTTGTCTAGTCCAGTGCTCTCCGGTGACAAAAAGTATCGAAATGTATCGATATGGAGCGTAATTGGGTCAATTGCCGCCGGGCAACCGGGCAAGTACCGTACATGTACCGTACATGCACCGGACGAGAACCGGACAGACCGACCATCAACCGGACTGTAAATATATTAGGTTGATCATTATAATCTATCACACCTACAGCCCCACCACATCCCAAAACCCGCACCATACACCTACACCTCCACCACATCCCTAAACCCCCACCACACACCTACACCCCCACCACATCCCAAAACCCTCACCACACACCTACACCCCCACCACATCCCTAAACCCCCACCATACACCTACACCCACACCACATCCCTAAACCCCCACCAGACACCTATGCCCCCACCACATCCCTCAACCCCCACCAGACACCTACATCCCCACCACATCCCTAACCCCCCACCACATCCCTAGACCCCCACCACATGTCGCCATCGGACAATTCCGAAGCAAACCGGACACGTAACGGATGGGTACCGGATATGAACCAGACACCAACCGGACACCAACAGATGGGTACTGGACACCTACCGATGGGTACCGGATATGAACCGGACAAACCGGACACCAACCGGACACGTCAGTCCGGCGGTGTCCGGTAGAAGTTTTGTGCATGTTCAAAACTTGTAGTGGGGGAGGCTTGTCCTTCAAACACAACTTACCAGATGGGATGGCTGAATGAGTTAAGCATCTGGTATGCGTGTGAACTAGTAATATGAAGCTGATGAGTTAATTTCCAGTCTTTTAAATTCACCTTGAAATGGGCTAGGTTTGCTGCTTGCACATCCAATAAGATTGATTGGTTGGTTGTTGGAGCTTTACATCCTGGAAACATCTAAGGTAACATCAGGACGGATACCGACTTGTGAGAGTGTTCACTCATGTCGACTTCATAGTGTTGCCCCACTGGGAAATCAGACTGCTGGCACCATAACATGATATCCCACCCGGTCACATTATCCTGACACTGAGCTAACCAGTCCTTGCCCTGTCCTATTAATGCTGAGTGCCAGGCTAGGAAGCAACAAGCATCAATTCTATAAGTCATTGGTTTGACTCGACCGGGAACTAAACTCCCAATCTCCCACACAGGAGGCTCGTGCTCTACCGATTCGGCAACTGCGGCCGGTCATCCATTAGAGGATATGCACTGACGTCACACTAAATGGAAGTGTGGCCATTGTGGCGATACAACCACAATAACAAACCCAACAAACTCAATGCATTGTCAATGGCAGTGAGCAATCTTCATACAGAAAATGTGGAATATCTCTAAAATTACACCACCTAGAAACAAGCCGCTTGGAACACATATAGAAAACATATACAACAAACAGATTACATTAAATTTATACGGTTTGGGTTCTGTATTTCTATTAATTTGGAATAAAATAGATGTTTTGCACTGCTCGTACCGGCAAACTCAATACATTGTCAATGGCCGTGAGCAATCTTCATACACAAAAAGTGAAATATCTCTTAAAGTTCAAACCACACCACCTAGACACAAACCGCTTGGAACATGTATAGAAAACATTCAACGAACAGATTATATTAAATTTTAAGGTTTGGGTTCTGTGTTTCTATTAATTTTGAATCAAACTGAAAGAGTGATCTACTATGTTACTGCAACCGGCAGGTTGTTTACTAGTTGATATCGCCACAATGGCCGCGCATCCGGTTGATGACGTCACGGGAATACCCTCTATAAGAAGCCTCTTTTTCAGAGAGCATGTAACGCACCTATAACACCGTGCACTTTGCGCTCTGACAGAGGATCGTCAGTTCCTGCAGTGGGCTACAAGGTCCATCCACCTATATCCAGCTTGATCCCTATCTAACCCCAGCCCCATATAAGGGGGCGCGGGGGTAGGGAGGTTCTGGGGGGGAGCTTGGAGACTTCTTTAAACATTCGACACGATGTGGAAGCCAATGAGGAAGACAATATCATCACCATCCCAGAAATATGACCACACCTCAAATTTCTTGCAAAATCTCACGAATTCACACTGATAGATTTTGTGTTAAAGTGCAAACATATGAATGTAGTGTGCATTGTTAACACTGTACAATCAATCATTCAATCCTTTAACCGGTACTTTGACATGTTTGTGTTTTATTTCTCGGCAACATATAACGTAATACCAGGACAGGTACCGACTTGTGACAGTGCACACTCACGGGGACTTTTATAGTGCCGTCCCAGTGAATGACCTGGCCCACACAATCATATTATCGTGACACTGAGCTAATCAGTCCTTGTCATATCCTATTAATGCCGAGCACCAGGCTAGGAAGCGATGAACATTACTTTGATAAGTCAATGGTTTGACTCGATTAGGAATCGCACCCCGATCTCCCGCGCAGAGAGCTTGCGCTCTACCTATTCGGCCCCGCGCCGGTCCTTTAACAGGTAACGGGTGGTAAGTCAGCACGGACTACCACGTCCGAACTCTTACCAATTTCTTTTTGAACCAGGGTGGAATCAGCAATCCATCCTGACATATACGATCCTTATATTGGCATTTGATAAATAATGCATTTCATAACTTGGTCGTTCTCAGAAGTTGTGTACCAATACTGTGGCATCAGTACCACAACATCAAAATGCTGTCAAAGTCCTATATACAAGCTTCCTCAATGTGTATGTCCTTTTGCATCTGAATAATTGAAAATAAACATATTCTGACATTTTTAAGTAGGTCAAATGATGCTCACACCAAATAAATAGCAGTATAGCATGGAAACCAATCTGACTCCAAAATCAAATATTTTCCACACAAAGCTTGACATTTTTGGGACATGTCACATGCCACTTGCTTTATAAACTGTAGTAATAATAATTTGAAAGCTCATTGGTATGGTTTTGTGTTATTTGTGATGATTAAAGAGAAAAGCAGACAAATATTAGCAAGGTTACAGTCCAAGTGGAATCAACAATTTTACACAAATCTTTGGCTCAAATTTTGATGTTTAGGAGCAATTTCAGGATTGATCTTTTATTATACCATAAATGGGTCCATGCAGAAGGTGTCAAATGGTGAAAATAGTTCCTGTACTGTATCTGTGCTCAGTGTTTGATACAGAATTTCATATTACTTGCAGGTGGAAACGAAATGTTACGATGTTAATGACTCCAGAAAAGGTTAACTATTTCATACTTTTTCTAGAAATAAATGTCTTCAACTTAATGAAGACATTGTATATGACCATTTGAAGTGAAATGTGCTGTTGTTCAGAGGTTTTCATTAAGTTTGTGACACTATATTTTCAATGCTGTTGACAATGTCACAATTAGTGGATCCTGCGCAAGTTCGGGTTCCTGCGGTCCGTCGTCCGTCACCGACCGGAGCCCCGCAGGAGTGTAAGTACATAATCTTTTATCGTTCTGACAAGTGCGGCCGTTAGTATTCTCGTAAAACTGCTTGTATTCTAAGTTTGTTATGTTATGCTTTTGTTGTATTTATGTAAATATTCTAGTAATTTGTTAAATGTTATTTATTTCTTTAATGTTGAGTTGTTGTGTAGTTGTTCTTAAATCGAGATATTGACAATAGATGTATCGAGATATAATCATTATAAATCCATGTTTGCATTTAACGTTAATTATTTTTGCTTTATATATTTTTGATTTACTGTCTTTTGTCGAAATATCGATTTGCGTTCATGTTACTTATGTTATTTTATGATTTTGTCTTGCAGTTGGCTGCTCCTGTCGCATCTCCGCAGCTCGATCTCAGCGTGGAGGAGAATGTCCCAACCGATGTGGAGGTGGCGATGGACGAGGAGCTTCCACCCACTCCCCCCGCTACATCGCGAGAGCGGGGAAAGGGGAGAGGGGAGAGGGAAGCAATCTACCCCAGTCAACGACAACCTCCTCGCTGCCATCCACAAGAGGTTCGACGAGTCTGGGGACATCCTCAAGGTGATGCAGCCGCCTCCGACACCGACGGTGACGGTGACGGTGCGAGTGGCATTCACCAACTATGTGCGGGACATGATCCTCACGATGCCGGAGGAGCGGTTTGTGTCCGTTTGCGGTCCACTCAACCGCATGGTGTCGCACCATCTGGAGGAGGAGGAAGGAACATTCGTGGGCCCGGTGGTTCATGTGGCTGCTCCTGCACCTGCTCCTACACCTGCTCGTGCACCTGCTCCTGGACCTGCTCGTGTGTCTGCAAGTGAGGCATACCAGACTCAACCCCACCAGTGGACACTTGGCATCACCATGGGCTTCACAAACACACGAGTATGTGCAGCGCTATATGGGGCAGCCGCACATTCTTCATCAGCCACAGCCACAGCTGCCTCTGCCAAGTCTCAAGGAGGCCGCAGCTCCGCTGGTGGTACGGCCATCACCGCCGCACACTGCTGGACAACTACGGTCATTAGGGATGGCGGGGCACACGAGGGGCTCTCCCGGAGTCGTGGTGTGCGCGGGTGATCCGCCCACTGTGGGTGCGGCATGGCTGGGGCCTTGCGCTGCCGCAGACATCGCGACTCCAACACACGGCGACCCCACCCAAGTGAACTTGTCTGAGTCGGCCAGCCCAGAAGGACTATTTTACTTGTCAGGGCTGTCCAGGATATCTGGCATGTCGGGCGGAAATTTGGACTTATTCCCCTTGTCAGCCACACAGTCATCAGCTGATGCCACTTCTAATGGCAAAGGAGAGAAGTGATTGTAAATATGTGTAGATATGTAGTCTTAGTTTTTATTTATCTTTGTACATTTGTATGTATATATGTATATTTGTATATATATTGTATGTTTATATATTGTTTGTACATTTTTATGTATATGTAAATATGTCAAGATGTTTAAATAAAATAAATATACTGTCAATTTTAATTTGTGTGTCCGCGTTCAGTAAAGGCATGCCATAATTTAATTGTTATACATTAAAGTACAATTAAAATTAAAATTAAAACATAAATAAAAACTTTAAATTTAAAATATTTATAATAATCTTTCTCCTTCCCCTTTCTCCCTTCCCTCTCTCTATCTCTCTTCCTCCCTCTCTCTATCTCTCTTCCTCCCTCTCTCTATATCTCTCTATCTCTCTATCTCTTCCTCTCTCTCTCTTCCTCCCTCTCTATCTCTCTTCCTCCCTCTCTCTATCTCTCTATCTCTCTCTATCTCTCTTCCTCCCTCTCTATCTCTCTTCCTATCTCTATCTCTCTTCCTCCCTCTCTATCTCTCTTCCTCCCTCTCTCTATCTCTCTTCCTCCCTCTCTCTATCTCTCTTCCTCTCTCTCTATATCTCTTCCTCTCTCTCTATCTCTCTTCCTCTCTCTCTTCCTCTCTCTCTATCTCTCTTCCTCCCTCCCCCCCTCTCCTCCCCTCCCTCCCTCTATCTCTTCTCCCCCTCCCTCCCTCCCTCTCCCCCTCCCTCCCTCTAACTGGTCTCCCCCTTTCTGTCTCTGTGTCACTCTATTTTTCCCTGTGTTCTTATGTATGTAAAAGATTAATTCATGTAAAAAGAGGAGATTCATTACAATTACATTAACTAGATGACTTTAAATTAGGGAGCGAAAGAACGTAACAGACATGTAAAATTGTGTTTTCATATCTATAAAATGATATCGTTTATTTTACTAGACATATAAACATATTAGCATCCCATATAACAGGAGATATGTCACAACATCACAGACATGTTTGCAAAAACAGTAGACAGACACAGCGCATACAGACTGATAAAATGTTTTGTCAGATCATCCTGTCTTGCCATGACAGTGCTCCGGTGGGTGAGACGACCCAGTCTTTAATTAGATTGCGCTGTTCCTTTCCTAGCTTGGACGAGGTGTTGGGGTTAACAGGTAGAAAGTCAATGTCAGGAAGGTTGTGGCCCTCTCGCCAACCTCCAGGCACAAAGTTGTTGTTGGCTGTCTCGGGACGATCCAGCTGCATGTTCTGTAGCGCTGGGTAGCGTGTCCTCATGAGGTTGTGCAGTCAGCAGCACTTGGAAGTGGTTGGCTAGAATGCCAAAGGCATTCTCCACCACTCTCCTAGCTCGGGAAAGCCGGTAGTTGAAGAGTCGCTCGTCATTGGTCAATCCCCTCTTGCCGTACGGCTTAATCATGGTCGGCCGCAGGGCAAAGGCGTCGTCACCGATCAGAAAATACAACACATCCTTCTGGCCGTGGACGAGCGGTTCAGGGTTCGGAAAGCCGATGGTGCCACCTTCTGTGTCCGCCTTCAGCTCGGAGGCATTGTAATCGGAGGCATTGTAAATTTGTAATCCGCATCTACAAGCGCCAACAGGTTAGTTTGTTTTGCTTGTTGTTGCTTTACGTCCTAGCAACACCTAAGGTCATATCAGGACGGGTACCGACTTGTGACAGTGCGCACTCATGGCGACTTTATAGTGCTGTCTCACTGGGAAACCAGGCCGCTGGCACCATGACTTGGTATCCCACTCAGTCACATTATCCTGACACTGAGCAAACCAATCCTTGCCCTGTCCTAATAATGCCGGGCGCCTGGCTAGGAAGTGACAAGCACCAATTTTCAAGTCATTGGTTTGACTCGACCAAGGTTCAAACCCACGACCCCATGATCTACCAGCACGGGAGACGGACACTCCAACTCATTCGGCCATCCCGTCTGGTCTCTTGCGCCAACAGGACCACGGAGAAAAAGCCCTTGTAGTTGTAGTAGAGCGACCCACTCTTTGGAGGGTACCGGCAGGCGATGTGCTTCCCATCCAGAGTGCCACAGGTATGGGGGAAGTTCCACCTCTCTGAAAAGAGGTCCGCGATGGCACGCCACCCTTCTGGAGTCGTCGGACACGTCATGACCTCGGCCATGTACTCGTCGACGATGGCCTTACAGACTTCACGCACTATCAGCGACTGAGTGTGTGGGGCACCCTCCACCCGAACTTCATGGAGGAGTATTTTGTGCCAGATGCCAGGTGCCGCAGAGTACGTGCTATTTTCGAGCGGCACCCTGAATGTGGTCCGTTTTTTGGCGATCCTCGGTCCCACTCGCGCCACAATCTCGTCAAACAACTGGGGAGGCAGCTACATGAAGTTCACAAACGACGGGGTGTCCTTGCTGCGAAGCTCGACCATCAGCTTGTCGAACAAGCCAAACTGTGGCCGCCTCCCAATCCAGGGTCTGACCCACACATATTGTCGCCACCGCTCCCTCCTCCTTCGTCTCTCGATACGGGACGCCAGAAGAACCATGAGGTATAGACCAAGCTCATGGTGATAAAGGGCAACTCTGTAGAAAAGCTGGAACTGTACTTGCAGTGCCTGGGCATCCATCCTGTATGAGCAGCAGAGCAGGAATGACCGAGGAAGGCGTGCGTCGCCATAGGTCGGGCATACGCTACTCATATGCCTTGCATACGCTACAAATATGCTCCCATGCGCAACTTGTAGGTTCTGCGTACGCTGCATACGCCCGAGATACGCCTCGGATGCAAGTTGAGCGTACCCCTAGCATACGCCGGCATACCCCCAGCTTACAAGGAGCGTATGCCGGCATATGAGAAGCGCATGAGTAGCGTATGAACCATACGCCCCCGTAGGTCGAGATTTTGAGCATGCACAAACAAATTTGGACGGACGGACGGGAGAAAACATATGGCGGCGTACAGCGGTATAGGCCGGCATAAGCCGGCACATGACGGTGTATGCAGAGCATATGTGTAGCGTACGCATAGCATATGCCGACGTATATGACGTAAAGCACCTATGCCACCGTACGCTCCCACAAAAAACCCTAATGTGACAGCCCCTTAAGAAACTAACTTCAACTGAACTTCAACTTAATCACAGAGCTCGGAATCAATGCTGCTTCACATTCAACTCCCATTCACTGTGTTAGTAGAACAATGCCCGACAGAACCAGGGTATGACGTCACGTTTCTCCTTAGTGGTAATATCGCTACAGGCAGCTCCCTACGTCACAAACACGTGACCCGCCTCGGCATATCAGCGCGGCGTTATTTGCAGGGTTTCGGCTTTCACAAAAAGAAGCCTCACAATATCACTAATTCAAAATTCAATGTGGTATATTTATGTGCATGCGTGTGTGCGTTGGGGGGGGGGGGGGAGGTGTTATTAACGCCCAACACTACAGTAACACCTGTTAACATTATTAAAGAACGTTTCTATTTACCTAGGCCAGCAAAATTAAAAGACAAATTTAAATGTTGCTTTTAAAGGAATATTTATTTGATTTTAATTCATCAGCTTAAAAAAGGTAATTAATTAAGGTTGGTGATTCTTTTGTGCCGGGGGGGGGGGGGGTAGCTGGCTGCACTACAAATGATTTTCAGAGATGACGAGGGAATGACTTATGGTGGGTGCAGTCACATTACGACATAATGGCCCAACGTGACTCCGACGTGGCGACTTTACGTCATCACGTTGGGTCACATTAAAGTCACATTACAGTCACGTTAAGTTTTTGTCACATCACGTCCACTCTCATCGCCTCTCGTCGGAGGATGTCAAGGTTTTGGACATGTGGAAAAAACTTTGACATGACGCGACGAGTTGATAAGATGTTCGCGTCACGTTACGGTCACCTTAGGCTCTCGTTATGACCTCGTCATCTACGTCAGGTCAACGTCGCCTCACGTCCACACTGTCGGGTGGGATGGTTACTAGACCACGTTCCGGTGTCATTTTCAACGACGTCAGAGTCTCGTCGAAGCCCCGTTACGGTCACGCCGAAGTCCCGTTACGGCCTCGTCGAAGACCCGTACCGGTGTCATTCTGACGACATTCTGACGACATCCGAGTCTTGTCGGATCCTCGTCGAAGCCCCGTCGCGATCACGTCAACGACGTCGAGCGTGTGAGGATGTCGTTCGCCAAATTAATTTCTTCTACGTCCTCTCTCGTTCCCGACGTCGTTACACCCACGTCGACCACGCTGCGGTGTCGTCCAACTTGGCCCCGTATTTGCATATCACGTCGTGTTTTTCGAAAGTCGCCTACGTCGAACTCACGTTGGCCATTACGTTGTAGTGTGACAGCACCATAAGTAATAGGGGAAGCAGTGTGCCTCCCCTGATTACGACAGGTGACGGCCCTTCCTGGTAGTACACTATTACTGCGGGCGTGCCGATGGCGTGAGTCTGAAACTGACTGCACTCAGCATGCCTCCAGAGTCGGCCCACGCCACCAGGCAGCTTCCACACGGGCCCACAATTACTGGCTTTTACCTCGGGAAAACAACAGTTATCCATCATCTATACCCAGGTAAGATTCGTCTAACTAATCTATTTTACCTCGGTATAAAGCCTCAGGCTAGCTGCAGGCTAGGGAGAACTTTACGTAATATCATTTTTATCCTGTGTATTGTATTCGTTATTAAATTCGCTACCTATTTCAACATTTAGTAAAAACATGTCATGTAATGTTTAGACGGTATTAATGAGATTGAAAATATTTTGTTTCTCACCTATGTACTTTAGTCTTTGAGTAATCGTCTGGCGATACCGCTTGACTTTTCTAGTCGTTTTTTATAAGCTTTTGCAAACGATCTAGCGGTCTTCCAGCCTGCATGTGCTAGGATTCGTTTTACCGAAATCTCTAGCAACCGCACTTTTGAAACCATGGCGCCTCGCGTTGAATGAGACGCATATCGGTCCGTATTGACTCCTGCCAATTTTAACACTGTAATTGTCCATCGTGCGAGAGTATCTTGCGAAATACCCTTGTGTGGCTTAATAAAGCTCACCAAAAGCTGTCTTGAATTCCTTAAGTCACTGGTCTTGGATATATATGCCCGTATGGCTTAAACTACACATAGTTTTGGGTCCTCTGTGAAACCTGTAACATTCACTGTAGACAGAGGATCTCCCGTGCGGTTAGATTTTAATAACTGTGTTAAATCAAACATTCATAGATTGACCTTAGGATCCAGTGAATAACTTGACGCTTTCCTACTGTTTGGCCATCTGCTCTATAATACCTTTTGTTTCGAAAAGAGACAGCTGGTTTTCTATTGCTTCCTTTTCTATCTCCTTAAATTTATAAGGGAAAGGAATACGTGTTTGTTTTGGAATTTCTGTAAACGGAATCTGTACTCAACTAACTATGTCCCAAATGTCCCTATCATTTGTTATTTTACACCATTCAGGAAATTTTGTAGCAATGTTCCCTACATTAATATTCCTTACATGTGTTTGTGTTTCCTCCGTTACCATGTCTGCTGCCACTGGCGCCGGAGTCTGTGTGGCAGTTTCTATTTGTTCCCTGGGCGTGGGAACGGTTGTTTGGGTGTGTACTCCCTTCTGAATGGGCGGTTCCCATTGTTCCACCCGAATGACTGTCGGTCTCCTCTTCCCCTTCCCGCTCTTGCTCCCCGGCGGTTCCGAAAATCCATCCGGGGTCTACGAAACCTGGAAGAATTATCCAGTTTCCGTTTTGTCTCCATGTTCTTTCCACTTTTTGCCTCTGCCTCTACCTCTTTAAAGAGGTAAGGGAGTTGGCCACCGAACATTTTTGTCTTGTCGAGTGGCTTCCCTTTCACTGGCTTTGGCGCTAGGAACAACGTGTACTCTTTACCATCGTTGTCTGTGATCTTTGATCTCGCTACTTCCTTCCCAGCGTCTGTCATGACCGCCTTAAAGACGTTTTCGTATCGTCTGTAGCTGAGGAAGTTACTAGCTGCGGTAAGCAACGCAATGTTCTTATCCATAGAGCGAGGAGAATTTGTTCTCTGTTTGCATCCTATTAGCGATGGGTGCCACTGACAGCAGCGCCCCTAACACCGCCTTATGGATGGTGAAAAGTACATTTTCAAACTTGTGTCTGTCGTCACTCAGATGGACTCCCGAGTCCATCTCCTTCACTACCGTGTTCAGAATCCCTTTGATTCACGAAATCTGCTCGGTCAGTTTTGTGATAACCTCTGCCGGCTTAAAGGTGTTAAAATGCCGTTTAATCATCTCTCGCATCATAGTTGTCGTGCGCACTTTCTTTGCTTTCTGGTTTACACACTTTTTGCGGACTTTTCCCGCCAATTTTGGGGTAAACTCCCGCTCTCTCTGTGTCGGAGTCCGACTCGGTGGAAGACATGTCTATCCAAGGCTTATACCTCAGGAAAACAATAGTTATCCATCATCTATACCCAGGTAAGATTCGTCTAACTAATCTATTTTACCTCGGTATATAGCCTCTGGCTAGCCGCAGGCTAGGGAGACTTTACATAATAGCATTTTTATCCTGATATTTTATTATTTATCGTTTATCTCTTCTAACAAGCATGTAATATCAATTGTATATGATAATAAAGTGAGATTGAAAGTTTTTGTGTGTCTCACCTTTATCATCTAGTCTTGGAGCAATCGTTTTGCAATTCCACTTGACTTTTCCAGTCTCTTGTTGTAATGTTTTGCAAACGATCTGGCTGTTTTCCATCCCGCATGTGCCAGGATTCATTTCACCGAAATCCCTAGCAATCAAGCTTTTGAGACCATTGCTCCCCTTGTTGAATGCGATGCGTATCGTTCCGTATTAACTCCAGCTAGTGTTAACACCTTAATCGTCCATCGCGCCAGAGTATCCCGCGAGATGCCCTTATAAGGCTTAATAAAGCTTATCAACAATTGTCTTGAGTTTTTAATACTTTTATAAATATGCCTGTATGGCTGAAACGACACATAGCTTCTGATCCTCAGTGAATCTTGTGACACTCATTGTTGACAGGGGATCTCCCAACTGATTTGATTTTAATAAAGTTGTTAAATCAAACGTTGCTTCGGTCTTGTCTATTTCAAGACCAGTTAGTGAAAGGGCGACAATTGTCTGACCTCTGTGTCCTGTTACTAACAGAAGGAGCATCGCTACTTTAAAACCTAATTGTTTTATGTCCAGATGTTTGTTGCGTGGCCATTGTTTAAATAATTTAAACACTAGCGACACATCCCAGAAATGATTGTATTTTGGTTTCGGGGGGTTCCTTTCATAAATAGAACGTAACACCCAGTGAATGATGTGGTGTTTCCCTATAGTCTGACCCTCTATTCGTGGGATAATTATAGATAGGGCACATCTTGCCGCATTAATGGCTCCATAGCCTAAACCTTCATCTTCTAGCATCCTGAGAAACCTTGCTACCTTGGATATAGACGGGTTCATAGGTTTCACTTTCTTGATTAGGTAATGCATGCCCCACTTCTTTAAGTATGTGGTATACATCTTGACTGTTCCTTTCCTCCATGCGTGTGACACCAACCGTTGTTGAGTGACCTTATCTAAACCGAATTGTTCTAGATATTTATTTAGAAAAGGAATGCTAGCAGCAGAGTCGTTGATACGTTTCCGTGTCGTGCTAGTGGGCCTTGGTGCATCAGGTTTCCTCGGGATCTTCTGAATCGGAGGCAGCCTTTGGCTGTCGACATTAACACCACTAGCCACGGTTGCGTGTCCCATTCGGGGACGATGAGGATCGCGTGCATTTCCTCCAGTCGTATCTTCCTTGCTACTCTGCTTATGATGTTGAATGGGGGGAAAATGTAAAAGAATTCATTTCGCCAGATCATTGAGAATGCATCTATGTGCCATTCATTTGGTTCTGGATGCCATGACACATACCATTCTAATTTACAATTATTTCTGGAAGCAAATAAGTCTATTGTGGGCTTACCCCATTTTTGACAAATTTGTTTGAAAATGGTTTTATTTAGTGACCATTCAAGATGGTCATGGAAAATCCTACTCTTTTTATCTGCCAGAGTGTTTTGTATGCCTGGAATGTGTGCCACCGTTAACCATACTTTGTATTTTTGCGCCCAGTTCCAAATGAGTCGTGCTATTTCATTACAGTGTTTTGATTTTGTGCTTCCCATGTTTCTGACATAAGCCATAGCTGTTGTGTTATCAGTTAGAATGCGAACATTGTTTTGGGGTACTTTTACTAGGCTCGCTAAACCTAGGTAAATAGCTCTTAATTCTAGAACATTTATATGATCTAAACTCTCACTTTTTAGCCATCTCCCTCCTGTCGCTACATCGTTGCGATGTGCTCCCCAACCTTGTAACGAAGCATCAGTCGTCACGACTGTGTTGGGTTCTCCCATCCTAATGGGATTGGGAGAGTCAGTAATATGTTCCAACCACCAGAAGATATCTGCTAATCCGGCATCAGAAATAGTCATTTTCTTTTCGAAATTACCTTTAGCTCGTGCTAATGCTAGATTTTTGTCTATTTCCAATGACTTCATGTGCGCTCCCCCATATAGAATAGCTGGGGCATACGATATCATAATGCCGATAAGGACTGCGACCTGTATTATCTTTGGCCTATATATGTCTATCAACTGGTTGGCTGTAACGCGAAACTTATCTAGTTTCTGTTATGTCAGGGACATGGTCATATTCTTGCTATTTAAGATAAAACCTAAGCATTTTAATTCCGTTGTTGGTAGAAAAACAGAATTTTTTTTATGTATGTAAAACCCTAGCAATGTTAACAGATGGCATAATTCTGTGACTGCTTTTTGGCACTGATCGAAAGTTTCACCCATCATAAACGAATCATCAATGTATGGAAACATAGTGTGTACTTTCCTTGCCATCATTGAAAAAATTGGTTTTAGCAATTTGGTAAACAGACGGGGTGCACAAGCCAATCCGTTGGGTAAACACGTAAATTCGAAAAGTGTTTCATGCCAAATGAATCTTAAGAACTTTCTGTCGTTCTTACAGATTGGTACCGTATAATAGGCGTTCCTTAAGTCGACACTGGCTAGCCATGAATAGGGAGTAATCAACTCTCGAGCTGTTTCCAGTGAAAACATTTTGAAATGCTGATATGCCACTATCTCATTTAACTTGGTTAAGTCTAAAATCATTCTTATTTCGCCATTCGGTTTCGGTCTAGAAAATACATTTGAAATGAATTCACCTTTCGTATGCGGTACCTGCTCTATAATGCCTTTTGCTTCAAAAAGATTCACTTGAATATTTATTTGTTCTTTTTCTTCTGCATTAAAGTTATATGGAAACGGGATTCTCTTTTGTTTAGGCATTTCAGTAAATGGGATTTTAACTCCTTTTACGATGTTCAGAATTTTGTTATCTGTTGTAATGTTCTGCCACTGCTCTAAACAATTTAAGATGTTTCCTGCTTTAAACATGCCTACGTAAGTCTGTGTCTCCTCCGTAATCATGTCCGGGGCTGATGGCTGGAGTGTTTGTGTGGAACATGTTATTTGTTTCCTGGCCTGGGGAACTGGGGTTTGGGTCTGAACTCCCTTTTGTATCCCCGGTTCTCACTCCAGTTGGATGACTGACGGTCTCCTCGGCCTCTCCCTAGTGGGCTGAATCCGAAGGATGGGCCTCCTCTTGTTGGTCTGCCTCCTCGTCGGAACCGAAAATCCGAACGTGGTCTCCGGAACCTGGTGGAGTTGTCAAACTTCCGGCCTTTTGTGTCAGTGTTCTTAGCACTCTTGTTGTCTACTTCCACTTCTTTGTAGAGGTGAGCCAACTGTCCCCCGAACATCTTGCTCTTGTCTAAGGGTTTCCCCTTGACTGGTTTGGGGGCTACGTACAGAGTGTACTCTTTGCCATCATTGTCCGTGACTTTCTTAGATCTGGCTACTTCCTTGCCAGCGTCGGTGGTAACTGACTTGAAAACGTTTTCAAATCTGCGATTAGTCATGTAGTTGCATGCCGCTGTAAGTAACGCAATGTTACGATCCATGCCCCGTGCCAACAAGGAGAACTTATTCTCCGTTTGCATGCAGTTTGCTATGGGAGCGACTGATGTTAGCGCTCCCAAAACCGCTTTGTGGATAGTGCAAAGGACGGTTTCAAACCTACGGCGTTCGTCTGAGAGGTGGATACCAGTGTCCATCTCTTTGCTCAGAGTTTCTGGGATCCCTTTGATACCCGAAATCTGTTCGGTGAGTTTATTGATCACTTCTACGGGTTTAAATGTATTGAAGTGACCCTTAATGGTCTCCCTCATCATCGGTGTTGTGTGGACCCTCTTCGCCTTTGGTTTTGCGCACTTCTTGCCTACTTTAACTCCTATTTTTGCATACACACCCGCGTGTTCTGTGTCCGAATCAGACTCCATTGAGGAGGAATCGTCGGACGAGTCCGAGGAGGAATCCTTCTTCTTCTTCTTTGTCTTCTACTTTGACTTTTTCACTTTCTTGACTTTGGAAGCCTTCGTGAATTCGTCCCCGGAGCTGCTGACTGTTTTTCGCTTCTTTTTAGCGACTTTTGGTTTCGGAACCTCGTAAGCCGACTCGGTATCGTCGTCGTCAGAAAAGTCTTCCCATTCCTCATCTGGAATGGGTGGAGGAGAGGCTCGGGCCATCGTCTGGATATGCCTCATCTTTCTTTCCATGATTTTTTAAATCGTGGCCTCCAAATCCATCAGTTGGTTTTGATCGTCGCTGTCCCTGTCAGACGGTAAGTCTGCTCCGGGCTGCGGTGACGGCGGAGCCGTGTGTGCCGGTGACAAGTCATACTCGGTAGGTGTGTGACCCTCGGCTGCCACTGGTGGTGCTTTGTTGCGCTTAGTGGCCATCGGTTTCTGTAACAAAGGAAAGTGTTACTATTCACTGGAATCTTCTCAACTGAACACAATAATTGTGACGCCAGGTAAACCTGGGTTGAGGTATAAATGGTACAGATTTACGTGTTTTACAACATTCTCAGTACAGGCGTGTAAGCTAAGTTTATGCCGTTGGTATGTGGTAGCGAAACCAACCATACGGGGGGGTCGGTCTTAGACCGCTCACGCTCTCTGTTCCGTACACTTCTCTCACCCGCGGATTCTGCGCCAGCAAGTTGGAGAAAATATTACGAAACTCGGAAGCTCGCCTCAAAAATCCGGTCTGGGGAGTCTATAAAAGAAACCCAGGATCATCCCCAACAAAACCCTCTTTAGGGTTCGGAGGAATTTCCTTAGGAGATGTGACTCGGGTCAACATCTCTCCCTGTCTGTATACAGGTGTCGCTAGAACAAAGGAGTATCGGTTTTGGTCATGACACAAGCAAGCATTGTTCTATCCTCATGTTAAAAACACGTTTAAAGTCCAAAAGGGACCTGAGAAAGTTCTGAACTTTCATAATGTGATGCTATAGTGCATCAGTTATAAGTTAAACTAAGTTTGAAATACTTACAGTTAGATTTAGTCGGTTAGTAGATAAATCCTGATGGAGCAACTCAGCGAACGTCCTCCCGTTGTGAGTTGCTTATGCTAATTGCTGGACCGGAAGTGCTTCCTTCTCCCTAGCCTGCGGCTAGCCAGAGGCTGTATACCGAGGTAAAATATATATATATAAACATAGCTAACCGCCAATGGCTAAGGTACAGCTGCAAACTGATAAGTAGGTATACTGCCAATGGCTAAGGTACAGCTGAAAACTGATAAGCATTGCCAACTCCCAATGGCTGAGGTACATCTGCAAACTAATAAGCATTGCCAACTGCCAATGGCTGAGGTACATCTGCAAACTAATAAGCACTGTCAAAGTCTGAGCATCGCAAACTGCAAACAACTTAAGATACAACATATTACTGCAAACGGCTATACATTATGAAGATATCATATTTAATTTCAATGTTTCTTAATTTTAAGAATGCAGCGCTCAAATGCTAATATATGACCATGTGCTTAAGACTCCAAAGTTCAAGCCTTGACCGAATCAAACCGACGACTTAACGATTTATACTCGGCATTTCTGGGATATGGGAAAGAGCAGTGGAATGAGGAACACTAGTTGTCAATGATTGTAACTTCACCTACTCAATCAACAAATGCACCCACCCCAAAAAGAATAGTCTGCACACTATACATAATAGCATTATATCGCAATATATTAATTAAATTATAGCGACATCGCCATGAATAGAGACATCATGTGTACCTACCTGTATTGCATATGAATGCAATTACCAAAGCACTAAAGGTCCAAAGTCGCTTCCGCCCAGCTGATCACTGGGCTATCCACCACACCCAGAATGCAATAGTGTTATTGTTGAATTCAATCATATTCATCATAGTTAAGCCTGGTACACACCTCCCGTATAGGATTCCACGCTAAAACTCACTGCCCGACACGACCCAACCCGATCCGACCCGACCCGATTCCCGACTAAAATTGAAAACGGGGGACAATATACACCATCACGGTTCCAGCGGCGTGGTACATTGTGGGATGCATCAGAGCAAAACATACCCCCCAAAAGCACATGGCAAATGCTAATACACTGGATGCAGCTATGAAATGTGCTAGTTTCAGATCATCTCAGCTCTTGTTTGAAACATAGAAAACCAGCTAAAAAAATATATATAATAAATTAAGATATTAATCTTTTATCCAGCATTGCATTTACATCAACATAATCAGCAGATCTTATGCCATGTGCATTTAGATTTAGAAAGATCTAGGCATTCAGACTAGTGTTAGAGCCATAGCCAGAGTACTCAATGCATTGTCAATGGCAGTGAGCCATAGCCAGAGTACTCAATGCATTGTCAATGGCAGTGAGCAATGTCCATACAGAAAAAGTAAAATATTGATAAAAACCACACCACCTAGAGACAAACCGCTTGGAACACATATAGAAAACATGTTTATCAAAAAGATTATATTAAATTGATATGGTTAGGGTTTTGGATTTCTATTAATTTTGCATAAAACTGACGTTTTTCACTGCGCGTATAGGCAAACTCAATGGCCGTACGCCTTTGCTTTACTCCCAATGCCGTTTTCAGCGCATGCGCAGTCGGAACCGTGATCTAGTTTATACACATATCCCAACTGCTAAAGACTGGGGTCGCTCACCTATCCCGTCCGTTTCGTACTGGTATCCGTACACCTGGTGTCATTTGCCTGAACTACACCAGAATGAGCACCTCCTATGACACCCCCCTTCCATTCCCCCACCCCCCACCCCCAACCCCCCACCCCCCCCCCACCGACACCCCCCTTCCATTCCCCTCTTCCGTTCCCCCCTCTTCCATTCCCTCCTCTTCCGTCCCCTCCTCTTCCATTCCCCCTCTTCTATTCCTCCTCTTCTATTCCCCCTCTTCTATTCCCCCTCTTCCATTCCCCCCTTTTCGATTCCCCCTCTTCCATTCCCCCCACTTGCATCCCCACCTCTTCCATTCCCCTCTCTTCCATTCCCCACTCTTCCATTCCGCCTCTTGCATTCTCCCTCTTGCATTCTCCCTCTTCCATTCCCCTTCTTGCATTGCCCTTCTCTTGCATTCCGCCTCCTCTTGCATTCCGCCTCCTCTTGCATTCCATCCTCTTCCTTTCCCCCAAACTAACAAAATTCCATTCCCCATCTTAGCCAAGTGCCCCCCCCCCCCCCCCCCTTTTGCATTCCCGCCCTTACATTCCTCCTCTCCAATTCCCCCCTTTTCGATTCCACCTCTTCCATCCCCTCTCTTCCATCCCCCCTCTTCCATTCTGCCTCTTTGGAGAGGCAGGAATGGAAGAGGGGGAATGGAAGAGGGGGAATGGAAGAGGGGGAATGGAAGAGGGGGGAATGGAAGCAAAGTTCATGGACTGGTGGAGTTTCTGCGCCTCCGCACCGGCCACATGGAGAAACACACATCATTTTACTTTCTCGCTCCAATTAAGAACTCCGGCTGCGGTGGCATATCCAGGCCTTCCAATTGGCTGACAGATTTTCATCTAGATTCAGTGGTCCAGGTGGTTTTAACCCAGAGCGAGCCAATAGTGCTCAGAAGGTACGCTTCTGACACCATGTAATGTTGTGATTATAAGAAACGACTACACACGTGATGTCCAGTTGCATAATGACTTTATTACGGTTGCCTCCCAGTCTGCGATGGTTGCCCATTCACTGTTCCCGGCCCGCTGGCTCCCAGCATGTCATGTCTCAGTACATACATAACCAGAATGAAGACGGGGAATGGAAGGGGGAAATGGAGGGTGGGAAGGGAAATGGGGAGAAGAGAAATGGATGAGGGGGAATGGACGAGGGGGAATGGACGATGGGGAGAATGGAAGAGCGGGGGGGAATGGAAGAGGGGGAATTGCAAGAGGGGGGAATGCAAGAGGGGGGAATGCAAGAGGGGGAATGCAAGAGGGGGATGCAAGAGGGGGATTGGAAGGGGGAAATTCAAGAGGGGGAATGCAAGAGAGGAATGGTTGAGGGAGGAATGAATCGATTCCCCCCTTTTCGATTCCCCCTCTTCCATGGGAATGGGGGGAATGGAAGAGGGGGGAATGGAGGAATGGAAGGGGGTATTGTGGGGAATGGAAGAGGGGGAAATGTGGGGAATTGAAGAGAGGTAAGAGGATGTAAGACTTGGATGGCGAACAGATGGCTGGTATCACATATATACTGTATAAGTTACGACTGACTGCTCACATATATACTTTTTCTCGAATGGCCCGATTCATTGGAAGAGAGGGAGAATGGAAAGGAAGGGGGGACTGGAAGAGGGGTGAATGGAAGAGGGGTAATGCAAGAGGTGGAAATGGAAGAGGGGGAATGGAGAGGGCAATGGAAGAGGTGAATGGAAAGGGGGAATAGAAGAGCGAGAATGGAAGAGTGGGAATACAAGAGGGGGGAATGCAAGAGGGGGGGAGATTGCATGTGTGGGGGGAATGCAACGTGCGGGCTGCAAGGTGGGAGGGAATACAGAGGGGGGAATGCAAAGAGGGGGGAAATGCAAGAAGGGGAATCAAGAAGGGGGGAATGCAAGAAGGTGGGGGGAAATATGCAAGAAGGGGGGAATGCAAGAAGGGGGGAATGCAAGAGGGGAGGGGAATGCAAGGGGGGACTGGCAATATAAGAGGGGGGGAATGGAACGAGGTGGGAATGGAAAGAGGGGAAAATGCAAGAAGGGGGGAATGCAAGAAGGGGGGAATGCCAATGAGGGGGAATGCAAGAGGGGGAGGGGACTGCAATGGAGGGAATGCAAGGACGGCGGAATGGGAAATGAGGGGGGAGGGAATGGAAGAGGGGGGAATGGAAGAGGGGAGAATACAAGAGGGGGAATGCAATGGAGGGAAGAGGGGGAATGGGGGAATGGAAGAGCGGTAAGAGAATGGAAGAATTGGACGCCAAATGGACGGCTGGTATCACACATATACTCTATAAGATACGACTGAGCACTCACATATACAGTTTCTCTAGTTAACGGCCGATTTCATTTTTCGAATCGTATTAGATTTCAATCTTAAGCCTTATAAAACTGAGTTTTATACGCGAATCGGAAGCCTCAGGTGTGTTAGGGGGTCACACTCCTAAAGACTGACACCAACGAAAAACCTAACTTTAGTCGCGAAACCAGCTTTTTTAGGTTTTAATCGGGAGGTGATTACCAGGCTTTAGGGTGTAATGATGTTACAGTTGAAATTCAATTCCACGGGTGTGCGGGTGAAACCGATCTAGATACGACTATTACTCACGTGACATTCACCTGCAGCTTACCCCGCCCCGGCAGCTGTATTATTTATAGAGATTGCATCCGCCATTGACCCCAGGTCACAAAACACCCCCCCCCCCCACCCCCCACGATCCTCTTCCCAGCTTTCTAGAGCAGCAACTTTTCCACCGACAGAGGGCGTGGCAATCAAGATGCCCCCAAACTGACTTGTTTTACTTGGGGGTGCTGGGGAAAGTGCACTCCAAGCACAGTGCCTATTTTTAGTATCAGCACTTAGCCAGCCACTTGGAGTTGTGCTTGGAGAGTGTAGCCACGGCTGTCATCCACGATAAGGCTATCTAGAGGGGTGGCTGGCCACGGAACATTTGTCCGAGATCAGCTTCACTACAGAACAACTTAGCCACAATTAATTTCAGAAGTCACTTTGGGGATGCACGCCTGCATATTTCTATTCGCTAAAATTCGACATGTTTATATCCATAGCACAGAGATGCAAATGAGCATGTATTGCACTATAAATGCCCACTTATTTGAATCGTTGCATGTTGTTGTGTTTTAATAATATTTCATGATTAAGTTAGCGTGGAGTGTTAGTGAACCGGCCTCGCCAAGCCGTGTGTGGCCAACAGTGGAAGGGCTTCTCATCAGGTTAGTACCGAAATATACCACCAGGTGGCAATCCGGCCCAGGCATTGGCCCCCTGGCGGCCGGTGGGCCGGGCTCATCCCGTCAGTTATGGTTGAGGGCAAGTGCCCTTTGCACTGCCAATGAATCTCATAAGGTGATAAACCAAATGTCCGCTAACTCACGCGCCCCACCCACTGCCACCGGCTGGGCCAACTGGGCTGCGGACTGTTCGAGGAAGTCACTGCACGCAGCTACAGACGGAGCCATGGCTGCCAGGATGGCGTACTTTGCTGTCTGCTGATTGGTCTGCTGATTGATCTTCCGATTGATCTTCCGATTGGTCTGCTGATTGCCGAGGGAGGACTGACGCTGCGACCTGGCGCGTTCAT
This sequence comes from Branchipolynoe longqiensis, assembly GCA_030323885.1. NCBI lineage: Eukaryota > Metazoa > Annelida > Polychaeta > Phyllodocida > Polynoidae > Branchipolynoe > Branchipolynoe longqiensis. The sequence continues at coordinate 10,365,437 of CM059192.1, read as the reverse complement.
ACGCCCGGTTGTAGGGTGATTGGCCCTCGCAGCCGAATCCGGCACCCAAACATATACTTTAAAGTTGCATACTCCATTGGGTTTTAGTTTCTGTCATTTTCTGAGTGGTATTATAAGTCATTATAATCGACCTCACATTCAAATTTGATTTTAAATGACTAACTTCGGATATGTTTGAACTGTACTCATGGACAATTAATATCGGCATGCTTGTCAAACCTCTAACCCGATAGGCTTCAACAGTAAGAGGCTCTATTACAATGACATAGTATGTATGCCCTGTTATGTAGAAACACATACTTAATTGCTGAATATAATAATACTATTTTATTATCTTAAGATTGTTCTTGTAACTAAACAGTGTAAATGACTGAAGTTAAGCACGGCTGGAAGACCAGTGCGACGGCGCTGAAAAAAAGACTATTCAGATGAATAAAAATTGCTTTCACCCCCACCCCCCGCCCCAAAGTTGGATATGTAGGTTCAAATTTAAATAAGTATTCTGCTTTCGAACATGTTTTATCGGACTGTAACTTGAAGCTCACTTTGAAATCTAAACACCTGATGCCCAGACTTGGTATGTTCGTGCACTACATTTGTTTCTGGTGTGTACTAACAGATATGCTATGCTCTATAAAATATCACTTCCGGCATGCACTGCCAGATTCACTCCCAACCCTAGAGACCTGGGCCGTGTTCAGGGTCCGTCTCGGAGGCGCCGCGGAGACATCTCAGCGATGCTTTTTGGCCTAATACCGTTCAGAGTGCGTCTCGGCGATGTCTCGGAGACGCCTCTCTTTTCAGACTGGAGATGAAAAGCGCCTCGAAAATGGCCGCCGCATTCAGTGCTTTCAGCCAATGCCAGCACAGCTTTACCATTGCAAATGGCCACCGCCTAAGGGGGCGGCCATTTTCAAGGCGACAAACTGCTTGTGCAGTTCAGACTAGCGTGACGTCAGTGCCATCTACGAGGCACCTCCGAGACGGACCCTGAATGCGGCCCTGACCATAGCGGGTGAGAACCAACCCGGATATCCCGGAAGTGATGTATTGCTTGCTTCCCGTGTGACATCTCAAAGGTTTGAACCCAGCTCAAAGTCAAAGCAATGACTTTAAAATCAATACTTGTGGCTACTTAGCCTGGTGCTCAGAACTACTAGGATATGGGAAGGAGCAGAGATACGAGGCAGATCAATTGTTTGCGATTGAGATTTCCTCCGAAATAATCAAGGAATGTAACAAAAACGTTATTGAAATTAAAGTAAAACCTGGATAGCTACACTGGTCCCGAGAATCACTTCTGATCCACCATCTTACTGTCCACTAAAAGCGTAGAATGCTTTATAGCATTTAGGGTTTCTTTAGCCTACTAATGCCCCCAGCTGAATTGAAGCTCGGTTTGAAGGTTTTGCTTTTAGTGAATGAGCACCGCAAAATAGGACAATGGGGCGGGGGGGGGGGGGATTAAAGATCCTTTCCTTGTTCAAGTTACAAAATGCACTCAATGCAGGTTGATATAAAACTGCATTATAAATTCACCTCGTTGAATATCATTCTTGACCTTGGGAACGGTAAATAACATGCGTTCAATGTCAGCGCTACTTTAAAGTATGTTCTTCTTATATTACATTGGAGGCATATTTAAGGATATTAAATGGACATCTTATTTATACTAGTCTTGAGATGCAGGCATCTCACCGTCTCCAATGGCTCTAGACAATAATGCACAGTAATCAAAGCAAGTGAGGGTCATGACATGGGTGAACATGTCATACGCTGTACATGGTCAGGGTGGGGAGAGGGGCGCCAACTTCCCCCTCATCCCTGAGAAAATACATTTTAAGGTTCTTTACAAAAAGGATATTTATAGGGTACCCACCAAATAATTCCATAAACATTTCGGACGCTTTATGCCAATAATCAAGATCATGTATTAGGTATGTGCCAACAAATTTCAAACCCCTTCAATAATAAAAATAAAGGCACCACTGGAAAGAGCTTGAAATGCCATTTAACATGACACCAAGATTATGGGAATAGGTGGAGTATTAAGGAAGTTATGGCCGTTTCCAACTCTGAAATTGGTCATTATTTTCTTACATAAAATTAAGGTATAAGCACTAGATTTCTGTGACCGAAATTGGTGACTTTTAAGGGAAAATGCATGTAATTTCTTTAATAATTGAGATATCTCGATGAAATTTGGACTGAAGCTAGATTAAGACATGTTCTATTGATATAATTCAATAAAGTGACATTTGAAACAAAATTAAGTGACCTGACACAAAAGTAAAGTGACCTGAAACAAAACATTTCTGTGACTGAAATTGGTGAAATTCATGTACTTTCTTTAATAATTGAGATATCTTGATGAAATTTTCAGTGAAGCTAGTTTAATTCATGTTCTATTGATGCAATTCAATAAGATGACATTTGAAACAAAATAAGATGCAATTCAATAAGATGACATTTGAAACAAAATAAGTGACATGAAAATAACATACTTCATAAAGGTAAATCAACAAATCACGATCAAGAGTCATTCTCAAAATATCAGTTAAGCACAAGATCATCATATATGAGATCAGCTGCCAAGGCAAAGAATGATACGTCATAGTCAGTAGCATTGTCATAAGACTCATTCTCTGACCAATAAGCCACCACATACTTTTTCACCTTAGATTGTAGCTCCTCTATTTTTCCATTGTACATGACTTGTTGGTCATCTTCATACCACACATGACAAATAGTTCTGCCAACACATTTGCCTGCCAACAGTTCAGTGACTCCTTCGAGTTTTTCATCCGAGAGTTCTAGGACATTTTCGGAAAGTTCATTCTTTTTCAGGTTCTTGAGTTTCTTTTCCAAACGTTTCCTTTCTGTTGTTTCTGCTGCCTGCTGCTTTGCTGCTTGCCTCTTTGATAACTCGACCCTTAGATCGTTCTGTTTTTTTCTCCGCCTCTGCTGCTGCTCCAGCCCCAGCTTTGTAGCTTTCTTTACGATAATGGCTCTCTTTTCGTTTGGCATGGCATAGAGGTACTCCATTGTACGGTTCTTCTGGGCCCTCAGTTTACATGACAGAAAACACATAGTTGCATTTGGGGCTCTCTGTTTTGCTGCTGAGAACATCCCCATCACCTCCTCGGCATCTATATTGTGAGTACGGGCAGATTTTGTCTCCTCCTTCAATTTGTCAGCGATATTGACACCAAAATACTTCTTGTACTGGCGCTCCAGCACCTCCACAATGGCATCGATACAAGCCCCCATCATCACCTTGAAGATCTCTGGATCTTTTGGTGCTTGTCTAAGTGCATGCAGGGTGGCATCTGAGGCATCTAGTTTATCACCAAAGAAGTCAGTTGTCCATCCCAGAAGATCTAATGGATCCCTCTCCACATTCAGAAGCTGTACAACTTTCTTCACCACTGCAATTCCTTCTATGTGATCAACTTGATCTTCAGCACTTCTGTAGAACTTTTTCATCCAGGGGCCAGATAGAAGCTTCCCCAAAAGACCAAGAACGTGCATTTCCACATGTCCAATAACAGAGTTAAAGTCATTCAAAAGGCTTGCACGTAAGCCACCACAAGCAGTTCCTTTCAGGAGGAATTTCTGGAAATGTTTATACTGCTGGGTTAGAATACCACAGATATGGAACAGAACATGCAGTCTGTTACCCCTATACCTTGGCAGTATTCCACGTGGAAGATTTTCATTTAGCAGAAAAATCACAAATCCGCACGGGTCCCCCTTGGCATCTTTATACCTCATCTTATTCATAGACAACACAATATTTGCTGCCACACAGTCCTTGCCCCAAAGTCCTTTCACTAGACCTGGGATCTCCCCCTCACATCTTTTCAGTGCAGATCGAGCCTTGGCAGCAATTGAGTCCAATGGATGGAGATGACAATTTAGTTCGTTGAGAGCTTTGTCGCAGGCTTGTTCGACAAGTCGAATGGCAGCATGATTTGCTGCACAACGATCTGTCAATGTGTTGGAAATATTATCGATCATATTCTGTTTAGTGTCTTGTTGTTCCATCCCGGTGAAGTAGGCATGGACTTTGGCCAGGTTGTCAATCGAATCAGTAATATGAGAGCTGTAGTCCCCGGCCGTTCCCCCAGGTAGTTCATCGATGGCAACCACCAAACAGTCAGTCCTGGTTGTCATATGGATACTGTTTACATGACAACCCTCCTGAGTTGTGGCATCAAAGCCCAAGGTGTTGTTAGCATTCACCAGAATTGCTTCAGCAGTCTGTAAATCAGCTATTGAACCCAACTCCTGGGTCATCTTTTCTACGGTGGTCCTGTGCGGAATATCAGAAAGTGCCACCCCACAATGCATGCATTGCTTACTAAGGCACAACCCGCCCTGGTATGACCCTAAATGTTGCTAGGACGTAAACTCAGCTTCCAACAATAGCGAAAATCCAAGAATTTTGGGTCAGCGAACGGACCTGATAATGATATGCACACAACTCACAGAGGCTGTCAATCCGGATGCATTGATGAGTCTGCCCCGCCCACCCACTCACAAACCGTGACGTAGTCTACGCCCCAATCTCAACATACAGGACAGTACCGCCGCTGATTTGATCAAACTGCAGACTAAGCGATTTGATCAAACTACAGGCTAAGCTCCAACACGATGCGATTCAGGCTGAGGTAAACTCAATATTCGTCATTTGAATGCCGCCACCTGTCAGCGCAATAACAATAGATACAATTGCCTTTCAATGTTTGTAAACATTGTGTATGTGCGCGCAGCTCGGCTGCAGAACGAAGGCACACTGCCACTGAGTTTGCCCGTACGCGCAGTGTAAAACCTTTATTTTATTCAAAATTAATAGCAATGCAGAAGCCTAACCATATACATTTAATATAATCTATTCGGTGAATATGTTTTCTATCTGTGGTCCAAGCGGTTTGTCTCTAGGTTTTTGAGATATTTCACTTTTTCTGTAAGAAGATTGCTCACTCCCATTGACAATGCATTGAGTTTGCCGGTACGTGCAGTACAAAAGCCTTATTTTATTCAAATTTAATAGAAATCCAGAACCCCAACCTTTTAATTTAATATAATCTATTCGTTGAATATGTTTTCTATATGTGTACCAAGCGGTTTGTCTCTAGGTGGTGTAGTTTTAGAGATATTTCACTTTTTCTGTAAGAAGATTGCTCACGGCCATTGACAATGCACTGAGTTTGCCGGTACGCGCAGTACAAAACTTTTATTTAATTCAAAATTAATAGAAATCCAGAACCCTAACCATATAAATTTAATATAGTCTATTCGGTAAATATGTGTTCTATATGTGTTCCAAGCGGTTTGTGTCTATGTGGTGTGGTTTTAGAGATATTTCACCTTTTCTGTATGAAGATTGCTCACTGCCATTGACAATGCATTGACTTTGCCGTATGCGGAGTGCAAAACGTATATTTTATTCAAAATTAATAGAAATGCAGAAACCTAACCTTATAAATTTAATAAAATCTATTCGTTGAATATGTTTTCTATATGTCTTCCAAACGGTTTGTGTCTAGGTGGTGTCGTTTGAGAGATATTTCACTTTTTCTGTAAGAAGATTGCTCATGGCCATTGACAATGCACTGAGTTTGCCGGTACGCACAGTACAAAACTTTTATTTAATTCAAAATTAATAGAAATCCAGAACCCTAACCATATAAATTTAATATAATCTATTCGTTAAATATGTGTTCTATATGTGTTCCAAGCAGTTTGTGTCTAGGTGGTGTGGTTTTAGAGATATTTCACTTTTTATGTAAGAAGATTGCTCATGGCCATTGACAATGCACTGCATTGCCGGTACGCTCAGTACAAAACGTTTATTTGATTCAAAATTAATAGAAATCCAGAACCATAACCATATAAATTTAATATAATCAATTCGTTGAATATGTTTTCTATATGTGTTTCAAGCGGTTTGTGTCTAGATGGTATGGTTTTAGAGATATTTCACCTTTTCTCTATGAAGATTGCTCATAGCCATTGAGTTTGTAGTGTGACAGTGTGTCATCCTGCATCCAGCACTGACCTAGATACCCGTGCTGACGTCACATGAAATTGGTCAATAACCCGCCAGTGTTATTTATGTGCCGCGTGCTTGTGGTGACGAATGAAAGGAGATGGCCGAAAGTAGCCTCTGGTCTTTTACCTATTTACAAGGGTGCCTGCGACCCGGCCCCCAGGCCCCTTAGGCCAATCACTCATCATCAGCTCACTGGCCACAGCCATCTTGCAGTTTGGCAGTTGTAATGTAAACATATGCGCGTCAAAAAAGCTTATCAAAATATATATATGTGCATGTAGGTTATATATGTGTACATGTATGTGTGTGTATATGTGTGTGTATGTATGTATGTATGTATGTATGTATGTATGTATGTATGTATGTATGTATGTATGTATGTATGTATGTATGTATGTATGTATGCATGTATGCATGTATGCATGTATGCATGCATGTATGCATGTATGCATGTATGCATGTATGCACGCACGTACGGTATGTATGTATGTATGTATGTTATGTATGGTATGTACGTACGTACTACTACGTACGTACGTACGTACGTACGTATGTATGTGTGTGTATGTATGTATGTATGTATGTATGTATGTATGTATGTATGTATGTATGTACGTGTGCATGTATTCATTCCAGCTCTCTAACAGTATCATACCCAAATCAGTGTTACTGAGTGTATGTACATGTATGTATTTGCAATTAATTTCATCAACCTCCACCGACCAAATTGCAGTGTTCTTGGACATCTAATGTTATTTTCTAATAACATAGTTCTTGTTCTTTAAGACTTGAGGAATAACATATGGCTTTTCCCAAATCAAACAGGTGGAAAGTTAAAGGAATCCAGTATACAAACAGTATAGGCTGCTGGGACTGGAGTTGTAGTCCAACAAATGCCCTCCAAACACACAGTTGCCTAGTTTTTCAGTTTATGCAACTGAATATGCGGAGGGAGAGTACTGAGGTCTGTAATGCATGATTATGAATAACCTCATGGGTGGGATACACGATTCCCTTATCACATCACGTAGGGGTGTTCCCCGCAGAGTTGCACTTGCACACTAGCCATCATGAATACTAACCTCAGCACTCTTCCTCCACCTATTCAGTTACTTAAACTGAAAAGGTGTGCTTGGAGAACTCCAGTCTCAGCGGCCTATACTGGGTCCCTTCCGCCGGCTTCTAGTCACATGAATCAATCAGACGCAGCCTCACATTTTCAACTAGCGCAACCTGCTGCTGCTGAGCATGATCACCTATGTGATCCAGTCGTAGCAGGCACCGCCAGAAGAACACTGTGGGGAACCAGCGTGCTACGCTCTGTGTTTAGAGGGCGGGGACAGGTTCGACTGGCTCCCGGTGTTATAACTTAAGTTACCTAGGCTGTATGATGTCACCACTCTATCCACGCCTACCTGCCTATGTGGTTCTTTACCTCAGAGGTCAGTGTACTACGCCTATAAGAACCTCGGAGGACACATGAGTGTGTGGTCATTAGGTTTCAAAGTGCTGGCCACAGACGAGTCTGTCCTTCGAGACTGTGTCAGTGCACCAATACCCAACACACTCACTAATCCCGTTATGGAACCATTTTATTAATGAATTCAATAATAGAATGAAACCCCAACTTCTGAAGCCTCATGTCATGTTATGTGATATGAGTTTAATGCCTGATTGAGACTCCTTCCAGCAGACAGAACTCATTTGATTAGTAGATGGCAATGAAAATGGGAAATATTGTGCCTGGAGCAGGATTAGAAAAGAATCCACACTTCTTGCCAGTCTGGGACTAGCATGCTACCAATTTCACTACCCAGGCTCTCTGATGCAATCACTATCCACGCCTACCTGTATATATGGATCCTTGCATAAGGTCAGTGCGGACTACTACTAGTACTACACTATCTTAGTTCAGAAAGAATAGCCAACGCAGTTATGTGCATCCCACTTCCAGCATGAATAGTAATGCAACAGACAGTCTCATTGGTTCTTAATAGACCGGGGTGTATTGTTGTACAAAAAAGAACAAGTTATAAACATTAGAAGTTATTCTGTCCGAAAACCTACAATAGGTTACTTGTAAACTAAACTATTTATGGTGATTTCAGATATCTAATTGGATTTGGTCTTTTAAAACTGCTTTCACTGCTTTTCATATACTTTAATCCTCGATTGGAATAAAAACAAAGATGGTGGATTTTCTAGAAAGACAATGGTGGCAGTGCTATGTGGTAGAATATCCTAACACTTCTAGTGACTTAGTCGGTTTATAATCTAGATTAAGATGTTCCCTTCCAGTAATAGTGTCAAGACACGCCAATGCATGCACATATCATTGGCGGTATAAGCCTGGGAAGGGGGCTTTAACATGTTTGAGTAAAAGTTGTCTTTATATTAAAGGAAGCAAATCTTACATCAGGTTATCACAAAGAACTTACTTCAAACGAGCATACAGTGACTGGTGTGCACCACCTAAGTCCCATTCTTGCTATTAACCCTCACAAGTAATGAAATTGGGAATACAACTTGACTCTAATTCTAAATTTAGACCGTTCTTGTTCTAGACCTAAATGACAGCATCAACTGTGTTGATGGGACACTGGTACAAGGCTATGGATGTATTGACTCTATGAAGAACTCTGCGTTATAAAATGTGCTATAATATCAACCGGACACGGTGGGCGAATCGGCAGAGCGCAGGCTTCCCATGTAAAAGGTTGAGTCGTGATCGAGTCAAACCAATGACTTACAAAACTGATACTTTCTCTACCTAACTTAGCTCTCAACATTACTAGAATAGGACAATGACTCGTTGGATTAGTATCAGGATAATGTGACCGAGTGAGAAATCAGGTCACGGTGCTGGTGGCTAAATCTTCCTATGGGGCAGCACTATAAAGTCACCATAAGTGCACACTTTTGTTTGTTTGTTTAACAACTCCCCCCCCCCCCCCTAACACAAAAGGTAAACATCGGCTATTGGGGGTCATACAGTGCTGTCAGAAGTCAGTACCGTCCTGAAATGAATTTAGATGTTGCCAGCACATAAAACTTCAATAAACAAACAAGCTGTAATATCGAACATTTCGTATCAACTGAGTTTGAGTTTTACGGTGGTTTCTTCTGCCTGCTGTATTTGATGAGTCCAAATACATTAGTTCTTGATTCTTATCCACAAAATTAGTTCTTGCCGCTGCCATCAGAGGACAGGTTAGTAGTGGAAATCGTCTATTTCAAATGCAAGACAACGTAGCACTTCGACACCATCCAGCATAGGAAGCAGACACTCTAACCACTAGTAGAGCACGTCCCATTCCCTTCCATCCCATGAGAAAGGAAGTGGGAGTGGCAGAGTTCTGGGCAGAGGATTATGGGATTATTTGAAATAAGAGTGACCACTCTCCAAGCAGATATCGCCTTACACTGCCACTACGTTTGGACCACGTGGCTCTGCCCGTGATTGATTAGCCATGCCATGAATATTTCCATTTTGGTTCAATTTAGGATACTCTGGTTATGACGTCACGCACGCAGTAAAGCCGGTGCACGGCTGGAGGCACTTGATGAATCGACTGCCTCACTCTTTCTCACTCTAACTCACACTCTCTCACTCACTCATACTCACACTCATACTCATACTCAGACTACACTCGCCAGCTTTGTCTGACTACTACAGCCAGTCGCGGTTCCAAAGAGAAACGGAGCCTGGCAAGCCCATAATATATAATTATGAGTATATAATATATAATTATGAGTATGAGTATGAGTGAGTGAGAGAGTGTGAGTTACAGTGAGAAAGAGTGTTTTGTCTTTAGTTTTGTTGGAGTTTTACGTCCTGGCAACATCACATAATCATATCAGGACGGGTACCAACTTTTGGCAGTGCGCACTCATGGCGACTTTATAGTGCTTCCCAACTGGGAGACCAGGCTGCCAGCACCATGACCTGATATCCCACTCAGTCACATTATCCCGACACTGAGCCAACCAGTCCTTGCGCTATCCCAATAATGCCGAGCGGATGGCTAGAAAGGAATGAGTATCAATTGTTAAGTCATTGGTTTGACTCAATCATTTCGGTTATTTATGGTCAGATATGGTGCCCAAAACCCCTCGATATCTCACTGAAGGTCAGTTATTTCGGAGAAGTACATGTACATGTATATATATATATTTACATATATGGAATCTAATAAACATTTTCCGCAGTGTCTGCAATGAGCTGTTAGTTCTTGTCTTGTCCTCAGAGGGCAGGTAGGTGGTGGAAATCTTCTATAAAACATTTTATCATAGAGCATGCTGCACAGTGAGCTGCTACCCACAACAGTCGTTCTTGTCACTGCTGTTAGAGGGCGGGTCGGTGCTGAAAATCATCAATTGGTATTACATGTTATAAATCCTTGACAGGTTTTTTGGTGGATTTTTGTTGGTCAAAAGTATCAAATTTGAGAGACCAAAGCATTTATCTCGATTTGATTCTACATATCCAACTGAGATACTGGCACACTCATTAGGTGTTTATTGCTGCACAAAATAAATAGCATTTAATCTAATAGAACATGCAATTGCAGCAAATCACCCAAACCTGTCCTGTTCAACATTTCGGTGTGCACACCAAAATTAATGTGGCATGTTTTCATTTCAAATATCTCCACTGTTAACTCTTTATGCTTTTAAAATATGTTACTTCAAACCAAGGTAAGCTGGATCATAACTCAACGTGATATTTTTGTTAAGAGAGAGGTAGAAGCCGAAAAACCATCGTATTAGTGCAAGTTTGGAAGTAATTATGGCACATTCGTTTGAATCTCAAACTGGCATAGATAAACACACGCACGTGACTAATTGTAAGTCCCGTCAAGTTTGGAAATGCCGAAGTAATCGGTAATAGGGCGGGTGAATTAGAGCCGGACGTGGCCATTACAGCGCCCGGCTAATTGGTGTTATTGCCGAAATGCTATGTCCATCTATTACAGTTGAGAGAGAGTAAGGAAGCACTTTCTTTACAGAGTAAGGAAGCACTTTCTTTTCAGAGTAAGGAAGCACTTTCTTTACAGAGTAAGGAAGCACTTTCTTCACAGATTAAGGAAGCACTTTCTTTACAGAGTAAGGAAGCACTTTCTTTACATGGAAGACGATGCAACAACCCCTACAGCAATTACCACCGCGAAAGTAAATTACCCACATTACACCGGGCCAAGGAACCTAGGGAGGAAGCACACCATTATGGGGCTGATTGTGATGTGAGGGTTAGGCGCAGAGGGTGGACCCTCAACACGCAAAGGTCCACACGTCCAGGTTTCACCACATGGAGTGCCATCAGTATACACCGTGATACATCGCCACATCGCTTCAACAAGGCCACCCCAATAGGTAATGCCTGCCAATGACGTCATCTTTATCAAATCTGCGGCATGGACATGCTGTGAAAATGTGCTTGGCTTCACATGAAGTTGGTTGTGATTTAAATATGATATAGCACGACTCACAAAACACGCAGGTCCCTTCCGCCGGCTTCTATAGCAACGGTTTTTACCCCCTGGATACATCCCCAACCCTCTTTACCAAAATATGTACTATTTATAGTGATGCCCCCTGGATCTGACCCCGCCTATCTACAGGTCATCCCATTGATAGGCCTGCCGATCTTATCTACACCAAGACAGATCGTCTTCATTAAGGAGCCTCACCAACCGAGCACCAGAACACAACAGATTCTGGGGTTCATTAGTAATACTGCTTCAATATCGGACTCCGAATGAAGAAACTCCTCAGAGAGAGTATAACAACATTGAAATGGAATGGGAAGCTCTCAGAGAAAGCATGGTCAAGTCAGAAGAGGAGGTGTTAGCAAATAAGAAATGAGAGACAAAGCAATCATGGATGACGCAAACCATACTAGAAAAGATGGCAGAAAGGAAGAAAGTGAAAACCACTGATCCACTTCAATACAAACACCTGAAGAATGAAATAGAAGATGAATGCAAAAAAGCTAAAGATGAATGGTGGAATAAGAAGTGTGAGAGTCTCAACATCGTTCAAGAGAGATGCACAAGAAAGTGAAAGAGATAACAGGTCAAGGATACAGACAGAGAAGCAGTAAATGTATCAAGAACAAAGACGGCAAAATGCTCTTTGAAGAAGATGAAATAAAGTCCAGATGGGAAGAATATGTAAACGAACTATACAATGATGACAGAGGGAACCCACCCACAATTGAGAAAGAAGATGGGAATATTATATTAGTATCAGAGGTTGAGAAGGCTATCAATGATCTAAAGTCAGGTAAGGCTCCTGGAAGTGACCAGATAACATCAGAAATGATAAAAGGACTAGATGAAGTGGGGATTCAAATCATTCATAAGCTAGTAACTGACATCTATGAGACTGGATTTATACCATTGAATATGAATGAATCCATATTTGTACGACTCCCAAAGAAGCTAAAACCAACATTGTGTACTGAGTACAGAACACTAAGCCTGATGAGTCATATGTTGAAGATGATCCTGAAAATAATTTTACTGAGAAACAGACAGAAAATTGAAGAACAAATCAGTAACGTACAAAGTGGGTTTATATCTGGAAGAGGTACACGTGAAGGGATTTTCAATATGAGAATGATTTGTGAACGTTATTGTGAAGTGAACCAGGATGTTTATGCCTGCTTTATTGACTATGAGAAGGCCTTCGACCGAGTCAATCATGAACTGTTAATCAAATGTTTACAAGATATTGGTGTCAATGGCAAAGACATTAAACTAATTGTGAACTTATACTGGACACAACGTGCATTTATAAAAATGGAGCAGGGCCTATCGGATGAAGTTATGATTAAACGAGGAGTTCGACAGGGGTGTGTATTGTCACCATGTCTATTTAACCTGTACACAGAGATGATTTTCAGACACATTGAAGATTGCAAGGGAGTGACAATAGGTGGCATGAACGTCAACAATCTTAGATATGCCGATGACAGTGTAATACTAGCAGACAGTGAGAAAAACCTACAAGATATAGTGAATAGAATCAATAAAGCTGGAATACTATTCAACATGAAGATGAATGCCAGGAAGACCAAAACAATGGTTATAAGTAAAAAGACAGATAAACCAAATGTCAATATAACCATAGATGGCACAAACATAGAACAAGTATCCGAATTCATATATCTCGGACAAAAGATTACAAATGATGGGAGATGTGAGGAAGAAATTAAAAGAAGGATAACAATAGCCCGAACAACATTCTCCAAAATGTATAGAGTGTTAACATCAAGTAAGATATTAATACAAACAAGGAAGCGTATTCTTCAGTGTTATGTGTGGTCTACTCTAATGTATGGGGCTGAGACATGGACAATCTCTAAGAAAATGTACAAATGTTTAGCAGCATTTGAGATGTGGACTTATCGAAGGATGATGAAAATATCATGGACAAAGAAGATCACCAACAAAGAAGTTCTCAGAAAAATTAAAAATAAGAAAAGCTTGTTTGCCACTATACAGACAAAGAAACTTATTTATTTTGGCCACATCATTCGTCAGAGTTCAATATACCGTACATTGTTGGAAGGGAAGGTGAATGGCAGCAGAGGGAGAGGGAGACCAAGAACATCATGGTTTACAAATATTTCACAGTGGACAGGCTTGAATTATTCACAGTCTATCAGAACAGCACACCATCGGGACAAGTGAAGAACCATTGCATCCAACCCTCGACTAGAGGACGGAACTATTGATTGATTGATCGGACTCCAATATCTGAGACTCGTTATTTATTTTGTTTGTTTGTTCCATCTGGAGAGAGAAGAGATATGAGTCACTCTCCTGAAAACTGGTCAGCATGGGATGGGATTTTAAAACATCAATAAAAAAATGTCCTACTTATTTTTTTCCTTATACTTTTCATAATCATGTTCAGATTTGATGTAAGAAATAAGGGAAATATATAAACCATGTGCAACTTTGGTCTTTTTAATTATGAAGTGTTTTTGAAATTTCTTCTTTTTTTTTAAACCCCACATTTTACAGTCAGCCATTTGTAACATGACATATGGGACATGGTTGGATAACATCTTGTATTGCATTAATATATCAAACAAAACAGTTCCCAAATCAAAAAGGAAATATTTATTAACGTGTATGCATGCTTAAATTTCAAAATAAATTATTTGATGTCTTCAGAAATAACATTGCAAATTTCCACCACAGATGTAACAAGTGGTGTCTGGATGCCACACCCATATTGTACACTAATTTTTCAGTGAATAAAGCATGGCCGGGAATTACTTTTTTTTATATCAATAAAAGCACTACATATTTATGTATATTATGCCATGATTAATATGCTTCTCGGGATGAAATGATTTAATTCTGCTTAGATTTTTAGTAAGCAGACTGTGTGGTGTCCTAAACATGTGTTACGTCTGAGCAACACATGTTATACTGCCATATGACATAGCTTAATCATGGACTACACCTTTATTTTTTACCTCATCAATTTATATTTTATATAGATGTAAAGGGGACATTGCCAGCTTTCATTTGCAACCAATTAAAAAAAAAATTCAAATATTAGATTTTAACTCTCCATGTGACACTTCTGGTCAGTTTTCAGGAGAGTGACCCATATGGTTAATGACACATGATGGACCGATGTGTCGCCACAGGCAGGAATCTTTCACTCAATTTAGTCATAAGACAGTAAAACTGGGCATTAAAACACGCCACATGTGCTGGCCAATCACTACACACATTACATAGAACACATTACGCTATCCACACCAATAATGCTCGTCCCGAATGACGCCATACTATCGGATGAATATTAAAATCAACAGTGGGTCGGACTTTGTTTTGTTTGTTTAGGTTTTACATCCTGGCAACATCTAAGGTCAGGATGGGTACCGACTTGTGACAGTGTGCACTCATGGCGACTTTATAGTGCTGCCCGATTGGAAGACCAGGTTCCATGACCCAATATCCTACTCAGTCACATTGTCCTGACACTGAGCTAACCAGTCCTTGCCCTATCCTATTAATACTGAGTACCAGGCTAGGAAGTGACAAGTATCTATTTAGTAAGTCAATAGTTTGACTTGGCCGGGATTTCGAACTCCCCCCCCCCCCCCTTCCGCACAGTCAGCCTGCACTCTTACCGATTCGGCCACAGCGTCCGGTGCAGGAGGTCAGACAGATAAATACTCAAAATCTATATTTAGCATTGTACTTTTTGTAGTATCTATAAGATGGGTATTGAAAGTTCTGCTGGTTTCTCAGTAACGACTTGGTCACTAGGTCGCAGCTTCAGTCCTTCCTGGGATACTTGTATTGTTACTCGCCTGTTTGAGAACGACACCGCTCATTCGCATAAATATTCAGTCGGACAAAACTCAAGCCTTCATTTAGCACTTTGGAGTAATTTCGACAAGCCCCTATAATGGAATAGAATTAAATGTACTGGTTTAGGATAAGTATGTTAATTATATTGAGTCATGCACATTTCAACTTATTTTCTGTTCCTTGCCCACCCTGGGTGTTCCTTCAGATAGTCGACAAGACTCGCTTAATGCAAAGTGGTAGGCGCTGGTCAGTTTCAGTGATAAAAATATCCCCACACATTGTTTTCATTGGAAGTTCTAATATTTGTGTTTGGGCACCATCTAACGTCATATCAGGACAGGTGCCAACTTGTGACAGTGGGCACTGATGATAACTGCATAGTGCTGTCTCACTGGCATACCTTGATGCCAGTACCATGCCCTGATATTCCACTCAGTCACATTATCCTGGTACTGAGCTAACCAGTCCTTGCCCTAACCAGTCCTTGCCCTATCCTAGTAATGCCCGAGCGCCGTGATAGGTGGCGACAAGTAGCAATTTTGTAAGTAATTGGTTTGACGTGGCTGGGATTCGAACTCCCGCTTGGGAAGCCTGCACTCGAACTGATTCGACCATCGCGCCGGGTGAAGTTCAAATATACATGTATATAATATAGGTAATATATAATATATGTAATATATATAATATATATGATATATATAGTATTATATAATGTTTTTTGTTTTTGTTTGTTGTTTTACGTGCTAGCAACATCTAAGGTCATATCAGGACGGGTACCGACTTGTGACAGTGCGCACTCATGGTGACTTTATAGTGCTGTCCCACTGGGAAACCAGGCCGCTAGCACCATGACCTGATATCCCACTCAGTCACATTATCCTGACACTGAGCCAACCAGTCCCTGCCCTGTCTTATTAATGCCGAGCGCGTGGCTATGAAGCGACAAATATAAATTTTTACGTCATTGGTTTGACTCGACCAGGGTTCCAACCCATGACCCCATGATCTACCAGCATGGGAGACAGGCACTCTAGCTCATTCGGCCATTCTGCTGGTCTTATATAATATGTATTATATATGTATTATATATATATGTACTACATATGTACTATATATGTATTATATATGTATTATATATATGTACTGTAAGAATTGCACGGCAACACAGTAATTGGTGGGTACATTATTTATTTACAGGAAGTGAGAATAGTAGAGAACAGTAATGCACCTGGCTGGGCCTCAAATGCCCTACCTAAAATGAATAAGAAAAACAAGTTTTGAAAGCAAGTGTGAAGGCTCTGGCTGCCAGGGACAGACTGAGCCAACATCAACAACAGGTGTAGGGATGGTTGCCTGGAGGGTAACATAATCTAAAGGTCTGTAGCCCCCACGAGCAGAGGGAATTTGGAAAGCAGGGGCATCTTGGGTTACTTTAACCGGTTAGACCTGCAAGATAGAGTTAGTTGCTAAATAATTGGGCACAACAGAGACGGCCGGCAGGATCGGCGCGAACAATGCGGTGCTTGCTAAGAACATCTTGCCACCTGCTCAGCGTGTCACAGATAGTGTTGTCTCCACTCCTAATGTAAACAGACTTCACGTCGAAGTTAAAGGTAACTGAAGTCCAGAAGAGCTCCTTAACCCAGCCCATGATGGTTTTATTAATGCAGCGGCCGGTGGCAAGTGCAGCACGAACCGTAATGTTGTCAGTCGCGAACACAACACTTTTGTCTTGCCAAAGATGGCCCCAGAGGCGGGCAGCCCACATCTCCTTCTGGTTAATGTGGGTTTCGGGCCCAACCCCCGTTGCATCAGCATGATGGTGGCCGACCTCAGAGGCCAGGTCGCGCTCGTTTGAATGAAAACAGCCGACCAACCAGTCGTCCGAGTGGGTCGCTCCGAAGCCCCAATCAGAGGCGTCACTGTAGACCGAAACGACAGCTGCGTGGAGGCCAAGAATTTTTGCATAGCCGTTGAAAGTATCAACGTAATCAAGCCACCAGTTGAGCTCTGACCTGAATTCCTCATTAAGGCGGTATATGTAGTATGGTTTACGCAGCTGACGAATCGCGTCGTAGACCCTGGTAGAGAAGGAGCGGCCCCCCCGGACGACAGTAGCGCAATGGGCTAAGCGGCCACCTAACCTCTCTAGGTCTTTACGTGAGGCCTTTCGTTTGCCGAGGAACCCTGATAGTACACATTTAAGTTTAATGATCTTATCTCGGGGAAGGCGGAGCTGGAGAAGGACACTGTCAACTTCGATACCGAGAAATCTTGCACACTGGGCAGGCGCGCGTAGTTTGGGGTAGCTCGAGTAGAACCCCATCCTACGAAGGACGGCAGCAATATTTTGCTGATTAATTGCGCAATCCTCGAACGAGGAGCCTAGAACGGCGAAGTCGTCCAGGTAGTTCACACATCTGGCGACTCCATCGCGCCTGCCACAGCGAGCAACGAAATCCAATATGCGGTTGAAAATGTAGGGACTAGAAGAGAGCCCCATACATAGTCGGTTGTCGAAGAAAGTTTCTGGCCCACCCCCAGTACCGAAATCCCATCTGATAGCCTGGAAAGGACGGTCAGTGGGATGGATGTTGATGGCCCTATAGGCATCCTTAATGTCTATAGTGGCTATGAAGTCTCTGCAAAGGAGCTGGTCAACTAAGTCGCCAACGCCTTGGTAGCAAAAGGAATGCGACACCTCGTCGAAAAAACTGTTCACCGAGCGGTCGCTAGGCTTACTGCAGTCGACAATGGTGCGCATTCCATCGCTGCCTGACTTGGGGACAGCAAAGACATTGTGGGTGCAGATAGGGGCTGAGTCGGCCCGACTAATATAACCACAGCTGAGCTCAGAGTTGAGCTTACTATTGATAACATTTTTGTCGGCACCATCCCGGGTAGGCTGAGAGGGGGCCGAGTAGCTGGCGGTGCAACTGGGGTTGATGACTTTGAATCCAAAGAGGGAGCCGTGCAGTATGAACTCCCAGTCATCAATGACAGAACCGTGAAAGAAGCATTCGCATATGACGCGTCAGGGTTTAAATTGAGCCCTGCTGGGGCCTATGTAATGCACACATGTACAGGTGGCATTCTTACAGGCAAGGGAAACAGTTAACACAGTAGGTTTGCCAGAAGAGCCAAGTTTATCAAGAGCAGTTACGTAGATACTACCCTCCACCCAGGACAATGTTAGCCAACTGCAGGCAATTAGAGGGCAGTGCGGCATACCACCAATAGGGGGCACGTCAATGTTCACATTACAATGGGCGGCCAAATCAAGGGGGCCAACAGATTTAAGTAAATGGTTGCGAACTACATCACGAGGAACAGGTTCATATGGGAGAACGTGTTCAAGCACAGGGCCCGAGGTCACATACACGGGAGAAATTAATGGCAGGTTGTCGGAAATGGTAACCGTCATCGGGGAGGCAGCACAATCTGCCAGAACACTAGGATCTAACCCAACAATGGTATGACGATCCCCTGAACACAATTTCAGGACGCGCCGCACCGGACCGCCGACAAACCCCTAGTCCTTCGAGCACTTGCTCCTTATGTGCACTTCACTACCGCACCTGGAGCACCGGTGGCCGTAACTACAGGTGCGGTCGTCCCTGCTGCAGCCCTCGTCCTTATTGAACGAGAAGCAAGGCTTCTTGCCGTCCCTGACAAACAACTGCCTCGGCCGACCCTGGTTACCACTGCTCGAGTGACCAACTCCCCCCCTCCCCCCCCCACCCTGCTTTTTCATATGCTCGAAAGCTCAGGGCAAGTTCGGGATTGCCCGCGGAGAAGGCCATGTAACCCTCAGAGACGGGGAGCTTGCGGATGGCACGGTCATAGTTTACGTGCGTGTTTTCCTGGAAGGTCCCATACTTGGCCTTGCCCACGATGTATCCAAGGTGTTGGAGGATGCGCAAGAGCTTACCGCCATCAGTCACCTTAGAGGCGACCACCCAGTTTACGGTTGCCTCTATCAGCTCGAAGGGCGATAACTTCTTAACATCCCTCCCATCCTCCGCGTGCCTACGCAGCGACCACTTACTTCTGGCCTTCCTCTCTCTGCTGGCAGAGCGGTCGTCTGATGAGGAAGAACTCGAAGCACGATGTCGATGATGACATCTTCTACGATGCGAGGACGAGGATCATCTTCGTGTCGCGCTGCGGCCTCGCAAATGCGAGCTGTCGTGGTGGCCGCTGGATAGTCCCGCTGGCCCGTCCTGTTGGATTTCTTCGGATTGTTTCGAAGTCCGCGCAGACAGCCGAGCGACGTCGTCGAGTAGGTCTTGTTCCTCCCTTTCGAGTTTGGCTAGACGCTTCCGCTTTCGCAGCTTAGCAATGCGGGCTATGATCTCCCATTCGTCGTCTTCGCTGACGTCGTCTTCGATCCGGACGACCTGGTCGATCACGTCCTCGTGCTTGGACGATAACGATTTTCATCCCTCAGCCATGTTGTCGACTTTCGATGTCGAACGGGTCGTCTGTTTCGTCGAATCACGACGCCTGCAGCCGTCGTTTACTGGCTCCTGATGGACGATACTACAAAACGCGCAGTACTCCTTTGGCATTGTCAGTGCGGATACGGCAGTGATTACCGTCGATACGGCAGCGATTACCATATCGACAGGTCGCCGTATGGCCGGCCGTATCGACAGTAACGATTTTCGTCATTAATCAAAATATGTAGATTATTCCATGAAAAACCAGTAGAAATCACAGCTGGGGTCCCTGCTGAAGGTCAGTAGCGCCGTAGTTGTGCCGTAGTCATTCATCGTTTACCGTAGACTCGAACACAGAACCGTAGGAGCAGCCGTTACGACTTTCCCGCCAAAAGATTTTTGAATCAACATCACCGAACCGATACTCGCTAAGAACTATCGGTCTGCCGATTACCGTATCGACAGGCCGATTACCGTATCGACAGGCCGATTGCCGTGTCAACAGTACATTATTGATATTATCAGGCTAAACGTTAAAGTAGCCGCTGACCGTTAGAGTGGCCGTTAAGACGAACCAATTAACAGCTGATATGAACCGTATCGACAGAAGTTAGTTTTAGCTCACAGTTTGTAGATCGGCCAACTAGGTGTAGGTCCAAATAGCCAGCGGCCGTATAGTGAGCCGCATAGTGATCCGCATAGGTAGTCCGTAGGAAACCATAGACACAGGTAGCAGGTAGACTGTGTACTGACAGAGTTTTTGAAAGCAAGTGTGGAGGCTCTGGCTGCCAGGGACAGACTGAGCCAAGATCAACAACAGGTGTAGGGAGGCTCCTGCCCCACCTGGGCCCATATGTATGAGCCAATTTTTAACCGGACCAGGGTTAAAGGAGGGTGCCGGGTTAGCTAACCGCAGAGTTCCAAATGTGTCACGGGGGATGTATGTGACCAAAACGCACCCGAGTTAGCTAACGTTTCAGTTATTTATAGATTTGGGAAATCCCTCTGCGGTTGTAGCCATATATTAGGCTCAAATATATTAAATGCTATCATATTTAACAGAATTACATATGCAATAAGTGAAATTTTATCAATTTAACCCTAAATTCGAACCCTCCTTAAGGCTACCGCCGCATTGGCGGCGATATTAATAGTTATATTTTCGAATCGACAAACGTAAAGTAAACAAATCGCCACCGCATCGCCGTCGCTTTCCATACTGGCAGCGGCAGCGGTTTGTTGACTGTACCTTCGTCGATTCGAAAATATAACTATTAATATTGCCGCCAATGCGGTGGTAGTCTTAAGGAGGGTTCGAATTTAGGGTTAAATTGATAAAATTTCACTTATTGCGTATGTAATTCTGTTAAATTTGATCGCATTGAAAAGATTTGGCCATAATCGGTGCCTAACCCCACCTTTAACCCTCCTTTCGCATGGGGTTAGTGCAGGCGACTTTACACTCGCCGAGTTAGTTTAACCCCGACACATACATACGCATTTTTCGCCGCTAACCCAGGAAATCCGCACAACACCGGGTTACGACCGCTAACCAGGTGGTTGTGCATGGCACTATCCTGTGAGCCCCCCAGGAGCCCCTGGGTGGCAGCACTGTGCAATTCGGTTACATCCGCATATACGTTGTATATACGTGGGTATATATGTATTATATATATGTACTATATATGTATTATATATGCATAAAACATAAAAATGTCACCACAAAATAAATTAGCAATGTCTCTGAAGCTAACTGTTGAACCAAACGTCTTGAATTACTTTTGAAGCTGACAAATTGTCCGACTGGCACCCATAAGCCCTGACGTTATTTCGCAACCCCAAATCCAATATTCTTCGGACTTGGAGGGGGAAGTGAATAATTAGGAAATATCATCAAATTATGTAGAGCCAGCTGGTAAACATCATGGCCAGTTGGCGGAGGATCAGTTGAGACAAAAGGGCGTGAAAGAAACGTTCTGAATTTACTCATTCGTTCTTTCACGGTCATGCCCATAGCAGGGACGGAAAATTCACGGCGTATTTCCGAATATTTTTTAATTTGTGGCTATATGGATAGTTTCAACTCATATGCTAACACTATCAAAGTCAAGTCAGATTTCCCGATTTTTATTGTGTAAAACACTTATCTGGATTTTATCCTACATATTCATTACATTATTAATATTATGTTGCTTGAGGGGATTCTTGTTTGTACTTATTAAACATTTGTTACTGTATAGAAGGGAATTCACACTAAGTCACTTCAATAGAACCTGCTAGTGCTGAACCCTATGGTATCCAGCATCTTGACATACCAAAATTAATGTAGCATGTATTCATTTCGAATATCTCCAAAGTTAGCACTTTATAATAAAGATTACTTCAAGCTATATTAATTATTATAGTTATGCACACAATACATTGCTCTAAAAGAAAGAATTAATGGATTACCGAGATATTGAAACACTTTCTAAAGTCTGTCTCCTTTGTTTGATGTATTCTAATTCGCTTCACCCTCACAAGAGGAACAAGAGCATAGATATAAATTTGAGCAATTTATTAAAATAAGAAAATCAATCAGGACCTGAGGCAGGCTAAGCAAGTGGGTGACTGGGAGCCAAAGTCTAAGGGCCGGCAGGGGCTAATCGAAGGTAGTATGGAATCGTCATCAGTGTTTAGGGTAGATGAAGGTAGGTCAATCGGGGAGGTCAATCAGCGCTCACCCAATAGAAGAGCGAGTGCTGATGGGGCCTCTCGCACATGTAGGGATGAGAGGTAGGACTGAAATGCCCTACTCTTCCAGGTGCCTGCCTGTAGTAGGGCCAGCGTCGAGAGTCCAGCAGGATGAAAGGCCTGGGTGGCACCTCTGTGTAGACTATGGAGAGTGAGTGGCCTATACCGAGGTACAGCAGCTCGGGAGGCAGCTCCCAGTATTCTGGTGAGGGTCTTGGCAGTAAGAGGAGCTCGGGAGGGAAGGAGGGATCATGTGGGAAGGGGTAGACCGAGGCTACTAGGCGTTCCAAGCATTAACTGGGCAGCAAGGAGAATCGGGAATTCTAGGGAGGCGGAAGATGACAGGGCATGCGGCAAAGTAGTGGATCTTAGTAGAGCATACCTTAACGTATAGGGCCGAGTCTGAAACACGGACATCTTTGAATCTTAAGAGGTGAGGAGAAGGTGGGGAGGAGGAGACTAGATTGCTCTGCTGGAGGAGAGTCAAATAACTGATAATTAAAGTTGCATGGTCCGATGAAATATTTGTTTTTCAAACCCAAAACATGTATCTTAATTTGATTATATATACCCATCTTAGATATTGGTGCATTAACAGGTGATTTGGTACAGCATATATAGAATAATCAGTGAATTTACTACCTCATCCTACTTTGAGAAACCCATCACACAAGGAAGCCATTAACCAATTAGGTCAATCTCATGGCCAGTGGCCTTGACCCTCATTCCAAGTACCTAGCCAGGTTCCAGGATGTCCAGTGGTAGTATTACTGGCACCATAGCCTGGGTTGATATAAAGTTGCAATACTTATGAGATGCTTTCCCTATTTATAAATGCTTTGTTTAAGTTGTCATAGATGTTATCAAATAACTATTGACTCAATACGTTTCTTAATGTTCACTGATGCAATTGTGATAATTAAGCAAGTGACATGCTAGAAAAGCAGTTCAATAAGAACAACGCATAGTTAAGGTCAAACAAAGAATGGACACAACACATGCAAACATAAGAAACGACACATGAAGCTAACTGAGTATGCATTTTGTTGTTATAAATGCCTTGTTTAAGTTGTCTTGCATATCATAGATGTTATCAAATAAATATTGACTCAATACTTATTAAACAAACAAAAAATGTTCACTGATGCAATTGTTATAATTAAGTAAGTGACATGCTAGAAAGACAGTACAATAATTAATAACGACACAAAGTTACTGTCAAACAAAGAATGGACACAATGCATACCAACATAAGAAATGACACATGAAGCCAACTGAGTATACATTTTGTATGTTTTTATAAATGCTTTTACATATCTTACATATCATGGATGTTAGCAAATAAATATTAACTCAATACTTATGAAAAAAAAAGTTCACTGGTGAAATTGTTATAATTCAAAACAAGACACAGATAATTACTTTTTGGGCTAATCAATTTATTAATCAGGCTTACTAAATTTTCACACAGCCTTTGTAATTCTATCACTATAGAACAAGATTAATTGAAGCTCCTCTCAATAGTACAATTGAGCCTATTCGCTTTTATCTACACTAATTTCGCAGGTAGTACAACCTGATAAACAATATGACTACAATTAAATATTACTTATGTGCAGGTCAAATAGTGATTATTTATCTCACAATACTCATATGATAATTAGTCTTGAATGCAGGAATTTTCGAAGATACTTGAAATTGAAGACACTTCTCACATGGAGGACTTTTCAAATTGGCTTGATAGTTGACTAATATTCACCAAGTCGACTTCTGGGTATTGCTATTTATTTTACCATGTATTTATTGCACTCATATATTATATGTATTTCACTGTATTAACCATGCCTTCCACCATAGCTGTTTCATCAATAGTTGGTAGGACTGTCATTTAAATTCAAAAAGTAACATTATGCAAGTAACCAAGAAATATGACCCACCATAGTTGTACTACTGAAAGATGGTCGGGTAGTCTATTCTACCATTAGGCAAATAATAGTTTATTCTAACATTTAGGCAAATAATAGCTGAAACGGTTAAATATATATAAATATATATATATGTGAAGTGGGCGAGACTACACTCGAGCTACGACCGTTGCGGGCTTGGGCCGAGCAACCCGCATTTCTGAAATGCGACCTGCTCGCCGAGACAAGCCCGCATCATCCATCAAATGCGGAGCCGGGTTCACGGCCATAAAGTGTTGCTAGGAGACATCAATTGTGACTCTCCTGGCAACGATGGAAGGTCGAGCGCTCGGGCTCCGACCCATCAAAATAAGAGGTTCTAAAAGAACACCGATGAAAAACGGCTGAATAAGACCGATATCGTCATCATGTTCTTTTATATAAGCCTAAATCTATTCAAAATCTGTAAATATGAATGAAATAAAATAAAATAAATCCTAATTTTGGAACAAAAGTAACATTAATGGCAAAAATAAGGCAAAACCGACGAAAGCGACCGAGATAGATCTATCTCCTGGTCCCCCGACCCATCCCTGCATTCTTCTATCTCTTTTCTGGTTCTGACAGGAATAAATCTATCAAATAAAACTAATTAAATCTCCAGCCATTCAATCCAGCTGCCAAGAATGCTGTATTTAATACTTCTGGCCACACAAATGCTATATTGTAGTCTACATTTCAGAAAACGATTCAAAATCCAAAAGTTACCCTGTTGCCAGATAACTGCAATTTGTTTACAGTTGCCTGGCAACCATTCCACTTGTTGAAAGATACAGCAATAACTTGTAGTGCTATTAGTTTATATTGAATCTAAAAACACTCCAAATGTATAAATATAGATAAATATGCAAAAATAACCCCTAATTTTGGAATTAGGAGTAAGATTAATGCAAAAAATGCGAGGTTTTGTAAGGAAATATGACGAAATCAATCGGGAGAGGCCAGTATACTGGTCCTCATGCCCTACCCTGCGTTCGTCCATTTCCCTTCCAGTCCCCCACAAATATCCAAATTACCACAAAAGCCACCCGAAAGGCATGAATACACTGAAATATGCAAAAACAAACCATAATTTCGAATTAGAAAGTAAGATTATTGCCAAAAATAAGACATTTTATAAGAAATACTACGAATCCGGCCGCCAGAGGCCAATATACTGGTCCTCACCCCCTACCCTGCGTTCGTCCATGTCTTTTTTTCCTGTCAGATGCCCGCAAATGTGCTAGTGATTACTTTATATAGACAGAAAACCACCCGAAATGTATTAATTTAACGAAATATGCTCAAATAAATCCTAATTTTGAACTGAAAGTACCAGTAATGCCAAAAATAAGGCATCTAATAGAGAAACGACAAAAATAATCATTAGAGCCAATATTTTGGCTCTAACGTCCTACCCTTCGTTCCTCCATCACCGATGCCTGTGCGGCGTATGTTCGTCCATCCCAAATAGAGTGTTTATGCACGCTCTGATGGGTCGGAGCCCAAGCGCTCGAACTTCCATCGTTGCCAGGAGAGTCAGAATTGACATTTCCTAGCAACGCTTTACTGCCGTGAACCCGGCCCCGCATTTAATGGCCGATGCGGGCTTGTCTCGGCGAGCAGCCCGCATTTCAGAAATGTGGGTTGCTCGGCCCAAGCCTGCAAAGGTCATAGCTCGAGTGTAGTCTCGCCCACTTCACATATAAATATATTTCGGGTCTTTTGGAGATTTAAAATTAACAGACTAGAATTTAAATTAACACAATATCATTTAAATTAATACTATAATATAAAGGCCACTGCGACAGAAAGGTAACAAACATGAGTTGGGCTGAGTACTAGTTTTATTAGTCTCTGGCAGGACTGATAAATATGCCCACCAACAAAAATCGAAATTCAGTGGGAAGTGAATCCAATATGGCGCAATACAGGTGGCGCCCCATAGGCGCGCGTGCCAAAGGAGGTTGGCGCGCGACTCCAATTCAACAAATAGCAAGTCCGGACAATAATAAATACAATACAACCTATATGCGAGCTCCGTTATTTATATAATTATAATGTTATTATAATACACATAAAGGCCACTGCGACAGAAAGGTAACAAACATGAGTTGGGCTGAGTACTAGTTTTATTAGTCTCTGGCAGGACTGATAAATATGCCAAAAACCTACCAAGGTCCCCAACCCAACTCAAATAACTTCATCCGCTAACCTTGCTGCCACTCTCATGTCATCCATTATCCTTGTAGTCAACGGTGTTTTTAAATACTCAAAAACTGCATTACTACTCCAGTCACCTCTTGTACGTATCTCCTCCAACGAGGCACCACACATCGACAAATATGTGCATCCATCTCTTCTTAAAGAGTGCGATGACAATAATTCAACATCTAATCCAACTCGACTTCCAAATATTTTTAGTGTCGACTGATAAATTTCATAAGATAACGGGAAATTACCTCCCTTACCATCCGGCAACAAAAACGCCCAAGCATCCCCTACGGCTGGCCTATCCTCAAAATGTTTTTCAACCCAATGGACTGCACATAAGTCCAGCTCTACACAACGAGCTATAGGAATGATTAAAGATCTCTCTGAGAACTGAATTGTCTTCGAATTACGAACTTTCAAAATCATCCCCCATGGGTAGATCTTAAAGTCCTTCCTACAGAGCATAGCCCTTGAATAAGTTACATTCGACTTCCTTAGTAATCCCCTAAAGCTACACAGGACAGCAGCCCGCCAAGCAATGTGACCCGAGCTAGTCGACAACTGAGAAAAAATACTTTTCAACATATTAGGCAACAATGGCATGGCCTGTTTAGGTGCATCCCCAAGCTCCCTCCGAATTCCTCGCAACGTAGAAGAAATTACAAAGTCTGTATAATCAATGGTTACTGCTCCGTTCCTTTTAAGAAAATAATTAAGACCACTTAGATAATTAATAATCGAGGAATACTTCAACGTCCTGGCCAACCAGGTCGCATATAACGCCACCTGTGACGAATCGCATGGAATGGGAGTGTGCGTTCCGGAAAACTCCTCAACAAAAGTCAGATATTTATTCACCTGCACCTCCCTAGCCGTCACAGAGTTAGGAGCGTAGGAATTTAGCTGGTATGCCTTCTGCTCACCTCTAAGTTTATCGATCCCTGTAAAGAGAATGGCCGTTCAAAAACACTACCACAGCACAAACATTTATTACAATCTGCTCTACATATGACGTCCTGCATATAATGATCATTCAATCTACTCAATGCATCCGTTATAACATTTGATTCACTTGCAATGTGCACTGCGGTAAATACAAAATTATATTTTATGGACAACCAAAATAGTCTTCTTATATAATGCATTATTCGTTTGCATTTCGACCTCCCTGTAGCTAACGCTGACTCTACTGTGACACTATCTGTCACCATAACTATTGAGTCCCCCTGCCATCCAGGTGCCCATCTCTCCACTGCTGCATATACCGCCCACATTTCTTGTATATTAATATGGGCTTCTAACACTTTGCTCTCAGGCCGGTCATAGTGGTGACCCACCACCTCCTGCAATTGCCTATCCACTCGCCTATCGTAACATCCGACTAACCAGTCGATATCATGCATAGCCCCATATCCCCATTTGCTCGCATCACTATAAACTGACTTCACTGTCGAAAACTTGCCCATCAATAAGGCCTTTCCATTAAACTCCTTGGCAAAGCAGCTGCACCAAAGTATGTCTTCTCTGAAAGCCGAATTCAACCTAACTTTATAATAGGGACGAGCTACCGTATTTATTAAGTCGTATACTCGACGAGAAAAAGTTCGCCCACCACGCACTACTTTGGCGCAGTGGGCTAACAATCCCGCCAGCCTCTCAAGGTTCTTCCTGGTTTCCTTCTTTTTCCCTTTAAAGGCCTCCAAAGTAGCACTTAATTTATCTAGCTTATCTTTACGAAGCGTCAACTCCAACTTTATCGAATCCACTATTATTCCCAAAAATCTAATCCTAGTATTGGGACTAATTAACTTCTTATAACTTATGTCGAATCCTAACCTACGAAGAAGACTAATCAACTTATTTTGCAAAATTACAGTATCCTTGTAAGTTGAACCGATGACACAAAAATCATCAAGATAATTCACTATACGACTCACTCCCTCTCTAACTGCACATCTCCCTACGAAATCCAAAACTTTCGAAAAAACAAAGGGGCTTGATGATAATCCCATACAAAGCCTGTTGTCCAAAAGGTATACAGGTCCTTTTTTATCTCCAAAATCCCAAATCAGGCCCTGCCTAGGTCTGTCTAACGGGTGGATAGGAATAGCGCGATATGCATCTTTCAAATCTACAATAGCCAAATAGTCTCCCTGCTCCATATTATCTACCACATCATCTACAGTTTTATAACTAAACTTCAACGCTACCTCTTCCGTGTAATTATTAATAGATGTATCTTTTGGCCTACTGCAGTCAACTATTCCTCGCCCCCCACTTTCTTTAGGGATGCAAAAAATATTGTGAACGCATTGAGGTGTTTCCTCTCTTAAACTAATTATCTGTTGGTTTAACTCCAACAACAACTTTTGCGTAATAATGTCTCTATAAAGCGTGTTACCGATTTTTTTAAACGCAGGTTCATACTCTACTGTACAATCGATATTGGTAACGTGGAAGCCAAAAACTACCCCCCACAAAACATAAACCCAATCAGGATCGGTATCACCTCTTATAAACATTTCACAAATGAACCGACACGGCCTAAGCTGCGTCTGATTGCCTGCTATATAATGCATACATTTGCATCTACCATTTACACAGTCAATATCAACACCAATTACAACTGGCTTACTGTGGGGATATTCCTTAATATAGAAATTCCAACAATTGTATTCTTCCATTATTGTCTCAACATATAACATGTCATTTCCATTACTACTTTCATGATTAATCCAACATTGCCATATTCTGCCAACTTGACTATTTAATTGTGAAACCTCAGAATTAATAGCAGCATCAATAGCACAATCTCCATTTATTTGCCTATCTATTCTACTTTGACCTACTGCCTGGGTTTCACTAGCACATGCAACTTCATTCACTATGACATTGGGCTTATTATCGTTAACTTGGCTTGCCCCGTCTGGCTCTACATGAATACAATTAGCCAAATTGCACGCTCAGTGTATTTTGAACCCGGTTAGGTACGCCCACTACTTCATTCGCAGGCACCGCACATGTAACATCCCTAACAATTGGACGAGAGTAATTAACTTCATGCTTAGCATGCAGTTCGCTATCAAGACTATGCTGCTTCAAGTGTATGTTTTTAGGACTCCGCCTTATAGTATTGCCATCCATACAAGACACCGGCACACTATTATTTGCTGCATTTTTCAAGACTAACATGGGGTTAATATTAGACATAACAATATTATCATTGCATTCCGTCAAGTTGTCATGTATTACAGACCTATTCCCATCTCTATTTGCAGGCATGATAATTGACCCAACTCGTCAGTCTTTAGTACAGTTAACCTTTTTATGGCTTTTACTGCCGCATTTCATGCACCAATGACCATAATTACAATTGTCATCACTTCTACTGCAGCCACCGTCCTTATTCCACTTGAAACACCCAGTCTTACCTTCTTTTGTATAAGCTGTTGTTCTACGCACATTACTCGACTGCTTTTCCGACCTCATGTTGTGCATGCCATAGTGGTACATGCACAGGCCCGTATTACTACTACCGAATGCTGCAAACCCTTGCAATTCTGCTAGCTTAGGAACGTCTTTATCATACTCAACATGTGTCGAGTCCATGAAATCATTTTGTCGAGCTCTTGAAGCCATAAAACATACATGCTCAAGAAAAGAACGATAGTCTGCAATAGTCAAATTTTGTATATCTAGGCACCACCTAATTGAAGCCGTGAGCAGTTCATAACAATTTAGCTTCTTTACTTCTTTTCCTAATACAGCAAACCGTCTGATACTCCACTTTATTTTGTTTCTTTTTTTACCCTTTTTTGTTTTTAAACCCCTATTTTTTCTTTTTTTTTGTTATGTTTGTTTTTCTTTATTTTTTATTTTTCTTTTTTTTTTTTTTTTTTTTTTTTTTTTTTTTTTTTTACCTCCCCAAACCCCCATTTTTTTTTTTTATTTTTTATTTATTTTTTTTTTTTTTATCCCCTTTTTTTTATTTAAAAACACCAATTTTACTTCGAAGTCGTCGACTACTACTGCTGCTTCGACTCCTTGAATCAGACGGCGTCCGCCTCCTCCGTCGTGTTCGCGACCTGTGTCGAGGTTTTGACACACCGTAACTTGAATGTTCGTCCTTCCCGCTCACTGTAGCCCCGACACCTGCACCGGCTACCACCGCCGGCGGCCATTCGTCTGTCATGGCCGCTTCCACTCGCTCTGTCGAGGTCACCGCCGCAGTCGTCGTCGTCTTCACCAATTCGTCTCCGCCTGCTTTTTGCCGTTCCAGCCGTCGTCTTCTCATGAGTGTTCGCTTCTCCTGCAACTCTAACACTCGCTCCTCCAACTCCATGTCTTTTATCTCTTCCAAAAGTGAAGTCTCTTGTTTGTCTAATGTTAGTGACGACATTCCCTTCAAAATTTCAGGTGAACTCTCTCTTGAGTCCTTCAAACTATCACCTGTTTGTCGAGCTGAAGCATGTGTAACTCTAGTCGATACCAACTTTTTTCCCTTACGCCCTTTCTTCTTGCACTTGTCCGTCTTGTGCGACGCACCACACAAATCGCAATACATTATGAGCTCTCGACACACACGTCTGCTTCAATCGAAATTCAGTTTGAAGTGAATCCAATATGGCGCAATACAGGTGGGGCCCCATAGGCGCGCGTGCCAAAGGAGGTTGGCGCGCGACTCCAATTCAACAAATAGCAAGTCCGGACAATAATAAATACAATACAACCTATATGTGAGCTCCGTTATTTATATAATTATAATGTTATTATAATACACATATTATTACATAGTCAAATCAAAACCTTTTTCTGATCTGATACATCTAGGTTGGAATTTGCCAATTCAACCTGGGATGGTAAATGGATAGCCTATAAACTATTATATTATAAGATAAATTACAATTTCCCCAGCTACTCACCCTATCCTAGGATAGGGTGAGTAGCTGGGGAAATAGGAAGATCAAAATTTCTGTGACTGAAAATTCACCAGCTTAATCAACTGATGTACAAAAAACATGCACACACAAAACAACTAGGTATTTTCAGATTTTCAGTCTAACATTGTCCCATCTGAGTTGAAAATATGAGATCAAATGTAAGTATGTGGTTTGTTTAAAAAAAAAAAAGCTTCTTCAGACCATGCACCTCTAAAACATGGTTCGAACACATGAGTTCAAATCCCATGACCTACAACAACTTACATCAGTAGGTCAGCCCATATCACATCACATGCCAACAAACAAATGATGGTACCATGGCGCCATCACTAGAAAATGTTAGGTGACCAGGCTATTTTTTATTTAGGTCATTCTACATCACATGGTCATCGCGAGATGTCAATAGTGGTCATAGCAACAGGACTTTTGGCAAGCTGGTCAAAAGTATTTTGGGTTCTTTCAGCTCAAATTACTTCAAAACTGGCCATTTTTCATCAAAATGACTCCAGACTAATGATTAGTAGGTCATAACGTTCAATTTGATATATTTATCTAAAAAAATAAGACAAAAATTCAATCGCGATCGGACTATGCAACTTTAAGGCAGCTATACAGCCTAGAGGAGGGCTACGGAGAGAGGCCAGACAATCACACGTTTCATGTTATATGGGGAAAGGCCAGGGGCATTAGATGTGATGTCTAGAGGCTTTCAGGATGGCACGTTTCATCACCGAGATCTTGTAGGCTTTGATGTTTTTTGTTGTTGTTTTACGTCCTAGCAACATCTAAGGTCATATCAGGATGGGTACCGACTTGTGACAGTGTGCGCCCATGGCGACTTTATAGTGTTGCCCCACTGGAAGACCAGGCTGCCAGCACCATGACCTGGTATCCCACTGAGTCACATTAACATGACACTGACCCATCCAGTCCTTGCCATATCCTAATAATGCTGAGTGCCTGCCTAGGAAGCAACAAGTATACATTTTTATGTCATTAGTTTGACTCGACCAGGGTTCGAACCCATGATCCCATGGTCTACCAACATGGGAGACGGATACTCTACTCATTCGGCCATCCTGTCTGGTTCTGCTGCATAGAAGGCTGAGGGTGAGAAGGCACATGCGGCTGTGGGTGTAGCATCACACTCAATAAGCCAGGGTGATCTAACCTGAGAGGGGAGTAGGAGGCGGGGGTTAAATATACGAGCAAATTGCTCGAATCACTCAATGTGTGTCATTAGGTCATGGCTAACTGGATGATATCCTACAAACGGGGCTGCTCTCAGTGCTGCTAGGACCCTATTCATAAATATCGCGACACATTTAGAGATATGATGTAGTTTACCCACCAGGCTTTGAATTTGCTTACGTGAGGCTACTTTCTTCCTAGGTACACACTCCTGGGGTATCTCTTCTTACTTCTCTTTTGGGATGGAGACTGACATGCCTATTGTATCAACTGAGAATCCTAGCCAGACTAGTGTAGTGAGTGGTTGGAAACACTTCTCTGGCGCTAAGACCAGTCCAAGCTCTCGTGATAGTTCTATGAATCTATTATAAGCTGCCCACGCTTTCTCTTCCATGTGTTCTAGCCATACAAAATCGTCCAAATAGCATAATACGAAATACACTTCTTTCACGAGTAGCCAAACTAGCGCTTGTGTAGTTTGGGCACAGGCTAGTTCTGACATACGGCACCCAAATGGTGGGGCTATATCTATATAGAACTGACTATTAAGCGTGATATCTAGTAAGGGTGCCAACAGTGGACAGATCCGTAACTGGTGATGAGTGCGGGCCAGATCAGCTGACCAGAGGCATGAGTTCTGGCCTAATAACGTGACCCTATCAGTTAGAGTAGCTATGGAGGGAAGTGAGAAATTGAAGGGCATACCTTGATAAAAATCCTTTAATAATGCCCGCATTAACACTTTTGCCATGTGGATAGCTGAGGTCTATGATGACTCTTCTACTAGTTAAATTCTTTTTTGGTCATGTCATTAGCAGACTAACCTGACACTAGGGTGCAAACGGAAGGTGTGGGAAGGGGCATAACAGTGCTCCTAATGATAATTCTTTCTCTACGTATGAGCATATGTGTGGATCTGTACTAGATGAATGATCATGGTTTATCAACATAGGCACCGGAATGTGATGGGATGAATTGTCCAGCAACCACCCGAATTCTAAGTGATCAAGCAGCAGTGTGTCTGGATAGTCTACAAGATATGATCTCCAAGCTGGAATACACGGTACTGAGTGCACTGGAATCCGCGCTTGCATATAATTGGGAAGTGCTGTTTCCCTTACTGCTGAATAAATCTTACAATACAAATGTATGTCAAGCCCCACATGACTAGCTACAACTGGCCAAAGCATATCAAGAACTGGGCTGAATGCTGCTAATGGTGAGGGAGGAGGAATGAAAGTTGTGTATTGTGTACCAATCTCACTGTTTGTTGTTGGTCTCCCTTCATCGAACCAATCGAAAACTAACTCGGGCAGAGACACATCTACGTCTGTTGACACTGGGAAGACCGGTGAATCAGCTGTGGCCTGGGCTGGCAGTGGGTCAGGTGTAGGGGTACGGTGGGTGGAGTGGGTGTGTGAGGGTGACTTGCATGGGAGGGGGTCACTGGTGTTTACATGAGTCAGGCGGTGCTGGCGACAGTGCCGGTGGCGGGCTGCTTACAAGTAGTGACTGCATGTCAGCGGACGTAGCTGGTGAAATGTCAACAATGGGTGTAACACTTACTGACTGAGAAGCGGAAGGTTCTGCCGCCAGCTTCCTATCCAATAATTTCTGCTTCTTTAAGCAGTCTTGTTCTCTATACACTAGCGTTCGCCTGAACCGGTACGCACACCAGGCGCAAATATGTTGGTGCCTATTAGGGGCGACACAGTGGGGTTCTGAAAAGCTGCAGTCTTCCCCCCAATCCCAGTTCCAGCAAGCTTTCCCATCCGTCTCCTTATTATAATCTTCATT
>CM059192.1:10295938-10330277 GCA_030323885.1 Branchipolynoe longqiensis | reverse complement strand
AATATTGATTCACCCTTGGTAGTATTGATTCACCCTTGGTAGTATTACCACTTTGGTAATACTATACACATTGATACATTTTCTCAGGTTGGAGAGACTGTATCCGCTCAGCCCAGCACCTTGACATCCATTGTAGCAACTCCAACAGAACAAAGTTATATTTGAGTGATACTTAGGACTCACATTTCCTTCACTACATTTTTGATTGATTGATTTTGGTTGCTTTACGCTGTGTCGGCAGTACCTGAACATGTGACGATCCCATATCCGTTGGACGACATGACTCAGAGCGACTGGCTGGACTGGTGTAGTGACCGAGTCCATACCAGTGGCGCTCATAACACAGTCAAATATCCTTGGCGCTAACTGGCCCATAACCATTGAAAGCAGTTGCGGGTGAAGGCGTGAGCAGCTCCCTGCCTTAAGGCTGACCCACACGGTCCCCAAGTCGCTGCAACACTGGTTCGCATCCCCAGCTGAGAGGTGGAAGGTTCGAATCCCCCACAGGCAGACAGCAGCACGAGTTACCATCCCTAATAATACTGGTATAAATGCTATATACCCTACATATGTAAATATATATAAAATATATATTTACATATTTTCATATATATATATATAATATATATATATATATATGAATGTCATTGGATTTCCCAATGCTACTTGACATACATCAAACCCACACATCAGTAGCACTTCATCCATCCAAGTCCAATTTGCCCCCCGGCCAACTACTGAACCGGGTCCAAACATACTGGTTTGAAGATGTAGTCAAGCAGTGCGCATGCGTACATACCTGACACCAGCACGATCGATGCGCAATGACTTTCTGCACAAGCTACCAACACCCATAGAATCATTTCCGGTCACCGAGGGTTCATGCAGAGTGGTATCTGGTGGTGGCGTCCGCTAGCGGCCGATCAGGAGAGTCCTTCGGCGTGCGTGCGTTGCCAAGGGTACCGTTATAAGTCTCTTATGCACACGACAGTCTGATGGTTTATCGTTTACTCCACTTGCTCATCCAAGTAAAGTTATTTACATTCAGTGCGCAAAAGACTAGGTTGTATAATATAACCCAGAGAACAACATGCTGATTATACACAAAGTGTTTAAGTATTGCCCGCCCACATCATTTCATTATGTGATAAGCCGTGTTTACACGGGCGAGTTAAGTCGCTTCATATAAATCGCCTTGCCTAGTTCACCTCACATTCGCCGTGTAAACGCGCCACTGAAGCGGATTAGGGCTGATTCGCTTCATATGATTCACTTTATGTAAACCACCTTGTGAGGTAGTTTATATGAAGCGATTCAGCTGGTTCCCGGGCGGCGATAGTGTAAAATAGCAGTGCTCGCCGGCTACAGGCTCAGCTGTAACTAATCGCTGGTGCCCGGCAGTGTTAGGGACCGATTAGGCCGAAATCTATTGAATGCGATCATATTTAACAGAATTACATACTCAAATAATGAAATTTAAATAAATCAACGTTAAATTCCAAGCGATATTAACATAGAAGCTACATCGGCATTGAATCGACGAGTGTAAACTAAACAAATAGCAGTGCTCGCCGGCTACAGGCGCACCACTAAGGCTGCTGGTTCCCGGTCGCCGACAGACTTTCAAACTCGCTCGTGTAAACGCGCCACTACTTCGCTTCATATAAATCGCTTTGTCTAATTCGCTTTACAATTGCCCGTGTAAACACGGCTTTAGACTAGCTTCGGAATAACATATTTTCGTAGATTCCTTTTTCAAGACAACCAAACCCCATACACTTTCGGGTCCTCACATAGTGGTGGTGGTGGTGGTGGTGGTGGTGGGGGGGGGGGAGGGGGGGGGCGAGTGCGAACTTAGGATAAACTTACTTAGAATGGGGTATAATTTTGGGTAAGTAGACACGTTAGCACCGTAGGCAATGTTTACATGGACCTTCTGTGTGTCTATATATATAATTATATACACAGATATACAACAGAAGCGAAATGCGTATGTAAATTTAATTTCCTACTAAAGTTTACTTGAAAGGTGGACTAGACCAGCTATCGATGGTTCAGCTATGGCCTAGACCAAATAAACATGCGTACGGACTAAGACAACTAAAGGCAAATGCGTATGTAAATTCAAAATTTTTACTAAATGTTACGTGAAAAGTGGGCTATGCCAGCTATCGGTGGTACAGCTATGGCATAGACCAAATAAATAGGTGTACAGAATATGCGTCTGGAGAATATAAATCTTGCTAAATGCTACTTAAAAGGTGGGCTATGCCAGCTATCGATGGTTTAGCTAATAAACAAGCGTACAAGGGTACCGAATATAACAACGAAAGTAAATTGCGTCTAAATTTGGAAATCCCTAGTTAAATATTACCGAAAAGCAAAATAAAATAAAATCACGAAATACCATGAACCATTATAATGTCACTGCCCGCACGCAGGTTGCGAGGGAGCGAGCCCATCGCTTCTTGGTCGCCCCAGTTGCGTGGACCCCGTCCACGAGGCGATCATAGTGCATCGCACCCCCCGTCTCGATGACGGCCGCCAGATCCACGGTGGGCTCGCCATCCGCCGCATTCAGCCGTCATAGGATTCGCTTATACAGCCCACACGCTGTCTCGATGATCGTTTGTGAATGTAAAGACAATAATAACGAATAAATAAGTATGATTAACTATTAAAAAAAAAAAAAAAAAAAATATTACTAAATAAATAAATAAATCCAAATGCTATTCAAATGAAGACAGAGTTAGACATCCTGATATTTAATCTAACTGAATCCATACGTGACAGGGTTTCTTTTCCCCTAGGCGAAACGGGAGATGTGAGGAAGAAATTAAAAGAAGGATAACAATAGCCCGAACAACATTCTCCAAAATGAATAGAGTGTTAACATCAAGTAAGATATTAATACAAACAAGGAAGCGTATTCTTCAGTGTTATGTGTGGTCTACTCTAATGTATGGGGCAGAGACATGGACAATCTCTAAGAAAATGTACAAACGTTTAGCAGCATTTGAGATGTGGACTTATCGAAGGATGATGAAAATATCATGGACAAAGAAGATCACCAACAAAGAAGTTCTCAGAAAAATTAAAAATAAGAAAAGCTTGTTTGCCACTATACAGACAAAGAAACTTATTTATTTTGGCCACATCATTCGTCAGAGTTCAATATACCGTACATTGTTGGAAGGGAAGGTGAATGGCAGCAGAGGGAGAGGGAGACCAAGAACATCATGGTTTACAAATATTTCACAGTGGACAGGCTTGAATTATTCACAGTCTATCAGAACAGCACAATATCGGGACAAGTGGAGAACCATTGCATCCAACCCTCGACTAGAGGATGGAACTATTGATTGATTGATTGAGGCGAAACGGATGCTCACCTGGTCTGAGTGCAGGGTGGGGTGCGCCCGGTGGTACGCCGCGTATTGCGCGGCGGTCCATCTACGCCGGGCCGGGTGGTTGGCGTCCACAAGGTTAACACCGGCGACGGTCGCGATTCTGACCCTCCCGGTGTAAACTGTGCTGAGCAGAGTGAGGGACTCCTCCCTCTCCACACCCAGGCCGCCGAGGATGGCCGAGGCGTCCTGCACCCGCGCCGTGGTCGTCCGGGTCCGCCGATCCCGGTGTCGTATTCTCAGCGCCCGGTCATTCTCAGCGGCCTGTCGTGGCTTCTGCGCATGCGCGGATTTTCGAACGTTGCCGCGAGCACTGCTATTTGTTTTGTTTACACTCGGCGATTCGACGCTGATCGAGCTGCTATGTTAATATCGCTTGGAATTTAAGGTTAATTTAATTAAATTTCATTATTTGAGTATGTAATTCTGTTAAATATGATCGCATTCAATAGATTTCGGCGTAATCGGTCCATAACACTGCCGGGCACCAGCTGAGCTTGTAGCCGGCGATGCCACGGGTCTTTTGACCACGACGGGCCGCTGAGAATGACCGGGCGCTGAAAATACGACACCGGTGTAACGATTTCAACTTCCCCCCTTCTCAAGTTCCCCCCCGGGAATCTGAAAACGTTTTCAACTTCCCTCCGGGGAACTTAAAAACGTTTTCAGATTCCTGGTGGGGAACTTAAAAACAGTTTTCAGATTCCTCCCCTTATTTTCAAATTCCTCCCTCCAGGAATACAATTTCAACTTGCCCCTTCCTAAGATCGTGGGGTCGTGGGTTCGAGTCCCGGTCGAGTCAAACCAATGACTTTAAAATTGATACTTGTCGCTTCCTAGCTCGGCGCTCGGCATTATTAGGATAGGGCAAGGACTGGTGTGCTCAGTGTCAGGATAATGTGACTGAGTGGGATACCAGGTCATGGTGCCGGCGGCCTGGTTTCCCAGTGGGACAGCACTATAAAGTTGCCATGAGTGCGCACTGTCACAAGTCGGTACCCGTCCTGATATGACCTTAGATGTTGCTAGGACGTAAAACAACAACAAACAAACAACAAGTTTCCCCCCCCCCCCGGAATCTGAACATGTTCTTAACTTCCCTCCAGGGAAATTAAAAACATTTTCAGATTCCCGGGGGGGGGGAAATTAAAAACAGTTTTCAGATTCCTCCCCCTATTTTCAAATTCCCCCCTCCGGGAATTTAAAATTGTTTAAAAATAAAGAAAATTCCACAAAAATATAAAAGTTTTAAAAAGATCAGAAATTTATGAAAAATAGTAATATTAGTCACCAAAATTTCCCCAAAAACATTTTTGTTAATCGAACAATTTCATGCCAAAAATTCACAAACAAAATGTATATTTCACGAAAATAAAGAATTTCACACAAAAATTGTATATTTTTTTAATTATTCAAAAAAGCACAACAAATTGAAAAGTTAAACAGATCGAAAATTTCACGGAAAATTAAAAATTTCCAGAAAAATAACGAATTTAACAAAAAAAATGTAATTCACAAAAAATCTAATATTTCATGAAATTTCACAAAATATGAGATTTTTGTATGTCTGTGTGTGTATGTCAGTCCGTAGTTCATTTTTATTTATTTAAGATGGTGTGGATTATAATCCCCGGGGGGAGGGAAAGTTAAAACGAGGGAGGGAACTTGAAAACGTTTTCAAATTCCCCTGGGAGGAATTTGAAAACGTTTTCAAGTTCCTGGGGGGGAACTTGAATATGGGGGGAATTTGAAATCTTTACACCGGGCCATCACACTACAAATCCCGGCGGCCAGGATGACATACTCGGGTTGCAAGTCCCTGCGGGAAAAGTTAGCCCTTCAGTTTCGTGCGTAAAGGCATTTTTTTTTCAGGTTCATAGTTTTTATGGTGAGGAATTTGTGCTCGAGAGTTTGTCAATTTTGTTCTTACAAGCTACTGGCTTTATATGTGACTTACCGTATCCTAGACAGCGACTGGCGCCTCGCCTCCAGATAGCCCTTCCCAGGGTTGGTGAGCACGCAGAACTCGTGCTCCTCCATGAGGCGATCGAGCAGCCGTTGGAGCCCGGCCCCCCTTGAGTCGCACACAATGGCCAAGCGCATGTTGGTATTTTAGTTGGTCGGAGGGAAGAAGGCGGAGATGCTGATGCTAGCGGGTACAGTTAAGCCGTGTTTACACGGGAAATTGTGAAGCGAATTAGACAAAGCGATTCATATGAAGCGAAGTAGCGGCGCGTTTACACAAAGCGAGTTTGAAAGTGTTTTGGCGCCGGCAACAAGCAGCCTTAGTTCTGCCTGTAGCCGGCGAGCACTGCTATTTGTTTACTTTACACTCGGCGATTCGACGCCTATGCAGCTGCTACGTTAATATCGCTTTTAATTTAGGGTTAATTTAATTAAATTTCATTATCTGAGTATGTAATTCTGTTAAATATGATCACATTCAATAGATTTCGGCCTAATCGGGCCCTAACACTGCCAGGTACCAGCGATTAGTTACTGCTCCCCCTGTTTCCGGCACGCACTACTATTTTATAGTACCGCCGCCCAGGAACCAGCTGAAATCGCTTCATATAAACCACCTAGCCAGGCGGATTACAATAAGCGAATTATATGAAGCGAATGAGCCCTAATACGCTTCAGTGGCGCGTTTACACGGCGAATCTGAGGCGAACTAGGCAAGGCGATTTATATGAAGCGAATTAACTTCTCCGTGTAAACACGGCATTAGACTGTGGCTCAGCCAACTAGCATTCTCTCGAACGATCAGTTGGGGCGAATCACACGTGACGTCACATTGTTCTCTTTTCCTTTCGAGAATTTATTCTCGGTGGGCGTGGTAAGGGATGGTTTAGCGGTGTTGAATCGGCAAATTAATCCATTGCCCCAAAAATGAAAATAAATACTCGAAACATTTTTACTCTATGAATTCCCAGAAGTTGGGTATAAAATGATTGGCGACAAATTAGGATTTGGGTGTACGCGTATCGTTCCCGGCGGCAAATAAAAGGCAAAAGAAATTATTTGTGTATCAATGGTATATCCTTACTAGTAATGCCGTATTTCATGGTATGGATATATGATCGATAGGTATAAGGATAATCACGGGTTCTAGCTCCCCGGCACCTGTATTCGTGATGTTAGCAAATGCATAAGTGCCAATAAAAAATGGACCGGCATTGTTGACATCGCGAACGGGTGGAGTTAGAAGCCCAATTTTGGACACGTAAAAGTAACAATAAATGTCAGAACAAAAGTAAATATTGCGCTGGCAGGTGATTAGAGCCACTAATCGCTCTTTTATAATTTATAGTAATTATATTAAAGATAAAGGTCGGCGCATAACACGATTTCAATATATCAAATGAATTCGTTCTATTTAGGGCGCCTACAGCAGGCGACCCCGTTGCCATGGAGAACTAGAGTTCTTCGTGACCCAATTGCGTGTCGGACTAGGTCAGCTTGGAGTTTTCCCGCCGAAACGCAAGCTTGCCATTGGTCGACAACCTAGAGGAACGCGCTGCCGCGCCGCTTTGGCTGGCAGGGCCGTTCTTTAGATTAGTCTTCACCCAGTTCCCACTGCGTGAAGACCCCCCTTTTGGTGCACCCTACGGTTTTCTGCCAGCCTACTTTTTAGTAGGTTGGGTACTTTCCTTGGTGGGCAGCTACCTAGTGGAGAGGGATCGTCTGGTGGCGCGTTTTTGGTTATAGGTTAATAATCAAGTTTCTCGGGTGGTAAATTCTAAACCACTCGTAAGTGACACAAGATTTCAAATTCCCCCCATATTCAAGTTCCCCCCCGGGAACTTGAAAACGTTTTCAAATTCCTCCCAGGGGAATTTGAAAACGTTTTCAAGTTCCCTCCCTCGTTTTAACTTTCCCTCCCCCTGGGAATTATAATCCACACCATCTTAAATAAATAAAAATGAACTACGGACTGACATACACACACAGACATACAAAAATCTCTTATTTTGTGAAATTTCATGAAATATTAGATCTTTTGTGAATTAAAATTTATTTTGTTAAATTTGTTATTTTTCTGGAAATTTTAAATTTTCCGTGAAATTTTCGATTTGTTTAACTTTTCAATTTGTTGTGCTTTTTTGAATAATTAAAAAAATATAGAATTTTTGTGTGAAATTCTTTATTTTCGTGAAATATACATTTTTTTGGTGAATTTTTGGCATGAAATT
Organism: Branchipolynoe longqiensis; assembly: GCA_030323885.1. Taxonomy (NCBI): domain Eukaryota; kingdom Metazoa; phylum Annelida; class Polychaeta; order Phyllodocida; family Polynoidae; genus Branchipolynoe; species Branchipolynoe longqiensis. The sequence continues at coordinate 10,322,674 of CM059192.1, read as the reverse complement.
GTTCGATTAACAAAAAATCTTTTTGTGGAAATTTTGGTGACTAATATTACTATTTTTCATAAATTTCTGATCTTTTTAAAACTTTTATATTTTTGTGGAATTTTCTTTATTTTTAAACAATTTTTAATTCCCCCCCGGGAATCTGAAAACGTTTTTACTTTCCCTGGAGGGAAGTTAAGAACGTTTTCAGATTCCGGGGGGGGGGGAAGCTTGTTGTTGTTTGTTTGTTGTTGTTTTACGTCCTAGCAACATTTAAGGTCATATCAGGACGGGTACCGACTTATGACAGTGCGGACTCATGGCAACTTCATAGTGCTGTCCCACTGGGAAACCAGGCCGCTGGCACCATGACCTGGTATCCCACTCAGTCACATTATCCTGACACTGAGCACACCAGTCCTTGCCCTATCCTAATAATGCCGAGCGCCGAGCTAGGAAGCGACAAGTATCAATTTTAAAGTCATTGGTTTGACTCGACCGGGACTCGAACCCACGACCCCACGATCTTAGGAAGGGCAAGTTGAAATTGTATTCCTGGAGGGGGGAATTTGAAAATAGGGGGAGGAATCTGAAAACTGTTTTTAGGTTTCCCCCCAGGAATCTGAAAACGTTTTTAAGTTCCCCGGAGGGAAGTTGAAAACGTTTTCAGATTCCTGGGGGGGAACTTGAGAAGGGGGGAAGTTTAAATCGTTACACCGGTGTTGCGGATTCCGAGGGACACCAGTTTGCCAGGGACACATCGCTTCTGCACATGCTTCAAAATCGAACAGCGTCATCACTAACCTTATAAATTTAATATAATGTTTTTGGTAAAGATGTTTTCTATATGTGTACCAAACGATTTGTTTCTAGATGGTGTAATTTGAGAGATATTTGACTTCTTGTGTATTTTCTGTATGAAGATTGCTCACGGCCATTGACAATGCCTTGAGTTTGACGCTACGCGCAGTGCAAAACGTTAGTTTTATTCAAAAATAATAGAATTCAAGAACCCTAACCTTATAAATTTAATATAGACTTTATGGTAAAGATGTTTTCTATATGTGTACCAAACGATTTGTTTCTAGATGGTGTAATTTGGGAGATATTTGACTTCTTCTGTATGAAGATTTGCTCACGGCAGTTAACAATGCATTTGAATGGAAGTGTCCCTGGCAAACTGGTGTCCCTCGGAATCCGCAACACCGGACCCAGGCCTGATCGCGCAAGCAATCGGGCATGGAGTCGGCCACCTCTGCCGCAGGAGGATCGGGTAAGGGTCCCGAGGAAAACCCTTTGGTATGCACCGTGTTGCACGGAAACACCGGGAAACTCTCGGTGTATACGGCGAGGGACTGGAATTTCCTCACTCCAGAGGAAAGGCTGGAACAGAGACTATCCCTTGTGATAGATAAAGCATCCGCGGCTCCGGCCAAGGAAGCATCCTGTAGTAAACCTGTGTCCCAATCTTGGGCCGACAGCGGGACAACCGCTCCTCATGTTGCTCCCATGGTGACTGGGGAGGATTTCACTTTGGTCACCAAACGGCGTCCAAAGAATACTGATACGGAAGATGTGCCTACCCCCTCATCTCCAGGTAAGTCGGCTAACAATACTTGACTTTCTCCAGCAGAGGCTCCTAGGCGTTCACCCTGTAGAAGGGCGTCGGAACGTGTGGCCAAGCGAAACCCTTCCCCATCGGTGGGCGAGGAAACAGCACCTACCCCCGCCTCGAAGGCACTGGCTAAGGAAAATGCGTCAGATGATGAGGACCTCCCTCAACCCGACCCAACCGCGGATCCACAGTACGGGATGATGGCACTTCGTCTCGAGCGACTGGAACTAGGTGAGCTAAATGGGATAGCGATATCCCGGTTGCTACTATCCCTGATCGGTATCCCCGCTTAGTAAATTGCGTATACAATAGACACACTCTTGGTTCTGTCCCTCTTAAAAAGGCAGCTGAATTGGGTATATTGCAGGAATCTGCAATGAACGAGAGGTATTTTGATCCTCCGCGCCCAGAACGTAGATTAGCCATGTACATGTTGCCACCAACTCCTACTGGCCGAAGCAAATTGCGCCTCCCCCCTATTAATCGGGAAAATGGGGAGGATTCAGATGTGGAAGACTGGGTTGATGACCATCAAACCGGCCTTCAGCCCTATGTGCAGCAGATCCATAATATCATTACTGCTGTTCCTCATGATATTTCTCACTTGAAGTTTGTTAGGCATACATATCGCCCCAAAGACAAGTGACAATTTTGTAAATATTTCCTGCAACGCGGCGTAGCGATGCCAGAAAATTTGAAGAACCCCCACCGTCGCTATAGGCGTTGGGATGTGTTGGCTCGTCATATTTGTGAGGAGCATTTGTATACTGTGCCATAATGGTCGTGCGACGACCACAGGTCTGCAGCTTGCCCTGCCCGTTCACCAAGACGACGGGAAAGTCCTTTTCACTCACAGAAGAGGGCTCATGTTACGACATTTGATGTCGTGGTCACAAGCGCCCCCAGTCCACCATTAGGAAACTGGCGCAAGTGGCAAAGGATCCGTCCTTGTCGGCTAAGTGCCATTATACCTACCAACCAGAGGTCAGGATTCAACGGGGTCGCCAAAGTCAATCTGAGACTTTGCGGCTGCCACAAGCAGCACACACCATTGCCGTGTGCCTATACGGCGGCGCCACGCTCAATGAGAAGGCGTATTATGCTTCATGAAGACGCCGTCTCCAGGAAAAGCAGGACAAAGAGGATCGCATCATCAGCCGTCCTGTTAAACCTGTTGGAGAAAACTGCTGAGCAAATTGCTCGCGGCACTGATCTGCAACAGTTCGGGGAGAAGGAAAGTGCACGCCTGGCCGCCCTTCAGCCCAAACCTGCAGCAGGTGCTAAGGCTATGCCGGCGCCTAGCAAACCTGCTAGGCGCAAGGGTGCTAAGCCATTGGATCCCTCACTGCCTACAGTAGGATCAATTCCGTCGCGACTTAAAGTGCCGGGCTGCAGAGATGTCCACCGCTCCTCAGCCCGAGGTACGGCCATCCACTAGTAAAGACGCTTCTTTCAAGCCGGATTTATCCAGAAGCGAAGAAGCGTTTGATAGAGCGGTATGAATGCTTACCACCAACGGTCAAAGAGGCGCTTGAGCGTGACTCCGGCAAGGAGTCCATCGAGGCCATGGACCTTTTCATGCATATGGTGGGACCCATGGCCACGTTCTGGATCAATCGTCTGGATGCGGTCAAGGTTACGTACACCAAGACGATGTGGGATGCACAACACAAAAAACGGATTTCCAAAAGGTAGTGGCAGAGGAGAAAGCCAAGACCAAGGAAGCGGAAGATAAGTACCGTTTCATGATGATGCAGCACGAGATGCAGCTGCGCAAATGGGAAGATATGAACATGAAGTTCAACTTCACCATTGGCGTGCCGGCGCTGGACTGGGATGGGGATCCAGATTCGCTGGACCTATCCACGTTTTCTGCATCCAAGCTTTGCGCTTGCCTTCCCGAGGGGGAGGAAATTGCGCAGGTCACCGCTTCTGGTGACCATTCTACGACGACGTCAGGGGAGGCTTCTACTTCCACTGCGCCGCCTGCTGCACCACGTTGGCTACCAGGGAGCTACAAGACCGTTCCTCTGGCACCCTACGTCGCCCCTAGGGAAACTGCGCCTCCTGTGGTTTCCCATAAGGGGAAAACTTCGTCACCCAAGGGCGAGTCGGCAATGGCTAGTCCGGGTGTGTTGCTACCCACTCTCAGTCCCCAGCCGACTGGCAGGGTGGAAATTACCGCCCCGAGTAGCGTCGAATCTACTTTGGGGAAATTTGCGGCGGCCTATCAGCTCTCAGAGGCGGCGACAGAATGCGTACGTGTGCCTATCCTGGTGCCGCGCAACCTCCAGCCGCCGTCCAACCATCCAAGAAGGTGGAGGAATGCATGCGCACGCCTATCCAGGCGCCGGAGCAACCATCGACTTCATCGGCAACGGTGGAGGACACCAACAAGGACTTAGTATCCTTGTCTCCCTTCTCCCTTCCGGAGAACGCTGATGGTCTCGCACCCCTCAGCGAAAATCGTTAGTATTTTCCTCCGATGAGGAGGGAGCGTTTTCGGATGCCTATTCCGACGTTACCATCTGCAACGAGCAGATGGATACAGGTGAGTCCTTGGGCGTATTGGTCGACTATCCGTCCGCCTGCGCGCCCATGATTATTAGTCTCGCTGAAGATGACGATATAGCATTATAACCTAACAGTGTATTTAATATTCTAATCTAACGGTGTACTGTCATAAAGTACAGCTTAACTTAGATAGGCTTGGCCTATGGCTATAACATATACTATTCAATTATAATACGTAATCATAAAATATTGCTAACCGATACAATATTTAAATGCATACAAATATATGTATCCATTACATAGGCTTGGCGTATGGCTATCACGTATCCTCTTTAATTATAATACATAGTCATAAAATATTGCTAACCCATGCAATATATTAATTCACGACACTCGGACACAAGACAAGACTTCATTTAACGACCATATGATTTAATTATCACATATTCAAATCAGTAGACATGCCACTGGGGCGAACAGGAGGCTGGCTCCGAAAATCAAGGTCTCACGGGTGGAGACCTGAGGCGGCTGGCACCTAGTGATCCGTGTGTGTTCATGAGGTCTGATGTTGCCCCGTTTAAAGTTCAAGCATGATGCGATCGGGTGCCTGGAGCGAGACATAATAGGAACAATAACAATCAAGATCAAGAATCAATAATAGGAAGGTAAACAATCGACACAGCACTTAACCCCCTAGAAAGAGGGTGAGTGGGAGGGGAAATTTCAAGTAACTAGTCCGACGACCGCGAGAGAAGTGGCAGAGAGGCCGGGCGGAAGTATGTCACAACGCGGTCATTCTTTACCTCGTGCGTGAATTAAACATGTTGCCTCGTCAACATGCCTAATTCACGACACTTGGACACAAGACAAGACTTCATTTAATGACCATATCATTTAATTATCACATATTCAAATCAGTACACATGCCACTGGGGCGAACAGGAGGCTGGCTCCGAAAATCAAGGTCTCGCGGGTGGAGACCTGAGGCGGCTGGCACCTAGTGATCCGTCTGTGTTCATGAGGTCTGATGTTGCCCCGTTTAAAGTTCAAGCATGATGCGATCGGGTGCCTGGAGCGAGACATAATAGGAACAATAACATACAAGATCAAGAATCAATAATAGGAAGGTAAACAATCGACACAGCACTTAATCCAACATTAAGGAAAGTGCTGTGGGAGCTTTAACGATGGGCATGTCATTCAGGTAGTTAAGAACCGCATTACTCGACCAGGAGCCGGCCTGCTTTAGATCATGCAGAGGAAGCTCTGCGGACAGACATGCTTGCGCCGCTCCCCTTCTCAGACTGTGTAGGGTATAGTGTTTAGCAGTTGGCAACTCGACTGAAGCCGCGATATTCAGCACTCTAATCAGAGCTCGAGCTGTTAAGTAGTCCCCTGAGGGAAGGACAAAGGCCGGTGAGTCCTTCATCATGATCTTATGCTTGACGTAATTTCGCCACGCGGCGACTGGACAGCAGATAGATGCTGGATTAGCCGGCAAAGAGAAGCTGAGAGGAGGATCGGCTCGTGAGCGGGTCTTGGTAGAAGTGAAAACTACTCGCAATGCAGTGTCTGAAAGATAGAGGTCAGAAAACATGAGAGTGTGAGGACCAGTCATACTCAGACTTTGATGTAATATTACTTTTTCTTACAAGAGTCATGAATCCTATGATTAATGCGGCAATGAACACTGCTGCACCTTGACCAATGTGTTTAAGGAAAGCTACTATCTTTAAGAGATCAGACGGCGATAATGGTATGGCTCTCTTAACTACATGAGATGAGTTTCGTAACAAGCCCTTCTTGGGCGTTTGTAATTCATACGAGTGGAACATAGCAGGACAGCGTACCAATGGCCCTATACAGGTTTTTATGGTGCTCATGTAATTCTCGGCCGAACCTGGGGCTCTGAGCCTTAATGAGAGATATGTCCTAAATGCAAGAAGGTCATACAGCGACGGGTTGGTAGGAGCTACTCCGTGCTCCAAGCAGAAGTTCACATATACTCGCACATGTAACTTCCTATTTCTGCGCGTTCCAAGCCCCAAGGCTGCTGCATAGCTGTCGGACAGGCGTTGGTGCTCGGCTATGGAGTAGCCTGTGGTGGATAAAAAAGCAAAAAATAAAAGAATTACTAACGGACCCTACTTATAGGTCGAAATCGATCAAGTCAAGCCCTGGCATTATAGAAATCTGCTGTAACCCTTTTTCCGCTACCTGTTGAGAGACTATTACGGCTGCCTGATCACTCAATGGGGGCCATAGTTGGCGGGCACATGCACAGAGGAACTGGTCCTTGCCATAACCAGATGAAAGCACTTGTTGCGACGTCTGGTTATCGGTATTGATCACAATCAGAAATTCATGGGGTTGTGCCGGGAGAAGAAAAGTAAGCGTGACTACAAGATTGAAGGCTTCCAAATGGGTTATGATCTGAATCGTATTCCTCACCTCTTCCGAGTACAGGACAGAGTAGTATTTCTGTTCCCAAAAGGCCCCCCCTGCCTCTAGAGTCGAATCACACTCAATTACCCAACTAGGAGGTGGGGCTGGAGGGAGGAGAATGACATTATTGCAGCTAGCAGCGAAACTTACAAACCAATCTAAGTCCTTTAGGATCCCCGGGCGAAACGGATGTTGCCCTGAATTCGGAGCAGCTCTCAACGCGGCGAGCACCCTATTCATAAAGCGGCTCGCAGGCTTCACACACTTAGCCAGGTGTTGTAGCTTCCCCGCCAAGCTCTGCAACTCTTTCCTAGACGCTGTCTGCTTTGCTGCCCACCCAACACACTCGTCTAACACTTCTGTCAGTTTCTCTTGGGGCAACGTTAGAGTCATTTCTATCGTATCGATCTCAAAGCCAAGCCAGACTAAGGTCTGTACCGGCGAGAAACACTTCTCTAGCGCAAGGGACAGCCCAAGCAGCCCTGCCAACTGAAAGAAACAGTCGTATGCTTCCTGCGCTCTCTCTCTCTAACCTTCTACCCCGACAAAATCGTCTATATAGCAAAGAGAAAAGAAACCCTTGGTCCTCATCACCCAGACCACCGCTCTCGTCATCCTTGTACAAACCAAGGCAGAGGTTCTGCAGCCAAATGGAGGCGCCCAAGTCAACATAAAAGTTAGAGCCTACCCGAATCCCAAGCAAAGGAGTAGAGAGCGGGCAAACCCTCAACTGCCTATACGCTCTAGATAGATCTGCTGACCATAGCCAAGCCCCTACACCTAACTTCACTATACGCTCGGTCAACGTCGTCACTGAGGGAAGTGAGAACGAGAACGGGTGTCCCTGGAAAAACCCTCTTTGTATACCCGCATTGATGCTCTTACCTAAGGGGAAGCTCAAGTCAAGAATGACTCTCCAACTATCAGAGTTCTTCTTCGGCCGAGTCATTAAGGGGCTGATCTGAAACCACGGCTCGAATGGTTGTAATGCTAGTGGCCCCAACATCGCTCTCAAAACTCGTGATATGAACATCAGCTTCTGCATTGGATGCATGGTTTACAAGAGTTGGTGTAGGGGTATAGCTAGCCATATAGTCTATCGGCCAGCCAAACGCAAGGAAGTCTACAACCTGGTTATCTGGATAGTCTATCAGCTCTGCCCGCCATGCATTAATATTCAAATCAGAAGGCACCAGAATTTTCGCGGAGAGATAGTTTGGCAATGCGGTTTCCCTTATTATATCATGCGTATTCAGGAATTCAAGACGAGAGCTGAACGCTGCCGGTACTGCTCTCGGCCAGAAACTATCCAGCTGAGAGCTATTCTCTTCCGGGGAGGGGGGAGCCTGCCTCCTATGCTGGCTTGAACCTGGAAATAGACTAAGTAAATCGGAGCTCGTGTTGAAGCAATCATACTCTATTTCTACTGGGAGGGGTACAGTATAAACAGAGTGGGAAACAGTGGCTTCCATCATTTGGACAGAAACAGAAGGTACATTATCAGAACAGGCCAACAACATACCCGACCCGCACAGCTCACCGCCTAGCACCGGCCGCGGCAGTAGGTCAACCCCCCAACCCCCTGACGGCCGGGCTGGGAGTGGCGACCGACTGCCCCATAGAGGAGACCGGCCGTGTCTCAGTACACGGTGCGGCCGAGACTAGCGGTGAAAGTAAACAATGTAATTTAGGCTCTACATTAGCGACTGCAGTGATAACAGGGAAGACCTGTGTTGACTCAGGCTTTACTTTAGAACATTGTTTTACTGTTTCACAGCTACTGACAGTATTTTTGCAAGGCAGCGAAAAGGAATGCTGATTCATCGAAGCTTCACTGACTAACGACATCGGACTTACAGCAGCAGCTACCGCAGCCGGTTTGTCTGTGCCCTTCCTATCATGGAACGACCTGCGCTTCAGACAATCTTGTTCCTTGTGCCAGTGAACTCGTTTCAGCCGGTATGCACACCATGCGCACACATGAAGCATCTTCGCCGGGTGCACACCGTGCGTCGCAGCAAACCCGCACTCCCGACCCCAATTCCAGTTTATACAAGGCCTCCCATCCGTTTCTTTATTATACTCAGACCTCGAGTTTATGGGCCGGACACCTACCGGAGCCGAGGACGCATATGACTGAGGCGGGAGACTTGGGTAGGAAGGGGCATAACTAGGAGCCGGCTGAAACAGGTGAGGAGGAGCAGCCCTCCCAGCCGCAGTACAGATTTCCCTTTGTAAGTCTTTTAAAGCCACGGTGTCTTCCCACCCCTTCGGAAGCCGTCCTTCAGAGATTAATTTAAATACACGCTCGGACCAGTGCCGAAGGACGGACCAGTCCCACAGTGTGGCCATATGCGCCAGTTCTTGCTCATGGTTGAACAAATGCGGCGGCCATGACGGCGGCAAAGACGGCAAGGCTGCCAATGTATGCAAGGCTCCAAAGTACTCTGGCCATGTCGCCTCGCCCTGAGATATAGGTTTGAAGGATTCACTACGTGTAATAAACAGATGAGGTAAGAAACCCCTACCTTTCGGCTTCCTAAAGGACGAGACCGGGTCCAGCAGAATATCGGCAATGGCCGCCGCCTGCTGAGCTCGACCTTCATCACCTTGACTATTGACAGTCACTGTCGGACCTGCTGGATGTAGAACCTCGGCCAAGTAGTAGTCTGGCGCCGGCTGTGGTGACTGCGCTCTCTGCCAAGTTGTCTCGGCAGCTGGTGACGGCGGCAGAACCACGGGAAGCCGTTCCCTCGGGAGTGATACCACTGGTGAAGAGAATGATGGGTTAGAAACATGCGGCACGTATGCTGACTGACCTGGTAGTGGGTGCGGCAGCACTGCCACTGTTTCTAGAACATTCACACGCGTTGCAAGGTCTTGCGTTACTTTAAGCACCTCCCTTTGCAACTCCAGAACTTTCGACATATCAGACTGAGTCGCCGGTGCTTGCTGTGTTGAGTTGACAGACGAGACTGGAGACACCTGGCCAGCCTGAGCAGTGAACCGCGCTTGTGACAGCAGTGTCCTGGCAGCCCGACGCAATGACTCCCGCCAAACTCCCGGTTGACAGGGCGGTCTTCCCAACTTCTTACAGGGCGGCATCCCTAAATAATGGTTTCGGTAAATATTCTAATTTGGGTGTTATGACAATAAGATAATAATTATTCCAAATTCTCAATCCTATTCGTAGAAAATTAATTCCAAATAGTCTGATTCTCTGTTAATCATTTCCTCATGTATTAATATTCTCTCTTTCCTTTCACTTCCATATGCATTTTTTCACAACATTACACCGTGCCCGGGAGACACGGCTACCACCAACAGTCGTGCATGGGTTTCGCGGGGGAGCAGCAGGCGCATTCCAGGACCACGCCCACCCCCAGCATCCAAGACGTGGCAAGCGTTGGACCTGGAAGACGTACCCTCGCGAACCCAGCCATCTCCATCTCTCGCTCCAGGGCACCACAACGGGTATCGTTTGGGGCACATATATATAATCGGGGAGTTTCGGGAGGGCGCAAATTAATTATATTATTTGGGATCAAAACAACTATATAGATTTTTTTATGCCCCGCATCTAAATATCCTATAAATAATTATAACAGAGGATCAGCTATGCCATTTTGTAATCACTAACTTAGCTAATAAACCGTTCCATTAAATCTAGTTAGTCATAAATTTTGGTAGTAGAAAATTTAATCGTAACGGGCAGTTTATAAAGTACAACTAAATTGGGATCGCTAAAATATAACAATAAATAATTGCTTAAAAATATAAATGTAACCTCTCTCAAAAATACAAACGGGTTCTCCTGAACATCCAGAGATACCTCTTGGCCAGGTGTGACTGAGGAAGCTAATATTAGTTAAAACACTATTCCAAATTACCATTTCAATTTCAGGAATTAAAACATATTCCAAATTGCTCTCAGGAGACTTTTTCAAATTTTAATAAGAAAAAAATATATATTCCAAATTACTCCCAAGAGGAAATTTCAATGTAAACAAAACAAAAATTCTTCTAAAGTCTTTTCCACATTCCTCGCGGAAGGGAATTGTAAAGTAACGGTGAAAATACCACCGTACAAAGCCTCACACACCAACACCAGGCCTCAAACTATAAAAGTAACTTTCGAAAAGTCATCTATAAATTATTCATAAAGGTAACCGCTTTGCGAATTTCAATAATCATTGACATGCTAAAGTAAAGTCACTTAAATTAATATTCTGTACATACTTGTATATATATTACCATATTCTTCTTCAAGAAAGCGCTTTGGCGCAATTCTATTCGGTCTTGACTAGTAAAATAAAAAGAAATAAGAAATCATAGCGACTCGGGTTATTCACCCATTTATATATATATATTCGGTTTTATACTGAATATATCTCTTGTGCGTATTGAATATACAGAAGCGATAATCCTTCCTTGGATTATCGGCTGTGGATATTCAATAATACTATTATTTTTGTGTATTATCCAAATGCCTGTACTGGCTTATAATATGTCAAGCAACGACAGGCTCTTTCTGGCCTCAAAGAAGAAGTAATTTCCGGCCAGCAGCAATTTCCTCGCAGCAGCGTCGCGTTTCTTGAGAAGTCCATCCAGGAGTCTATTTTGGGCTTGATCCAGGTAGGCCAGCGGTGCTCAAGTCAGGGCAGTTTGTGTATTAGTTAGACACATGCACCGCTGGCATGACGGATGTTACCATGGAAGCATTGGCCCCGAGTGACCAACTGTAGTGACAAGTTGTTAAATTTAAGCGGGCTCACGGTTTTTCTCCTTTATGCCTTTATAAGGAGATTTCTTTTATTTCATGTATGTATGACTGTGATGTTATTCGGCCTATATATAAAAAAATATTTAAAAAACACATTGGAAAAAACTACACATCTACAACGATAGCAAATTTTATTTAAAAAAAACTTATATGTCAGCAATGGCGGTTAATGATGATAGTGATATCCTGAGGAAAGGATTTAATCACCCTGAGGACAAGCCATAGCTGTCTATCTGCCGTTTTGGCTCGCAAGTAAACAAAATATTATTGTATTATTCGTACAAGGGAGGCATTGTGAAATTGACATTACCTGGTCGGGAGTAAGTCGTGGTGCGGTGCCCCAATTGGGAAAACCCGCCGGGAGTATATAATTATACGGGGCCCACATGGGATCTCCCATCGGGAGTACCATGGCTCACGGTGCCCAAAATTGGCTTTACGGTCGGGAGTGTAATCTGAATATACGGTGCCCAAACAGTAAGATCCTGTCGGGAGTATTTATAATATATACGGGGCCCACCCGTCGCCAGTAATGTCCCCTTCCTTTTGTTCTGAATAATACTATATAAATTTGTGATAGGCACAAATTTGTGCTCTGGCGCGTTTTACTTGTACTACTGTACTCTGCGAATACTCATAAGTTGAGTATAAACTTTACTGCAAGCCGGGTGAGCAATTTGCGCTGTGGCGCATCTATATAATATAATTTGCGCGTACTCAAACGCACTTGTTACTAGGGACATGGTCCTTAAATTTTCTGAAATTCAGGTGAGCAATTTGCGCCCTGGCGCATCGATATAAATTAATTTGCGCGTACTCGAATGCACTTGTTACTAGTAACATGGTACCTAAATTTTCTGAAATCCTGGTGAGCAATTTGTGCTGTGGCAGTTCTATATATTTTGTTGCGCGTACTCTGACGCACTTGTTACTGGTTAAACGTAATGTAATCTTTCTAAAATGCTAGTGAGTATTTTGCGCCCAGGCGAGTTTATTTGTAAGTATTGGTGCGTCTTTAGAAGCACTTATTAATTTAATTGAAAAAAACCACGAGAACTAATTTTTGTGCCCCAGCGCAGTCAGCGATTAATTATCGCTGAACGCGTCGGGGGACGGTCATGACTATTTTTGATTTTTACGGTGCTGCTCCCGGAAACCATTGTAGTCCCGCCCACTTTTCTCTTTTTAGACGAACATCAATTCTTGTTGTTCATCTGGGGGAGCAGTGAAGTCGGCGTGTCTACTCGCCTTGAGCAATTTGTGCACTCGTTCCACGAGCGCGCAAATTGCTTTCACTGCATGCGAGGGTTCTCGGTGGTAAAGCATTGCTTGGCGACTAGCTAAGCAATGACGGGAGGTCGGGCGTTCGGGGCCAGACCGGTCAGACGTGTTTTTGCACACTCTGACATTTCAGCCAATATTTAGGCCTTTATTATCGAAATTCCAAACTAATTTAATGAAACTTCATAGGAGGGTAAGAGCAACATATATTTCTTGATTAACTACGCATATTTCGCTGGTATCATTGCTAGTTAGGGTAAGAATAAAGTTGTGAGCTCTTGCGAAGGTGGATTGGGACGTTCCTTGCATTCTTTACTTTCCTCCAGTATTATTGTCGATTAACCGCTATGGAAAACCTGATATTCGATTGCTTTATATGTAATTAAGGGCCTTAAGCCTAAGCAAGCCTTATGCAGTTACTTAACCCATCTGCGGGAATATAATGACAACACATTAACTTAGTATTACTTTTGGGCGGAAATAAAATGTTAACTTAGACTGATTATCAGTGACAGCGGCAGCATCTCTAGCTGGACGCATACTTTTGGAATAATTCAGTAACATTAAGAATACCCCAAATTGCGAGGGGGACAGCCAGTAGTTGAAATAATCTAACTTATAGACATATATATACTTCAGGCTGATAAATGCGCTCGATGGCAAATTGCGTATTTGGACGAAACTCTGGCTATTCGCCTTTAACACGGGGAGGACACCGACGGCGACCGACTACTGGCAGACGGGAGGAGTGGCTGCAGCAGCCCGCCGCAGGCCCAGGAAATTCACAAGGAAAATATTACATAAATTAACTCATTGGCTCGCCTTAAGCGGGGGTGGAATAGCCGAACGGTTTAACATATATATATATATATATATCTAAAGAAGGGTGGGTCCCATTCTAGGCGCCATGGTCTCTTTGTTTGCAACACCCCTCCCCCACAACACTGTCATGATACAAATTCTGTGAAAAGCTGAGCCGATTTCACGAAAGGAGCTACAAATTGATCTTATAAGATGCGCCATCAGAAAAAATAATTTTCTCTCAAGCTCTATGTTGGTTGAGAAATAAGTAGTTAGTTAAGCAGTCCCTGGGAATATTTTTTACCAACGGAAATCTGTGGCTGTAAAATGCACTACTCGTACTACTACTAGTACTAGTACTAGTAGTAGTACTAGCACTAGCCTAACAGCTTGAGTTATGCAGACTCTATGTAGAGGGTAGAGGTGGGGGGGGGGGAGATTGGCCCATCCTGGCTTATAATGCATGATATTGATTTATGATAGCCACTTTACATCGCGTTATTCGCAAGGATATTCAAGAAAGAGAAAAATGTCATGTTCTATATTTCATTTACATCGGTTAAAGTACGTTCTTAAAGCGAGTCCTTCCCTTGCACTTTTAAACTGCCAACCAATGTCGATGCATTATTTGTCCAAAGCTTGTACATTTCGACTGTAATCTTCACTTTTAATACCCAAGAAAGTAGCATGTCCGAATTTTAAAACTTGGTACCAGCAGAAGAGTAAACCTGACATCCTCTTTGGCGGAATTCCTGTTTGTTTTTCTCTCGCTCAAAAAAATGGATGAAATAAGGTCAATAGCTTTCAGCTCCCAAGGGTAATTTTGAATTATATTTAGCTTAGATTAGCGAAACTTTAATCCATTTGTACTGCCCGGTCAGAAATTATAGTTTGCTGTCACTGATAACATGTCATTTCCATGGTTGGTAAACTATAGTATAGGTAGCATAGTCCGCATCGGCAGTATAGGCAGCGTATGTAAAACATTGCTGGATAATAATATCTTTGTTGTTGGCGGTTAACATTTTCTAGTTGAGTAGAAAAAAGGGTTGCAATGCTATCGATCGCATAGCACTGCTAAAACAGCCAACGAAATCTATATCCATATGAATAATAAAACAGTACTCTAAAGTCAAAGTCAAGAACAATAGTCGTTCTTATATGTAGTGGCCATCCTCTTTAAAGTAAATCCATAAAAGGATATAATAATGAAATAACAAAACCCATGCAACTAACAGACTCGTAGGTCCTACACCTTCTTAGCCATATTTATAAACGACTCCAAGAAAATGTTCAAAAGGAGAGTGACCAGATATGTGTTGATTAAAATTCCAAAATAGTCTTGATACCACATTCTCTATGGTGATCTTCATTACAATGCCTGGTGACCTAAGATGCAAGCAGCTGATTCCAAATAATGCGAAGCCCGGATATGGGTCAGGGCTGACCGGAACGCGTTGGGTTGACCAGGATAGAATTCACATCATTACCAATTACTATGTGCGATAATGGGGGATGATTAATCCTTGTATTATATAGTTGCATACACCAAATATATCAGTAGTACCGTTTGGGAATAACCACCAACGTAGACACAGCATCCTGTGCCTTCGCCAGTCAAGGCACACTGGCCGCGGTTGTAAAAGCTAGTCTAAGTTCCCCATCCAGATCCTTGTCTGTCATATCACGTCCTTTATATGGCTGTAATAACGGAGAGAGGGGATCACAGCTCTGGTATGTCAGCAGACAATGGCGGCTGACTCTCTGAACTGTCGCAGTAGATTTGTCTCCTTCGTGACACATCCAGGATACTCCGAATACGCAGCTCGATGTGCCATAGGTAATATTCAGGGAATGGGATGGTGACCAGCTCGATGTGTCATGGGAGATATTCAGAGAATGGATATGACAGAGAGCAGTTCTATGTATCATAGGAGATATTTGGGGAATAGATGCAACAGGGAGCAGCTGGATGTACCATAGGCGATAGTCGGGGAATGGATGCGACAGGGAGCAACTCGATATACCATGGGCGATATTCATGGAATGAATGCAACAGGGAGCAGCTTGATGTACCTTGGGCGATAATTGGGGAATAGATGCGACAGGGAGCAGTTCGATGTTCCATGGGCGATATTCATGGATGTTTCAGGAAGCAGCACGATGCGCCATAGGCGATATTCGGGGAACGGATGCAACAGGGAGCAGCTCGATGTACCATGGGCGATATTTGGGGAATGGATGCGATAGGCAGCAGCTCGATATGCCATGGGCGATATTCAAGGAATGGATGAAACAGGGAGCAGCTCGATGTGCCATGGGAGATATTCAGGGAATGGATGCAACAGGGAGCAGCTCGACGTGTGATCGACAATATTCAGGGAATTGATAGGGATATTACAGCAGTATTACACAAGGATTAGAATTAGCATTAGTATTACAGCATATATAATTCATTATGCTTATGTAAATTGTATTTGCCCATATACTGCCGACCTGAGATACCATCTTCACTGCAATACGATTGATCTCCTCTATTTTCCCCGTCATGCTTGATTAAATCAGTTGTACTGTTTTCCATCCAGTTAGAGTCTTTGCATGCACATACACATTGCTCTATAAGGTTGCACTAGCTATTCAAATGTACCACACACATTTGGAAAGGCTAGTCAAATATTAGTTTATTTTTACGTCCACGTCATTGTGCGTTTTTTTATTATTAATATTGTTAAGGTTGCGTAAAATAGAATAATATCGCAAAGAAATCATCATTCATTGCTTACACGAAAAGGATCGGCACCAAACTCCGACAAATGTTTAAAAATTACGTGCACAATTAAACACTATTCTAAAACAAGAGTGTTTATTTGCCACCTTAAAAAAAAGTAATTTGAGCATATATCTTAGATGTAGCCATTCACTGTTTTGCTTGTATACACCTTGAACAGTTCTGTGACTTTTGCAGTAATTCCTACATTCCCCACGAAATTCCTATCTTTGCAATTGTATGGTTTATTTATAGCACCGTTCTTAGTGTAGTAGTCTACACCTCACAGACAAGGAGCCACCCCTCCTCACGACATTATTTTTTATTACAGAAGGTAAATCTGGCGTCTTCTGAAATTAATCATGAACAGTTTATTATTGGCATATTTATCAAATCTAACATTTCAATCTTGTTTCCAACCAGATTGATGACGAGTTGTCTCACTACAGAAGGCAGTCAATGCTCATGTAGCTGTCACTCTCCAGGCACATATATGGTTGCATACAGAGAGCATTCATACAGAACTCTGATAGTTCCGGCACCATTAGTCTATATCATATGCCTTTAATGTCTGACGCTGTTCAGTCTTACAAAAGAAACCTTCAATAGGTGACCACAGTAATATGAGTAATATTATGATATCTCTAGGATAACGATGATGGTGGTTGATGGGTTTATGTAAGCAGTGATGTTTATTTGCTTGACAAAAAAACTAATTGTCTCTCATTTTCAGTCGCTATCTAAAACACAAGTTAAATGCATGCAGAGATGAACAAGGGAGGGCGAATATTGATACCATTAAACCAAACACATAATGTGCAGACACAGCTGAATAATCCGATGGAAGTATCATATTTTGAAACCAAAGCCCTACATAGATTTAATTCTACACGTCTAATTTAAATACTGGTGCCCTCCTAAAACAATTATTGCTGCATGAAATAAATACTAATTCAATTGAGTAGAAGCTGTCACCATTGAAACTGGTGGTGTCCATCATTTCGACGAGCATGTCAACGTTTTAACTTGCCATGTTTTCATTTCAAATATCTCCAAATGAAACCATTCAAAATAAAAGTTCCTTCAAATTAAACTAAGCTATTTCATAATACGCAAGCTAATATATCTATCTAACAAATATGGCAGAAAGTCAAAACCAGCAGGCTATGCAACTTTAATTTAACCATATACACAAGGGCGAATCCTTGCAGCCACAACTAACTCATATTACACACCCTCCCTATGCGATTTCCTATGCATCATTGGAACTATTCGACGAAATGCTAAAACATCGTCACAAAATGAAGACATGGCAATGATGTGTATGTAAATACATTACCCAACTGCAATTAGCGCGCCATTTGACTCAGATCATAAAGGCAGACGCGCGGCCAAAAACAACGGAACGCAAACAGGAATTTAGTTTGTTGCAAATGCTTGATGGATTGTTAGTGAAGGCGCGACGATCACCGCGCGTCAGGTCACGTGATGAATTGCGTCTTAAAGCTACTTCTGTGCCGTGACCGGACGTGCGTCATGACTAAGAAGCCTCCGAGAAGAAGACTTCCGGTTCGCTATGACCACGTGACAAGGGACAGAGAGGTTGGTACTGGGCGAAGAGGCAAGGGAAATGGGGTTGAGCTGGGCGGGTGTGTCTGTAGTGGTGTAGTGGTGAAAGATGAGGAGGCAATGGGGAGGTGAGTAGGATGGGTGCAGGTGGAATGGAATACAACTTATTATATCAGATTGTTAGGATTCAATCTATATTGGTTTGTGTGATTCAAATTTAGGACAATTTATATTAAAGCTGCATGGTTCAATGAAAGCATCATATTTTCAAAACCAAAACACTTATCTAGATTTGATCCTAAATACCCAACTCATACACTGATCCACTTAATATTAAGCACTTGTTGCTGGATAGGATGGGGATACTAAGTCAAGTCAATAGACCCTGTTACTGCTGAAGCTGACAGAGTTTTGACAAGCATGTCAACATTAATTTAATATATTTATACTTCAAATGCTACTACAAACTACAGTCAGGTAGATAATAATAGTTGACCTAATATATTTATATTTAGAAAATGACAAAGATTGAAAACCATCGGACTACTTTAAGCATTAACACTACTGTGTCGTATTGTAGATAACACTAACCATTCCTTATGTGACCAAGTCTGGCAATAGTTAAAGTTGCATTGTCCGATTGCCTTGAGCTTCTGCTTTCTGCTGTCTTGAACTTTCTGAGATAAGTATATTAGGTTGATGATTATAATAAAATTTATTTTGATTTGAAGTGACGTTTATCGTAAATGGCTAACATTGGAAATATTTGAAATGAAAACATGAACAACTAATTTCATCAAGCACATAAATATTCGGACACCGTAGGCTTCAGTAATAATAGGTTACATTACATTGACTTAGTATCTCCTCCTATGTAGCAACATATGCTTAATAAGTGCACCAGTCTTAAATTTGGATATGTAGGATCAAATCTATGTAAATGTTTTGGTTTTGGAAAGTTGATGCTTTCATCGGACTAAGCAGCTTTAAAAGAAGACAAGTAATTCCGTCGCAATGAGTTGCGCACACTATACCCACTATATAATATATATCAGATATAATTATAGTCAATCAAAGGTCATCGTTATTTGGCTAGCCCCGACTCTTCATCTGCTCATCCGGACCACCACACACACACACATATAATATAATATAATATATATATATATATATATATAGGGGAGAATCTCCATTATCGCCCCATACTAATGTTAATACATATATATGTGTGTGAATTGCGTTGGAGGTTGGCGAGAGTCTCGTGGAAGGTCGTGTTTCGCTGGATTTGGTTTGTTGATGTCCTAGCAACATCTAAGGTCACATTAGACACCAATACCCACTTGAGAAGCGGCTACCCTACCCGACCTATCATACCCTACCCTCCCCACCATGCCATGCCGTCCGTTCGACGGGGACATAGGAATGTGGCTGCAGTAGGTGGGGTGAGCACTATTCAACTTAGACAGATATGGGGTTATGTAGGAGGTTTATAGAGCCAGCTCAAGTAGGGATATGTGCTCTAAGATGCGGAGCTCGGGTCGGGGTGTGGGTGTGTGGTGGACGGGGGTTCTGACCCAGTCCTGTGATGGGTCTGGGCAGCTGTAAGTTAGCTGCGATGAGGGTGGTGGCCACATCAGGGTGGTGGTTTGGGATTGGTGATGGAAGAGGATGTGAGGGGGCGAGGTGGTAGAGTGCTAGGCCTTGGGCATCTAGACCTATGAAGAGAGTCGGGGGCAGGGGGAGTGGGAGAGTGAGGGGGAAGGTAGAGGTGGAAGGGGAGTGGGAGGTGGAGGGGAGGGGGTGACGGAGGGGGAGGGTAAGCGTAAGGGGAGGGCACATATTCTACTATAGTAGAGTCTTTGGTGATGGTAAGGGTGAGGGAGGTGCACTCTCCCAGCATTACGCCGCCCCCCCCCCCTCCTCCTCCCCTTGCCGCCTCATCAACCATCTCCCCAGCCTCGTCCCCCGCCGCCTCCCCAAACGCCCCCGCCTCCCCACCCCCTCCATGCCTCCCCCGCCTCCTCCTCTACCTACCCCGCCTCCTTCATTACCTCCTCCCCCCCCCCGCCTGCTTCATTACCTCCACACCCCTCCTCCCCCGCCTCCCCTCCACCCGACTCCTCTCCACCCCGCCTCCTCTTCCTCGGCTCCTCAGCTCCTCCCTGGCGCCTTCTTCCCCTCTCCTGCCCCCGCCCCTCCCCGGCCGCCTCGCCCACACTCTGCCGTTCGCCACCTCCCCCCCTCCTCCCAGCTCTCATCCTCCGCCACATCTTTCCCATCACCTGCCGCCCCCAGCTGCTCCCGCCTCATCCCCCACCTCACAACCCTCTACTCCTACCGCCCTCCCCTCTCTCCCCCCTCACCAACAGCCTCCCTCACTTCCTCCGTCCCCCCTTCGTCCCCCCATCCCCTCCCCCGCCTCCTCCTCCGCCTCCTCACCTGCTGCCTTTTCCGCCCCCCCCCCTGTCTCCCCGCTCCCTCACTTCTCTCCACCCCCAGCCCTGCTCCGGTCTTCCGCCGCCCCCCCCCCTCCGCCTCCTTCAGCCTCCCCCCGGCTCGTCCCCCACCTCCACCCGGCCTGGTCCCGGGGCGCGCATTACTCCGGCTGGACACGGGCTCCCTAAACCTCCGGGGTTTCCTCTGGGGTTTCATCCAAGATAAAGGGCGGCTCCCGTTAATGCCCGGTGGTTATTGATTCCTCCTGGGGATCTGAAAGTGCCCGTACGCCCAACAGGCCTGCTCCAGGTCATCAAGATGGAGCATACACTGGACTATCTTTAGAGTCAGCGTGGAAGGCACATCATATTTAAGCGCCACCTTCAAACCTTTCTTTCTCGCTATGCATACAGTGCATAGCCAACTTTTACAAGTGATATATGTATGGTATTAAGCATTTATATTATTAACATTAATAGAATGCAACCCATCTGTTATTGGACGTTGGGGGCGTGAAGTTACAGGGACTTGGGGCGCGGTTGGTCTGCACTGAGGCAGGCTTATGTGCACTAGCTCCAGTGTCCAATGGGTTTCCCTTCCTATATGCGTTTTAACTTTAATTTAATGTGATAAACAAGATGCATCTATCTGGCCAATCAGAGTATCTATTCAATCCAGTTAATAATATCTTGCCGTGTGCGTTGCGCAATAACTAATTAAGTATATATATATATATATGTATATATATATAATAAAATAAAGTTCAGGTGCAAAACCCCATGAGCCCCAATCCAAAAATTGAGAAAAACATTGGAATGACATTTTCAAAAAGGTTCTTATTTTGTTTTACATTCCTATTTTTTTGTTCATTGTTCCATAATCATTTCATCACAAGCAATGTGGAATTAGTAAGAATTAAGCTTATCTTCAGGTAACAATCTTTTAGAATATTTTTTTGGTTGGTGTTTATGGGGTTTTGCACCTGAACTCTTCATATATATATATATATATATTTTATATAATCTATTATATACATATAAACGCTCAGAGAATTATTTATTATTATTATTCGATTCCACTCGAGTTGTTATTGTCCAATCGCCGTCGTCCGCTGCCCTTGCTGCGGGCCCGGCGCTTTTCGACACTGCTCGAGTGGTTTGAATCGTCACTTGCCTCCAGTTTTTTTGTGGAACACAGTCAACTTGCTACCTGTGTTGCTGCTTTTCCACCGGTCGTCCGGGACAGCTGACGACTTCAGTGGGAATACCTGTGTGTTGACGATCTGGGTGTCGACGATTTGCGTGTCGATTCAACCAGAGATGAACGATCGGCAGGCGGTGACGGTATCGTAGACATTTGATATATTCGACCGTTGAGCTATAGATTTCACGTGTGTGTCGATTTCATTGTGTGTCAAATATCTGAGTTGACTTTTGTGTCTCTGTTATCGACGAAAAGCATGAACGTTGATGGAAGTAGGGTATATCAATCGACAACGTCATAATCGACCGAATTGTTGAATAAAATAAGAAATCGTTGTCATATTAAGGTAGTTTTCCTTCATAATCTCGATATCTACGCTTTAACGGCCAGCATATTGAGCTGGAAACTACTAACGAATAATCAATCGACTGTGTCGAATAATGGCAAGTGAAAGGTTTTTTTGCACACATTTGTCGATTATACTGAGATGTCACGCTTAAATAGAACTGTGTATGTCGAGCTGAGGGTCACTGCGACCAACTCAGGCACATTGATACCATTGCTGACAGTTTGATTTCTTCCAATGTACAGGAGGGAGGGAGTGAGAAACTTACAATATGGGGCACCGTTAATATAAAAGAACCAACCCAATCTGCTGGTCTCCTTTTCATTTCGTAGGGGAGTCTTATATATATATATACACATATATAAGTAGTAATAGTCTAGGACATATATAACGTATAAAACCTTATGGGGCGGGAAGTTAGAAAATTTCAGCCAATCAGCGTCGAGTATTTGGTCACGTGACCATCCAGGGTGGGTCGTCGGGTGGGAGGGTGTTTTCTCTCAGCCAATAGGAAGGCTGCATTTGTTTAATTTATGCTAATTTATGTATCTAGGTAACGCCTATGCCCAAATAAGGCTAGAAGAAACTATGTCAAGTGTGGGGGGGTGACCTAGAAAATTTCGTCCCAAGTGCCATTCTCCCCTTAATGCTTGGGTCTATGGCTGCGGTACCCCTGGTTGGCGACACTATAAGGCTTTTTGGCTCGTTTTTCCCGAAAATCTTGGCTCCGAATGTGTGTGTGTGTGTGTGCACCCCCACAAAAGGGGGCGTGGCCTATTTTGGTTTCAGCCAATGAGCGTTTAGTATTCGGATGATTGACAGATACGAACATTGATTTTTGGATGATTGACAGATACGAAAGTTGTTTGGTGTCCATTTTGTCTGGTTTTGTAAACATTGGCACATGCTTTTGGGGGGTTAGTGGGGGTAATGTAAACATTGGCAGGTGCTTTTGGGGGGTTAGTGGGGGGTTTGTAAACATTGGCCACGTGCGTTTTGTGAATTTTGAATTTTGGCGGGCAATTTAAGTCGAATGCCATGTGCTTTTGGGGTGGTTGGTGTGTGGTTTGTAAACAAAGGTTGCCATTTTTGTAAACATTGCCACGTGTTTCGGTGGTTATAGCGGTGGTTTTATAAACATCGACCATAATGCCAAACTGAAACTGAAACCGGAAATGTATGACATCCGGTGTTGATTTGTAATTTAGTTATATTTGGTGCTGATCTAATCCATTGCTGATGTCATTTAGACTTTAAAAGAAAGAACACAAGAAGACAGAATTACACAATATTGTTTTTTTATTCAAATGACAATGACAAGTTTTTAAATATAATATTCATCAGAATCAGAGGATTCAGCTTTTGTTGCAATACAATTTAATTCACACATAGTAGGTAATTTTTTACGCTTGGCAATTGTACTTGCAGCAGTGGTTACATATGCAGAAGAAGTTGCCATATTTGTTACCAATTGTTGTACAATATCAGCATTCATTTCTTTTGAAAAGCAACATAATTCACGATCATAGAAATCTGCTTTGTATAATTCGATTGGAACCATAATGTTTTTGGTTTGTTTAGACCAATTCTGAACTATTTTGATATTAGTTTCAGAATCAGAGTCTAAATCAATTTGATCAAAATGCACAATCGACTTCTTTTTTTCTTGTTTCTTCGTTGTGGCAACTTCCTTCTGAATTTGTTCGTCGTATTTTTTCAGCAGATAACCCGAGTAAAATGGTGTCGGGTTTATTCCACCACATAATTCACAGTTTTTCAAGTCTTTTTCGTATTGTATAATTGCTTTTGTTTCAACTTATATTTTGGTTTTTGCTGTTAGTAATGCATTTTTATGCAATGCTAAAACTTGCGATAGTTGATCAGGTTGTGTATTACTATCAAGTCGTTTATTAGCGGCTTTTGAGTCATTTTGCGTACAGTTTGTTTTGGATTGCCTGTCTGACATGTTTCTCGAATAAAGTGTATACAGTGAGCTCCACAAGTTGAAGTCGTTATGTGTTGTAATTGTTTTTTGTTATACAACCATTTGTATTTTGATTGTTGTAAAAAAGCATTGAAATGTTTAGGGAGCTTTTAAAGGTGGTAAGCCATAAGGATCAAAGTAATAGACTCGTTTAATACAGGTGACGTAAAATGCAATCCAATGTGTTCTGTTTTTTTTGGCTAAATCAGTATTAGCGATGAAACAAGTGTTTGCCTTGGGATTTACAGGTATGCAGTCCTCAGGAAAGACACCCAGGAACTTGTTTTTGCAATAGGGTGTTTGGTTCAACAGCCTTGCGATGGTTGCCGCGTTCATTTAGCTCAAGTGGTAAGCCGTGACGGGTTGCCTGTCTTGAGTTAGGTAGAGGGTGTTGTCATAAACCAGGTAGTTGACCAGACTTGTTGAAGCGGTTAATCCATTATTGAAAGTGATTTCTTCACGTAGTTGACCATTCTTAAGTATGTTTGTTCGACACATATTGTTCGATCTGTCCGGAGTTAGATCAAATACAAATAGTGTGTAACCTTCAGCAAATGCTTTATAAGAAATACCGCAGTTTCCCTCGCAATTAACTTGATCCAAGTTTCTGTAAAGGGCATTAAATTCACGAGCGTACATATTTCGTTGGAAATCTGGTTTAAACGCATCTGATGGAAATTTTTGTTTGTTCATGATTAATTGAAGACTTGTGATGGACTTGTTTTCAAAATTGAAAGGATTTTTGGTGGCTTTGCCAATAAATGCGTCATTGTCCACAAAAGCGATAACGGCCTGTGTTGGAAGTTGACCACTATTTGATAAAACGTATGTTTCGTTGTGATTTCCGGTGGGAATAACATGGCTGATAGTTTCCATGTGTTGCATTGGATACACAAATGGCGTGCCCGATACGGCTTTTTCATGAACAAGTGCAACTTCTGCAGACACCACGACTTGACAAACTCTTAATGAAGCATTTTTTATCAATGGAATGAATTCATGGTCTTCTTCACCCATTAGGTAAAAAGCGGAGGAACTTCGCATTAGCCTAAAGTGAATGTCTGTGCTCGATGGAAGCAGTTTGTGTTGGTGTGCTATATCGATATGTAATGGAATGACCATGGTAATTGGTCCATCTACAGCTTTTAGCGGCTCAGTAAATCCATGGTTTGTAGCATCTCTTGCGTCAAAGTGTCCATTTGTGTCAGCATGCCACATTTCATTGTACATCCAACATTTTTTGTCTGCTTTTGAAAGATTGAGTAGATTTTCGATGTAGGCTCTGTATGGATGGTTGTCTTGGTTTCCAGATATTTTTCGATCATTGATATATACTTGAATATCTTTAAACATGGAAGCACCAAAATTATTTACCGGGGCACAGGCATCAGCCTGCGTAACACGAGTTGCATGGTTACTTCCTTTCACAATATCGACTTCTAATTCCAATACGGTTTCCGACAAATCTGTGTATTTGGAAGATTTATGTATGTGAAATTCGATTGTAGAATTATCTGTTAATAATGTCACCGGTTTAAGTTAGACGTATTCACTGGAAACAACAGAGGTTTGCAAAGGTGTGCGTTTGCGTAAATCCAATTCGTGTACACTACGTTCTTCGCGATAGTTGGCCATGATGATATGTATATCGAAAAATTGTACACGACTAGCGCCTTTTATGTGTGTTTCCTTCCAAGATGTGTCTTCGTCTGATGTCTTAAAGTGTTATGCAACTTTATTTATATCTACTAAAGGTGTCCAAACAAATCACTTTTTGTTCTCTTAGAAACATTACGTCGTCGTTTGCGATAAGCTTTTCCAACACCACCACCACCAGTTTGTCTTACGCGTTTACGCGTTTGCATTTTCTTTGGATTTTTGCGTCATTTCTTTTTAGGCGGCGATGGTAACGAGGATGATAAAATGCTATGGACAGTATAAATACAGCCTCAATAAAAAAAATTAAATTAAAAAAATAACGCTCTCACACCATTTTGAATTAGTTGTTTGCCTACGCTGCGTCCTCTGTTTATATTTTCTCCAGATAACACGTCGTCTGCTACACCCATGCCAGCTCTCAACAACGATTTTCCAAGAGATTTGAAAATCGGTGTAGCACCTCGCAGAAGTCCGCTAAGCATACCTCCGATACCATGACCGTGTTGACTTATTCTTCCTCTGTAGATCGCTATCTTACCAGAGCCTACCTGATGTTTGTAGTAGGAAGCATATCCGGTATTCATTTGTCTGGTTTAAAAAAAAAATTATACTTCTTTTGTCCGTAATACTGTGACTTCTCCTCTTTGGAATGGTATGTATCGTCCAGCTCAGTCCTTTAAATACACAGCAAGTGTCAATGGCATTAGCTCGCATAGCAAAAAAGTCCAAGAGTTGAAAACTGACAGTTTGCACAAATCCACTGCGACCGCTATGATCAATTGCGACCACATGTAAAAGTTGAGCCATTTGATCAGCGACCGGTCTTGACTTGATTAAGTCACAATAAACGTAAACTGAATAAATATCTCCAAATACATCCATTGGTAATAACGATTGAGTTCTCCAGTAAAACATGTATTGATCGTTTTTTAATCATATCGCATCCTCTTCTAAAAGTAAATATTGTCTTCTTATTTTTATATTGGCTTTTAAAAAAAGTTATGTTTTCTTTTACAGCAGAGCCAATAATATCATTCAGATATCCAACAACATCTTGATTATTCCTAAATATTAGTGGATAATCGAGTGGGATCGTAGTCCATTGCAGCATCTTTTGGTTGGCTAAAGTAGCAATATCTGTTACCATAGAGTAACGCTTAAATTGTTTATTTTTAACAAACTTCTTTGCGCGTTTTAGTATCGCCTCTTTTCTTAAGAAATTCCAGTAATTACTATCAGTGTAGTCGATGAAATGTGCATCTCGGTCTTCAATTGTACGTCCACCATCATATTCATCGTCTTTGTAAGCATAGTCAAAATCAGTATTAAAAAGTCTATGCCAGTCTACATCAGT
>CM059192.1:10238324-10295438 GCA_030323885.1 Branchipolynoe longqiensis | reverse complement strand
AATATTTACCAAAAACACAGCCGGGTACCGTGCCTGAGCTTGTAGCCGGCGAGGGAATGGGTCTTTTGCATATGTCTTAAAATCCGCGCATGCGCAGAAGCCACGACAGGCCGCTGACGATGACCGGGCGCTGACAATACGACACAGGTGTGCCTCGGAAACCGCAACACCGGAATAGTCAAATATACTGTAATCATTTCTACAGAAGTACTTATCTCGAGGGAGTTGCATCACTGCAGAACCGCAGTATACATATTCATTACCCCACTGTTTGTTCAATGAACTGCAGTGGGAATCCATCACTGCTGTGTTCTTTGTTGCTGACCCTCATCAGTTCACATCATACAATGCCAAAACAACAAATGTTGCCAACGGTGATCGTCATTCAAACCGTCACCATCTGCAGCACTGTCAGCATAGGGCATACCATCGTACTCCCCGCAGCACTGTCAGCGTAGGCCAGACAACTGCACCTCGCAGCACCATCAGCGTAGTCACTACTTATGGCACAATGCAGAACACCTGCAGCGTAAACATGATTACATCGTGATGTTGCATAATGACGGTACAAGACTGTGATCCAGGAGACGGTGTTTTGGTAGCTATTATGATGGCTGAGGTGATGGGGAAGATGTTGGCACGTTGTGACTCACCAAGCATTGGTTTTCGCAACATGTGTTGGTAGCGTGGTGAATTCAGAGGTGACTTCAGTGGTGAATCAACCAAACCGTCACCCGTTCCAGGATTTCCCATGTTGGCCGCTTCTTCGAAGTGAAAATCCTGTCTAGCACTGTTTTGGGGCTTCTCTCACTGTTACCTCGCTCCGTGGTCGACGGAACAGCAGGTTCTGTCACCCGACTGTAGTGTCTTGATCTTGCATCAGAGAATAACAGGGTAGTGTTAATCGTGGTATCCTGACTCTCTGATAACAAATTCCAAGTAGGCTAATCGTCGTAACCTGACTCTATAAGCCCTGTTCACACGGGCAATGTAAATCGATTCGTAGAAAGCGACTTGCCTAGTTCACCTCACATTTCTCGTTGAACGGGCGTCTGATGCGGATTAGGGCTGATTCGACTCACGTGATGTGGATCCTGTAAACCACCTAAGCGAGGTAGTCTACGTGAATCGATTCCTGTGATGCGGATAATTTTGCCCGTGTGGACGCACTGAGGCGGATTAAGCACCTCACACGCATGCGCAGTCGACACCTCAGTTTGTTGACTTTCCGGTCGATCAAAAGCGCATATTATATAATTTAATTAATGAAACCGCTATCTATGCACAGATATTTTTTTTATGATTTATTTTTAGGGTTTCACTGCACAGCAGAAGTTTTGACCGTTCCAAACCAATACGATTCAGTAATTACATATCTAGGTCGAACCCACACTCTCTGGTGCCAGCATCGTCGAACCCAAAATGGTGCTGGTTAGTCTGTACTTGCTCATGCGCAGATATCCACTTCCGCCTCACGCAGTGCCCGTGTGAACGGGCGCCTAATTCGCCTCACCTGATTCGATTTGCCTGATTCGTCTCACATTTTGCCCGTGTGAACAGGGTGTTTCTTCGTGACTGGCCGTTAGTCCTAAGAATTAGAACGTTAACTACCTTATTATGGATACAGGACGCGTGTGTTGCCACGATACCAGAGGAGCTACCCACCCCGCCTAGATACCTGGGCCCATTGACACTTGTTGTCGCATTTTGAATTATTTATGTTACTACATAACATACACAATTAAACACCACGATCATGATAATTCTTGATATATCATATAATATATCATGATATATCATATATATTAAACATAATATATTGGATGGTTTCACCTGTTCTCAAGAGTAGAATGAATGATAAAATATATTTAATTTCATAGATATTTCGTAGTCAGTGATAATTGTTAACGATGTGAATCTAAATACATAAAGGGAACCATTCTAAGCTGTGTTCACACACACAATTTTATGTCGACTTAGACAAGTCGATTTATATGAATCGATTTAGTGTCGTGTTCACAGATGCAATACTTTTAGCCGGAAATCGATATCTGCACATGAGCAAGTCCATACTAACCAGTGCCACTTTTGGTTAGTCGACGTCGCCAGTAGAGAGTGGGTTCAACCTAGATCTGTATGGACTGAATCATATTGGTTTGGAACGGTCAAAACTTCTGCTGGGCAGTGAAACCCTAAAAATAAATTATGAAAAATATATCTGTGCACAGCTAGCGGTTTCATAGACTAAATTCTATAATATGTGCTTTTGATCGACCGGAAAGTCAACAAACTAAGGTCTCGACTGCGCATGTGCATGACGGGCTCAAGCCAAATCTATTCATATAAACTACCTCACGAAGGTAGTTTCCTTGAACCGATTTATACGAATCGATTCAGCCCTAAATCGACACAGCGTCGCATTCACACGGCAAATGTGCGCCGAACTAGGCAAGTTGATTTATATGAATTGATTTAAAGTGCGTGTGTGAACACAGCTATAGATATGGTCAGAGGGCTGAGAAGCATTCTACAGTATAAATCTAAACTGGATCATTTGGCTAGTGACCTCTATAAAACCAAAACTGGGTCAGAAATAAGATTGGATGTCACATGACTATTCTAGGTGACTCTGGACAACCAAGTGATGAAGTTCAGTACTAATCATTCACCACCTGTGCTAAGAAAACAAACAACATGTGGATACTGTAGTCCACTGGTTAGGGTATGGACTTGTAATATGTAGGTTAGGAGTTCAAGTCCCCTTGGTAGCTTATTTTATGTATTACGTTTTTCCCAATATATGTGCTTAATCACTGCAATGAATGCAATGAAATTGTACCAACAAATATTTTACATTATATCAAATATATTTCCAGTACCTAGTGTGATATATGCGTAATAGACGTACAGATGTGTGGTTAATATATGTTAATGAGATGCAGAGGTTTGAGACAAAGAGTTATGCAAATGAGATGACGTCATGGAAAGTTTAGGCGGCGGGTCAAGCGTGCCCTAGGCCATGAATAAACCATTCAGTATCCAGAAGTCAAAGTGTTCAGACGTCGTACTTTCACATGGTGTCAGATGAGGAAGAATGCTGCCCGCTAATACGTTGCCGGGTTTGCGGCCTCCTGGTCAGTTTGTCCTCAGCCACAATGCGAGATCGAACTGGAAAACATGGATCAGAGCATATGATATTTACGCTACTGCGGCAGGTGTCGTATTGAAGACAGAACGAGTGCAATGCTGCATCTTTCTTCACGTAGCCGGTGAGGAGGCGCAAAAGGTCTTCGCCAATATGGATATCGCTCTCGCTGATCAAGATAAGATTGTGCCGCTTACGGAGGCATTTAGGGTTTATTGTGTCGGTAAATGCAGTATCATTATCACACGATATAAATTTAACTCACATAATCACACGTCGGAAAATATGGCTACATATATAACGGCATTGAGAGACAGAGTGAAGGATTGTGAGTATGGTACGGTGGAAGAATCGCTATTGCGTGATCGGATTGTGGCTGGCGTAAAGAATGTGAATTTACGGAACAAGCTGCTGCAAACTACGGAGTTAACATTGGGAAAATGCATCGGTATATGTGAGATGAGTGAGTTTAGCTCTGCGCTGTTGGAGGACATCAAGTCAGACATTGAAAGTAAGGAGATTGATTTCATACGGAACTATGCTAATGTGCATACTGGTGCACCAGTGGTTCGGTCATCGGCGACGCCATCTTGGAAATCGCCATCTTGGAATACCGGCGGGGCTGGAGAGTTCAAGATCCGCTGCCAGAACTGTGGGTATGAGCACCGCCGGGGAGTCTGCCCAGCGAAAGGAAAGGCTTGTGTAGCCTGTAGGAAGATCGGGCACTTCGGTAAGGTCTGCAGGAGCAGGCTGGGCAGGGTCAACAAGCTTACCGTGGAAGAGCCCAACCCTCATAATCCTGAGCAAGACCCGGATCCGGCGGAAGTCAATGTCCTGGCAACGGATCTCTTCATCAGTGCCGTCGACCGCGGTGCTGGTTAGGATGCCGAGCTGTGGCACGCGATCGTTCGGGTGAACGGTTGTCCTGTCAAGTTCAAGCTCGACACCGGGTCGGAGGCGAACGTGCTGCCGAGGTACGTCTTCGACAGAGTTGCTCCGGGGCGGCTGACGAACACCAGGTGTTCGTTGGTGACGTTCTCCGGTCACCGGATCACCGGATCACACCAGACGGGGAGGCACTGCTGGATGTCAAAGACACAGTGCTCAAGTTCCAAGTGGTACCGGATTGCCAGCCTATTTTGGGCAAGCAGGCTTATGTGACATTGAACCTGCTGGTGCGGGTGGATGAGGTGCACTGCGCTGCGCCGATGAACATGTCCGAGCCGACGAACATTCCCGTGCTGACGAACATTGCCGGGCCGACGAACAGTGCCAGCGCTGGGGCGGAGAAGCTGGTAAGCGAATACAAAGATGTCTTTCAGGGTTTGGGGTTGATTAAGGCAAATGCTATCATTCATGTTGATAGATCAGTTCAACCTGTCATTGATCCGCCTAGACGGATTCCGGTTGCCATTCAGGGCAAGGTATGCAGTGAGCTTGATCGCATGGTTGAGTTAGGTGTTATAGTTGAACAAGATGAACCTACCGAGTGGGTTAATTCTATAACGATTGTGAAAAAAACAAACAAGATTAGGATTTGTCTGGATCCGACTAAGTTGAACAAGGCGATAAAGAGAGGGCCTTTCCCTACTAAAACGATTGATGAAATTATTGCCAAAACGGGAGATGCAAAGTATTTTTCAGTTCTGGATGCAAGGACCAGGTATTGGCAGATAAGAATTACCTGATAACTGTGGATTACTACACGAAGTATCCTGAGGTGATGTTGTTGGGCGATACGTCGTCTGTCACTGTTATTGAAGCGTTGAAAGACAATTTTGAAAGACATGGTATTCCTAGTCAGGTCATTTTGGACAACGGTCCCCAGTTTAAAAGTGATGAGTATAAGGAGTTTGCACTACACTATGGGTTCAAAGCCGTGTATTCCAGTCCTCAGTATCCTCGTAGCAGCGGGCAGGTAGAACGGTTTGTGCAGACAGTCAAGGACATGTTAAAGAAGTGCGAGAAAACTGGGTCTGATTTTCAGTTAGCTTTGCTGAATTATCGTAATACTCCGTTGCCCGTCCTGAATGCGTCTCCAGCTCAGTTGCTCATGAGCAGACGGTTGAGGGGCAGGTTGCCTATGGCGGAGGAAATTTTGGTGCCCGAGACGCAAAATCCAAAGGAAAGACAGATAGCTAAGCGGCAGCGAAGTCAGAAAGTGTTTCATCACCGGAAGTGTGGTAAGCCGCATAAGCCTATGAAAGTCAGGGATAATATCAAATACAAGGATCATGCTGGGGAATGGGAAAAAGGGGTTATTTTGGGACGAACAGGTGTTTCTGGGAGAGAATATCAAATTTTAAACGAGTCAGGTAACATGTTGTATCGTAACCGGGTTCGGATTATAAGGACGCCTGTGGGTGGGGGGGGGGGGGGGGGGGGCGACCTGAACCCGTCATGCAGATGCCAACTGGGTCAGCGTCAGTGCCGAATGTAAACAGTGCGGCTAATCTAAGTAGGTCAGGTCAGCTGATAAGGCCGGCGAGCAGGTTAGACCTGTAGTGGGTCAGTGTAGATTGAGTGTGTACACGTATAGGATGTGCATGTAGGTTTAAGTAATTTATGACGTCAGGCTTATGGCCGGACATTGTGGACTTAAGTGCATTGAGCGCTCAGACGTTGTCAGGACTTGTGTTTAAGTTAAGTACGCATATATGTTGTTTGTGCCTTCGTTTGACTATTATGTGATGTTATCGTCATTGTTATTTTGAAATATTTCATGTTTCAGAAATATTTTGAGGGGGGGATGTGATATATGCGTAATAGACGTGCAGTTGTGTGGTTAATATATGTTAACGAGATGCAGAGGTTTGAAACAAAGAGTTATGCAAATGAGATGATGTCATGGAAAGTTTAGCCGGCGGGTCAAGCATGCCCTAGGCCGTGAATAAACCATTTAGTATCCAGAAGTCAAAGTGTTCAGACATCGTACTTTCACGCCTAGTACTCTAAAAAATTGAAATACTTGTTACTCTCCCTTCTCGCCACTATGTCTCACCCAGCCATTTACAACACAATAGGACTACCTGGGTGACTGAGGTCGACACAAGTTTGTACCATGCACCACCTGTGGGAGAACTGGGAACTACTGGAACATGGCATGCACCACCTGGTGCAGAAATGGCCAGAACTAGGCGTTCTGGGCAACTGTCTAATAGGTTGCTCCTTATATCCCTTTAATATCAATATTAGCTAGGTATGCGGGTATTGCAGTACCTCTGATACCTTAGGTGCTAAAATACCTCAGGGAGTTTGACGCCCCTGCCTTGCAGAGTTCTAAACCACTGCCTTGTGGTACAGGTTCTAGATAGAACTAAAGGCTAAGGGAGCAAACCCTGACAGAAAACCATGTTACTGTGGCAGCATTAAGGGTGGTGATGAAGGAACTCTCACCATCTCCCGACCAGCCACTGCAGGGACAAATAGTTTGCGCCTGTCTTGATGTGTTCTTGCCGGTGTGAGACCTCTATTTGCTCCCCGAGAGAGTGCCACTAGTAACTTGCAAAAGCCAGCAGCACTTCAACACTTTGCAAGCAGCTTTTATGAAATGTACAACCACACGAAATAACATCACTCTCATAGCAGAGAGCTAAATGGAGAGTGGCGGTTAAGTAATGAAAGCAGTCTTTGTCGGATTGCGACTGACAGCATGATGATGATGATCAATATTAGCATTTCTTCACTGATGTTAGTTTCATAAGTATCAGTCGAGGTTTTCTATCTGTTAGTAAATCGGAGCAATATTTAGAATGACCACTGCCTATTCCACTATGAGTATGACAAGTTCAATAATTATGTAGGCGTCCATCTCAATACCAGTGACGTCATCAATTCCAGTGATCGCCTTGGTTCATTCATAAAATCTAACACCGTCCCTTACAAAAAGAATCCTTGGAAGACCAATGCTGAATGCACATGCATTGACGCTGTAAATCTAACATTGTTATGGAGGTTTGTTTGTGAATAGTTCGATCTTTGTCTACCTTTAGTTCCTCGCTTTTTCTTCCGCACACAACATTTGTGCTCAGAGCGTCATTTTCTGCTGGGTCCACGTTCGCATTTTTGCTGTTGTAGTTGTAGATAATGTCATTCATATTCTACCAACAAACTGAAAACTAGCATATTTCATAGGCTCACCCAGTGTATTAGCATGTGCCATGTGCTTCTCGTGGGTTTGTTTTTCTTCTACGCATCCCAAAATGCACCGCGTGGCTGGAATGGTGATGTCTATTGAAACGTGCTCATATAATTTCCGGCGTGTCTTCTTCACATGCTTAATCTAGGCTTAGTGACCATGTGCCTCGAGAGCCAATGGCA
Source organism: Branchipolynoe longqiensis (assembly GCA_030323885.1). Classification (NCBI taxonomy): domain Eukaryota; kingdom Metazoa; phylum Annelida; class Polychaeta; order Phyllodocida; family Polynoidae; genus Branchipolynoe; species Branchipolynoe longqiensis. The sequence goes on along the minus strand of CM059192.1, from coordinate 10,287,973 downwards.
AATAGCGGCTGTGCAATAGAATATGGACTAAGGGAACTCGGGATAACTTCATATTAAGTAATTCGTTAACAATGCATGGACTTTAAATAAGGTGAATTCTTGCATATTTGTGACTAGATAAAAGATTCACCGAGGATGATGAACCAAAAACAATTCAATATGGATACTCAAAACCCCCCAAATAATAAGAAAATATTACTAGACACGGAAAAGAAATCGGACTCTGATTCGGACTCATGTCCGCACGCTGATGATTGGCCATGGTTCATTATGATTGAATCATTGAATGACGAGGTATCAGTTGCCAAACTTTCCCCTTTTGCCATTCACAAGGGCATTATGGGAATTGCTGGCACAGTCAAAGACGTGAAGAAACTATGAAGTGGACATATTTTGGTGGAGCGTGCTAAGAATGCGCATGCTGCCAATCTGCTATGTGCAAGCACGCTAGCAGGCATCGGCATCAAGGCCTCTCCTCATCGAACTCTCAACTCTAGCAAAGGAGTAATCCGGACTAGAGATCTTGATGGTGTTGATGAGGATGAGATAGCACATGAGCTCAAATCTCAAGGAGTGTTAAACGTACGAAGAATAATTATAAAGAGGGATAACAAGTCCATAAAAATAGGGACATATATCCTCACGTTTGGCAAGCCTTTTCCACCCAAGAATTTGAAAATTGGATACCTTAGTGTGAATGTGGATGTCTTCATCCCAAACCCACTTCGGTGCTTCCAATGCCAGAAGTTTGGTCATGGCAAGGATAGATGCAAAAATGAAACCATCTGTTTTATGTGTGGTCAAAAAGGTCACGACAACACCAGTTGTCAAAACCAGGTAAAATGTTCCAATTTCCTGGGTGATCATATGGCCATATGTAAAGACTGTCCTGTCTGGAAAAAAGAAAAGCTCATTCAGCAGATCAAAACTGAAAAGCAGCTAAGCTATGCAGAAGCTCGAAGGGTGGCTGAGTCGAATACTCCCTCGCCAACTACCAAGAGCTATGCTGTGGCAGCCAAAGACTCCAACAGGATAATTGAACGCCAGACTGAACTGACGTGGTTGACTCAGTCCCAAATCCGATGCCGGTTTCGACCAAAAGAAATAATAGTAATAATAGTATTGCGGTGCAGACGCTGGCTGAGCCAGCAATGCCCAAAAAGAAGAACAATCTGTCAGCCTGAGTTCCGAAGGGATCTTTGACCCCTACGGACCAAACGTCCAGGGGGTCATCGATCTCCAATAACTTAATGTCAAATAGATATCGGGCACTGGCTGATATTGAGATGCCTGAGACTGTGGAAACCCGCAGTCGAAGTCTCTCCCTCAAACCAAAGGCGAGGGGGAGAACATCTGTCACTGCTCCAAAATGACAGTGACAGGTGCATCTCTTATTCAATGGAACTGCCGAGGTTTTAGGAGCAACATCGAAGAGTTGTCTCTTCTTTGTTGCAACCTCAATCCACTTGCTGTTTGCCTACAAGAAACTTATATAAAAGCTTCTGAGAGTTGTAGTCTTAAAGGCTACACCATTCATAACAAGCACGCACCAGATGGAGACCGAGCCGCTGGCGGCTCCTCCATCTTGGTCAGACGTGATGTGGTATGTACGCCAGTGGCGTTAGACACGACACTACAGGCTGTAGCTGTTCGTCTGACGCTGCATAAGACTGTAACTCTCTGTTCCATTTACATTCCTCCGAGCTCCGTTCTCACTTTACAAGAACTGGACGCCCTTGTGGACCAGTTACCGTCCCCATATTTACTTATGGGTGACTTTAACGGCCACAACCCATTATGGGGGGGACAATAGGAACACTAAAGGCAAGAGAATTGAGGACCTTGTGGCCGGTCATGCTCTGTGTGTATTGAACGATGGTTCATACACATATTTGCATCCCGGCTACGGAACATACTCTGCCATCGATCTCAGCATTGTAGAACCAGAACTGGCGCTGGACTTTTCGTGGAGGGTCTGGGACGACCTCTGTAGGAGTGACCACTTCCCAATTATTCTTAATTGCGGGGGGGGGCATCTCCCGTAGAGCGAGAGAGGAGCTGGCAGCTTCGTAAAGCCTACTGGCCCACCTTCCAGACCCTATGTCGCGAGGAGTTCACTCCAGAGATCAGTGACATCGATGCCTTCACTGAGATGCTGAGATGGATCACAGAGAAAACTGTTCTGAAGACCTCGCCAACTCCCAAGCATGTGACGCCTCCATGATTAGATGATGGCTGTAGGAGGGCTATTAAGGAACGAAAGAAAGCTCAGCGTAAATTCCACAGGAGACCGACTGCTGAAAATCTGGCACTCTTTAGAATTCTGCGCGCTCACAGAACAATCAAAGAAGCGCAGAGGCAGTGTTGGAGATAATTTGTTTCTAGCATCACCTTGCACACGCCGTTGGGCAAAGTGTGGACAATGATCAGGAGAATCAAATGAAGGGGAGGTGATTCTTCTGTAGTCCAGCACTTGAAACACAACGGCACCATTCTCACATCACTCGACGAAATAAGTGAAGAATTGGCTCGCACCTTTGCTGGAAACTCGTCTTTGGCAAACTGCCTCCCGGGCTTTCGGGTGTCAAGGAATGCCAAGGGTGAAAGCTCTTGGACTTTTCCTCCGATGGCAAAGAGCAGTACAGCTCCCCATTCAGTATGGGTGAGTTGAGGTGTTCTTTGGAAAGCTCGCATGACAAAGCAGTTGGACCTGATGCAATTCATTATCAATTTTTTAAACATCTCCCTGAACATGCACTGAGACTGTTGCTTCAACTCTTCAACAACATCTGGGAGTCTGGTGTCGTCCCTGCCTCTTGGCGGGAGGCGACAGTAATACCGATTCCCAAACCTGGTAAAGACCAGAGTGAAGCCAACAACTATCATCCCATAGCCCTCACAAGCTGCATCTGTAAAACCATGGAGCGCATGGTAAACAACCACCTAATCTGGCTACTGGAGTCAGGACACCACCTGTCCAACCTTCAATGTGGCTTCAGACGGGGCCGCAGCACCATCGACCATTTGGTGTGCATGGAGACCTTCATAAGAGATGCTTTCCTTTAGAAGGAGCACGTTGTGGCTGTCTTTTCGACCTTGAAAAAGCCTATGACACAATGTGGCAGCATGGCATCATGGAGGATCTTCATGCGATTGGCCTTCATGGCCACCTGCCAATTTTCAAAAGGACCTTTCTAGCCCTCAGGCATTTCTGCGTCCGTGTCAAGACTACCTATTCCAGCCTACACTCACAGGAACTAGGAGTACCTGAAGGCAGCATACTGGCCATGACCCTTTTCGGGGTCAAGGTCAATGGTATTGCTGCTGCTGTAAAGCGGGGGGTCTCCTGTAGTCTTTTCGTCGATGACTTTGTTTTATATTACAGCGGTGATAACATGAATGTCATAGAGAGACAGCTACAAGCAAGCATAAATGGGATCCATTGATGGTCAGTTCTGAACAGTTTCAAATTTTCCAAGACCAAAAAAGTCTGCATGCACTTTTGCCTGCTGCGTAGAATGCATGCGGAACCGGAGCTGACCCTGGACGGGGATTCCATTAAAGTTGTTGAGAAAACCAAATTTCTGGGCCTCTGTCTTTTGTGCCACATATAAAGTACCTGAAAACAAGATGCCTGAAAGCGCTAGATATTCTGAGGGTGCTGTCCAGCTCAGAGTGGGGAGCGGAGAGAGATGTTCTGCTCTCCATGTACAGAACCTTGGTTTGGTGGCGAGTGGATTACGGCAGCATAGTATACGGTTCCGCAAGGATATCATATATTGGGCTGCTAGACACAATCCACCACCAGGGACTGCGCCTGGCCCTTGGGGCCTTCCGCACCTCACCGGTTCAGAGCCTCTATGTCGAAGCCAATGAACCATCACTTAACAACAGGAGAATCAAACTGGCCATGCAATATGTAGTCAAGATAAAAATTAATGCATTGAATCCTGCACACAATTGTCTATTTGAGCAACATGACGAATCCAGGTATGAAGCCAGGCCGAATTACATCCGGCCACTGAGGCTCCGAATGAAACCTCATTTGGAGGCCTTGGGCGTGGATTTGAACGTGTTGGAGGATGCCAAAGTCCCAGAACATCCCCCGTGGTCATTGAGAAAGCCATCGGTTATCCTCCGACTCACGGAACTGAGGAAGTCTGGGACACATCCACTCGAGTACCAAGGACTGCATGCAGAGATTCAAGGCCAGTTTGCAGACCACCTCTCCATATACACTGATGGTTCGAAAGACCAAAGCCGGGTAGCTGCTGCGGCAGTCTGCCGACGGGAAAGATTTGGTGTACGTTTGCCCGATCAGAGCTCGATTTTCACTGCAGAAGCCCGAGCACTCCTTCTCGCTTTGGAGTGTATCGAGGTATCCAACCACACTAACTATGTTATATACAGTGATTCGTTCTCTTGCCTCCTGGCTGTTGCTGGACTGAAAACGAATCACCCTATTCTAGCAACGGTCATTTATAAAATGAACCAACTGACAACGGATGGGTATGACATCCACCTGTGCTGGGTGCCTGGCCATGCTGGCATACAAGGAAACGAATGAGCTGATCGGGCTGCGAAGAAGGCCCTGAACTGTGATATTGAATCGTGTCTGATCCCTCACTCTGATCTGGTGTTCTCTGTGGCGGAGTGGTTAGAGTGTCTGACTTTTTTTCTAGGTCGGACTCCTAATCTGAAGGTCGGTGGTTCGATTCCCCGTGCCCCCAGCTCTGCCAATTTGGATTTCCACCGCTGTGTAGAACTTACAGCGACATCAAAGGCCAGTTGCTCTCATACCATGTCTATGTGGTCTGGGAGGTTAAAAATCCCTTGGGTCGGTAAAAGTGTAGGCTCGGGCTTTCTATCGACAAACTGTCTAATGGTGAAAACAAGCCTATTCAGGCTTATCCATGATAGGCAGTATAAATCTTCAACAACAACAAAAAAACCACTAATAGCCACCCTCATAAAATACAAATGGCAACATGAGTGGGATGAAAACATTAATAAACTTAAAGAAATTGAACCATCTGTGGGAAAGCCACCACAGACTCATGCGGGAGGTCGGTGGGACCAAATGGTCCTCAGCCGCTGCCGTATTGGCCACTCATGGCTTACACATGCTTTTCTGCTCAAGGGGGAACCTCCCCCTGAATGTATTGGGTGTCAGTCCCCGCTGACACCCAAACACATTTTACTAAGTTGCGTTGATTTTTTGGCCCTGTGCCAACAGTTCTACACTGCATACAGTATGCATGACCTTTTTACTAAGGTAAAACAGGAAAACATTTGAGCCTTTTGAGGGCAGCTGGACTGTACCACCTCATATAGTTTATTAAATAGATAATATCAATTATTAATAAAACTTTTCTTTTGCTATGGGAATTTGTTTCCCTTGACCACAAATGTATGATTGTGAGCTTTCTAATTTAATGAGTGTCTATTGGCACATAATTGATTGTCTGCTTTTACATGTAAAAGTGATGGTTTGAACAAAAAACTAATATTTCTCGCCGTGAATATGGCCTATGCTGCCGACACGGTGTAAAGCAACCACCAATCATTCAATCAATCAGTGATTTGGGACAGCATACAGACCTATAGAATAATCGGTGAATTTACTACCTCATCCCATTGGACACCTACTTTGAGAAAACCATTGGGCAGGGAGGCTATAATTGTGTGACGTGATTAGTCCGGCCCTCATTCCCAGCACCATATGTGGCTTCTTTATTCAAGTTCCAGGACATATAGTGGAAGTCTGATGGCACCCTACAGCTGGGTCAGTTGTGTACCCACTCCCCATACCCCCACCCACCCCCAAACACAGGTGCACACAGTTATAATAAATCCACACACAGCCAACAATACAACCACACACCGCCACATAAAGCAAACAATGCAACCACACACAGCCATCAATACCACACTAAGCCACACATAGCTAACTGTGCAACCACACGCAGCCATCAATAGCACACACAGCTAACAATGCAACCATGTACAGCCAACAACGCAACCACACACAGCCAACAATACCACCAAACATACGCCCAGCAATACAACCATGCACAGCCAAAACTACAATCAAATACAGTTAACAATGCAACCACACACAATCAACAATACAACCATATACAACCAGCAATACATCCATACACAGGCAATAATACAACCACACACAGCCAGTAATGCAACTACACACCCAACAATACAAGCACACACAGCCAACAATACAACCGCACATTGCCAGTAATACAACCACACACTTCCAACAAAACAACCACACACAAGAGCCAGTAACACTACTAGTACCGGGCGCCGATCTACCAAATTGATACTAGCATATTGATAATGGTCATAACCTAGCCTTGCATTTTACATTACCAGACTATGGCAAGGACTGGTTGGCTGAGTGTTCAGATAATGTGTCTGAGCTGAATATTGTATCATGATGTTCATGAAATTCCATCTTCCGAAGGCAGCACTATAAAACCAGTATGACTGTATAATATAGCAATACAGTGTACCAGTTCTGATATCATCTCAGTTCTCACTAGGGGGGAAACAATGAACTATTCAAAACAAAATAAGCCTGCTCACCCAACTACCACTCACCACCCATCCTCACCGCCCAACAAGCGGACCCCTCGGCCTAACTAACCCACCCACCCTCCGCCAGCACTCATCCACACATCTCCCCTTCAAGGCCTGCCAATTCCCTTCGCAGATCCACTCCTCTAAGAGCATCGATACCCGACACCAATGGCAGTTCTCGTAAATATGTTTTATTGTCACAATACGCCGCCGCCATTTGCACACGTGGTCGCGCATGGAACGACGCATACATCAGCCTCGGCCGCGCGGTGTTGCCTTTATATCGCGGAGGGGCGAAGATGTACGAGGGAACTTATGGCAGCCACTCACGGCGCAGGCGTTGACGAGCATGTGCTTTATTTAGATCAGATCTGCATAAAATGTGTATCTGGCAAGAATAAACAAGCTACGCTAGTACACCCAGGGGGGCATTCGTAAAGGTTTTAGGCCTAAGAGTCGTCGCACTGCTAATCCATTAGGGGATTAATCACATTATGAGTTGCTTCATTAAGAACAATACTTGTGTTTTGTATTTGAGCAGACTGCAAGGAACTCAAATTAATTAGCCGAGTCTAATTAGTCAATTGATTAATTAACTAAGCTGGGTAGCTCAAGTTGTAACTTGATAGAACATCGGTGGAGCTTAGGATTGCTGATATTTTATGTAAGGGTGGGTCGGCTTTGAAATTGACGTGAATAGGCCCTTTTCATAGATCATGCACAGTGAACTGCTACCCACAATATTAGTTTTTCCCGCTTCTCTTAGAAGACAAGTTAGTGGTGCCACACAACATGTTACTGCTCACGATATTATTTAGTTCTTCCATCACCTGAGAGGGCGGGTTGGTTATAAACTTAGTCTATTCCGCCTACGAATTGTTAATTCCTTATATCCGAAAGCGCATTATATGATTCAGATTAATCATCTGTGTAAAAGTGCCACTTGGGTTGGTGATTTGCTAGTAATAGGCGGAAAAGAAGCCATACAAATGGTGCTCTTGACAGACAGCGTCAGATTCCATTTTCCATATACTACTACACCATGTCGGTAATATGATCTATGCGCAATCCCAGCATCCTCATCGCCGAATAGATGGAGTCGCCTGTCTAGTCCTGGCAATATTTCATGTCATATCAACATGTCATATCAACATGCACTTATGGCGGCTATATATTGTTTCCCACTGAGATACCGCCCAACTGGCAACAAAGCTCAACATCCCACGCAGAAGCAGACGCTTTAGCCACTCGGCTATCCCATCCTCATGGAACGGGTAACACTGATATGGTTATGTCTTCATTGTGGCGTGAGACCACCCCATTTGTTCCCACGCCGTTGCAAATTGTGGGCTGATAAAAGTCAAGGACGGTTCCCGTGAAAGAATGGCATGGGACGGTCAATGATGTGGTTTCTACATCACCCCACATGCCCTTCCAACATATATGTGGGGTACACATAGGCGAATGTGTGTGGGTGGGCAAGGTAGTGTCTACATATATATATATATATATATATATATATATATATATATATATATATATATGCATAATATTATAATATCACCTCAAATTAAAAAATAAAATTAAAAGAGGGGGCATAGGGAACAAGGAGGGAAAGCGAAAGAGGGTAGATCACATCCAGTTTGGAAGGTTAACGTTGCATAGTCCAATGGTTTTGAATTTCTACCATAATGCTTTAGATAAATATATTAGGTTGCTCATTATTCTCAACTTTTCTTTAGCTTTAAGTAACTTTGATTATTAATGGTTAATAATGCCGTCTTCTTATCTTCACTGCAGTTAGCTCCCGGTTCAAGTATTATTAAGTGGCTCTCTCCCTCTCTTGTGTTGATTAATCTACCATAGTCCCAGTTCTGGGGTATGCCGGTCTCCATGCTGGAGACCAGCCTAACCCTGGAACTGGCATGCTGGCCAAAGGCCGCCCCATGTTATCCTAAATTTATTCCTGAGAGAGTCCTAAATTGATAGTCATCCCCTGAGTTGCGTTAACCTTACTCTGGCACAGGAGTCTTGATATTATTCTTAGTCCACCCAAATACTTAGAGAAGTTGACTTAGTTTCAGTTAGATTAATGATAGGAATGATTTGTAATGGTAAGGAACAGCACTAAACTCCAATTCACATTTATTAGTGAACAGTAAGGTATCATCATTAAATGCCATTTCTCCATATCAAGTACAAGACTTTATCTCTCCAATATAATCAAGTTACATTAGCACTTTCACCCATCAACTACATGAGTAAATATGAAAAACATCGGAGCGAGATCCGACACATCTGCTGGGTCTGAGCCCTGAACTCGAACCTCTTCCCATCGCCAAGAATTCTGCTGCTGTCGCCATGGCGCGTCTCATAGCAATGGGAGTCAACAGTGGCCTCTCCCTCGCACATGTGGCTCCCTGTGGCCTATTTAGGCGGCGGCTCGGAATCTAGAACTTGTGTCCCTTCCCGGTCCGCCAGGGACCACACTCGTGTGCAGGCTCACCCACTTCACTTATATATATATATACATATATATATGGGCATATCAGTAAATAACTGAAAAGTATTAACAGTGATTTTCTTATACCCATATAATAGATTATGCTATTCATAAATACATATATACATATGTAAATATATTTTCATATGCATACATATATACATGTATATGCGTATAGATATTCACATATACATATATATGCATAGGAGGAGCTACAAATAATAATGAAGAAAGGACAAGAGAGGCAAATGGATTGGCAACTATAAAAAACAAGCGAGTGGGGCGAGGCCTGCGCTCCGATGGTGTATTTATAGGCCAGCGCAGGACCGAATCACTGCCGGGCAGGCTCGCAGCAAAAGGCATAGTGCCAAAATCAATAGACCATTTCGTAATAACCCTGGTTAACATTCGAAGAAAAGCATAATGTATTTTACGCCTACCTATACTTGTGTAGTGGTCTGCACTGACCTCTCAGGCAAGTAACCACATAGACAGGTAGGCGTGGGGAGTGTATTGATATCAGGGAGCCTAGGTGGTGTAATGGTTAGCACACTGGCCCGGAATGCAAAGAGATGTGGGTTCGAGTCCCGCTCTAGGCACAGTATTTCCCATTTTCATCACCCCCACGACACTGGTTGCCGTGATCAGGATCCTGTACAAGCTTTGCGCTGTATGGTTGTTGAACCTACCCTGTGTATGTACGTGTTAGTGCATTGCCTGTATGTATGTAATTGTAAGCATTACAAGACTTACAATTCCAGGGGACGAGTGTAGTGCTGCCGACCTCTCGGCAAGTAACCACATAGACAGGTAGGCGTGGGGAGTGTTGATATCAGGGAGCCTAGGTGGTGTAATGGTAGCACACTGCCCGAGCAAAGAGATGTGGTTCGAGTCCTCTACCAGTATTTCCCATTTTCAGCACCCCCATGACACTTGCATAATTCTTTATACGCCTTATATATATATATTTAAATTCATATATATACATATATATACAGTACATATAAATACTTATAAACATATATACATATATATATACATATGTACACATAGATAGTATATATATATATATAAATATATATATATATACATGTAGATACTATATGTGTGTACATAGACTGCTATTCGAACGTGTCACTGTCGCAACAAGGAAGAGGAGCTTGTGTTGAAGGGGTTTGTTTGCGAGCAGCAATCTTCACAACGCGCCGTCTCCGTCCCACCAATGAGCCTTCAACCACAGTCGGTTGCTGACACCGGGGGAGCCCGGCTCGGGCCGAATTGACAAGGCGCGGCCACGGGCTCAGCCGGCCAGACACGGTGAAGCATACAGACCTATAGAATAATGCGCCCCTACCAGCACCGCACACGCAGCCTGATCTACTCCAATGGCGCGCCGTGCGCCGGCCGGATAGATCAGCGCATCCCGCTAGGAGTCGCCTTGATAAAGACAGGCAATCGCACAAAGTGGTCGAGCAGCTCCCGTTAACCGAGCCAATTATGACGGCTTCTGCTCCCTCATGGACGGCGGGCGGCACTCCGGGTGTGGCCAGAGGGTCGGAGAGAGGGGCGAAGAAGGGATGGGGGAGAGAGAGAGTCCAAGCTCACGACTAGGGGGCAAGGGTGTTGGTTGGTTGTTGGAGTTTTACGTTCTGGCAATATCGAAGGTCATATCAGGACAGGTACCGACTTGTGACAGTGCGCACTCATTGTGACTTCATAGTGCTGCCCACTGGGAAATCAGGCTGCCATGACCATGACCTGGTATCGCACTCAGTCACATTGTTCTGACACTGAGCTAACCAGTTGTTGCCCTATCCTATTAATGCTGAGGTCCAATTTAGGAAGCGACAAGTATCAATTTTGTAAGTCATTGGTTTGACTCGACTGGGAATTGAACTCCCTATCTCCCACATGGGAGGCCTGCACTCTACCGATTCGGCCACCGCGGAGCAGCAGAACTAGAGAACCGTCCAGAAATAACCAAAATAAAAGTGACCAATTTGGCTGAGTACATTGTATGAACATTGTAGGCACTGTGGTGGCTCAAGGATAAACGTGTGTGAATCAGGTGATGTGTGCACAGGGAATGCATATATAGAGTGTCCTTGATGTGAACTTAGATGTTGCTAGGACATAAGACTCATCAAACAAACCAAATCATATACATATTTGCATATATGAATATATTTTGTACATATTATTCTTTTATATGCACGTGGCCTAAGAGATTAGGATAAAATAAATATGATTCAACTTAAATTGAATAAGACTTAATGTCTGAAATATCATGATTGGTTGATAGCTCGATCTCAGACTCATGGCAGCAACAAGCTGACTTACGTAATTCAAGGAAGACACCACATCCAGGCATACATCCAGACATCAGCCCCAACGGAGCATTTCTGTTCTACAAAAGAATCATTCTTTTACTAGTTATGAAAATTAGGATTTAACAACACGTTTAAGATTATCGTGATTAAGGATGTCTCGTATTAATCACTTACAATAATAATAATAATTCTCTAACAATGGAGATATAAAATGACAAAACGGTGCCTTTCTGGTGTACCTTTGAAGAATATGAGGACATAAGTGATGATAGTAAAGCTGGCGCTGTAAATGGGATAAGGAAGCATGTGCTGTACTCATTATATTTGTACATGTATATATGATACCAGGGCAATAAGATAGACTGCACATACATGTAGTACCCTACCCGCCGAGTTGCCTATCTAGAAAGTAATGTAAAGGGCCAAAAGACCAGTGACTCAGTGCTGAATAAATTGTATGTTCTGTTGAATATACCGTTTTATCAAAAGAGTACATATATAATATATATATACATACATGTATATATATACATGTTGATTGGTTGGTTGTTAGTTTTGCGTCCTGGCAACATCTAGGGTCATATCAGCAGGGGTAGCAACTTGTGATAGTGCACTCATGGCGACTTCATAGTGCTGCCCCACTGGGAGACGAGGCTGCAAGCACCATGACCTGATATCCCACTCAGTCACATTATCCTGACACTGAGCCAACCAGTCATTGGCCTATCCTAATAATGCAGAGCACCTGGCTAGGAAGCGGCAAGTATCAATTTTTAGGTCATTCATTTGATTTGACCAGGGTTCAAACCTGTGGGTTCGAATTCCACGATCTACCAAAATGGGAGATGGACGCTCAACTCATTCGACCATCGCGTCTGGTCATATAAATATATATATATTATATATATTACGTATATTATATATATATTATATATGCTACTATATATATATATATATTTCATGGGGATAATAGCACAGAGGTGTGACTTAAAGGGGCTGTCACATTAGGGTTTTTTGCAGGAGCATATGGCAGCGTAGGCGCATTACCTCAAATACGTCGGCATACGCCGCCATACGCTATGCATATGCTATGCATATGCCGTCATGTGCCGGCATATGCCGGCTTATGCCGTTGTACGCCGCCATACGCTTTCGCTCATCCGTCCGTCCAAATTTGTTTGTGCATGCTAAAAAAATCTCGACCTACGGGAGCGTATGGTTCATACGCTACTCATACGCTACTCATACGCCGGCATACGCTCCTCGTATGCTAGGGGTACACCAGCGTATGCTAGGGGTATGCCAGCATACGCTACTCATATGCTCAACTTGCATCATGGGCGTATCTCTGGCGTATGAAGCATACGCAGAACCTACGAGTTGCGTATGGGAGGGTATTCGTAGCATATGCAAAGCTTATGAGTAGCGTATGGCGGCGTATGCCCGACCTATGGTCTCGGTATATAAAGGCGACGCACGCCTTCTTCGGTCATTCCTGCTCTGCTGCTCATACAGGATGTATGTCCAGGCACTCCAAGTACAGTCCCAGCATTTCTACAGAGTTGCCCTTTATCACCATGAGCTTGGTCTATACCTCATGGTTCTTCTGGCGTCCCGTCTCCAGAGCAGAAGGAGGAGGGAGCGGCAGCGACGATCAGTGTGGGTCAGACGCTGGATTGGGAGGCGGCCACAGATTGGCTTGTTCGACAAGCTGATGGTCGAGCTCCACAGCGAGGACACCGCGTTGTTTGTGAACTTCAGGCGGCTGCCTTCCCAGTTGTTTGACAAGATTGTGGCGTGAGTGGCACCGAGGATCGCAAAAAAACGGACCACCTTCAGGGTGCCGCTCGAGCCGGCGCTGAAAATAGCACTTACTCTGCGGCACCTGGCATCTGGCACAAAATACTCCTCCATGAAGTTCAGGTGGAGGGTGCCCCACAACACACAGTCGCTGATAGTGCGTGAAGTCTGTCAGGCCATCGTCGACGAGTACATGGCCGAGGTCATGACGTGTCGACTCCAGAAGGGTGGTGTGCCATCGCCGACCTCTTTTTAGAGAAGTGGAACTTCCCCCATACATGTGGTGCTCTGGATGGCAAGCACATCGCATGCCGGTGCCCTCCAAAGAGTGGGTCGCTCTACTACAACTACAAGGGCTTTTCCTCCGTGGTCCTGTTGGCGCTTGTAGATCCAGATTACAAATTTATCTGGGCAGATATTGGTGGTTTGGGCTCCGCGTCCGATGCCCAGATTTACAACGACTGCGAGCTGAAGGCGGGCACTGAAGGTGGCACCACCGGCTTTCCGAACCCTGAACCGATCGTCGACGGCCAGAAGGATGTGCCGTATTTTCTGATCGGTGACGACGCCTTTGCCCAGCGGCCGACCATGATGAAGCCGTACGGCAAGAGGTGCTTGAACAATGACGAGCGACTCTTCAACTTCCGGCTTTCCCGAGCTAGGAGAGTGGTGGAGAATGCCTTTGGCATTCTAGCCAACCGCTTCCAAGTGCTGCTGACGACTATGCAGCACCACCCCTCCAGCATGAAGATCATCGTCATGGTGTGCATTGTTCTGCACAACCTCATGAGGACACGCTACCCAGCGCTACAGAACATGCAGCTGGATCGTCCCGAGACAGCCAACAACAACTTTGTGCCTGGAGCTTGGTGAGGGCCACAACCTTCCTGACATTGACGTTCTAGCTGTTAACCCCAACACTGTGTCCAAGCTAGGAAAGGAACAGCGCAATCTAATTAAAGACTGGGTTGTCTCACCCACCGGAGCACTGTCATGGCAAGACAGGATGATCTGACAAAACATTTTATCAGTCTGTATGCGCTGTGTCTGTGTACTGTTTTTGTAAACTTATGTGCTTTTCTTGAGACTGTACTGTTATCGCTTATTTACATGTCCGTGATGTTGTGACATGTCTCCTCTTATATGAGATGCTAATATGTTTATATGTCTAGTAAAATAAACGATATCATTTTATAGATATAAAAACACAATTTTACATGTCTGTTACGTTCTTTCGCTCCCTAATTTAAAGTCATCTAGTTAATGTAATTGTAATGAATCTCCTCTCTTTTTACATGAATTAATCTTTTGAAAGCCACTGTTTTTACATACATACTAGAAAGGGGGAGAAGAGATAGAGGGAGGGAGGGAGGGAGGGGAGGGAGGGAGGGGAGGGGGAGAAGAGATAGAGGGAGGGAGGGAGAGAAGAGATGGAGGGAGGGAGGGAGGAAGAGAGAAGAGAGAGAGGAAGGAGATAGAGAGAGTGGAAGAGAGATAGAGATAGAGAGAGAGGAAGAGAGATAGAGAGAGGGAGGAAGAGAGATAGAAAGAGAGGAAGAGAGATAGAGAGGGAGGAAGAGAGAGAGAGGGAGGGAGAGAGAGGGAGGAAGAGAGATAGAGAGAGGGAGGAAGAGAGAGAGAGGGAGGGAAGGAGGGAGAGAGAGGGAGGAAGAGAGAGAGAGGGAGGAAGAGATAGGAGAGAGAGAGGGAGGGAGAGAGAGGGAGGTAAAGAGGGAGAGAGAGAGAAGGAGGAAGAGAGAGGAGAGAGAGAGGGAGAGAGAGGGAGGGAGGGAGGAAAAGGAGGGAGAAAGGGGAAGGAGAAAGATAGGGTAGGGACTTGTGTCCTTAATATTTTTTATAAATATTTTAAATTTTCAGTTGTTATTTATGTTTTAATTTTAATTTTAATTGTACTTTTAATTGTAATTTTAATTGTACTTTAATGTATAACAATTAAATGATGGCATGCCTTTACTGAACGTGGACACAAAAATTCAAATTTACACTATATTTATTTATTTACAAATCTTGACACATATATACATAAAAATGTACATACAAATGTACATACAATATATATACATATATACATACAAATGTACAAAGATAAATAAAAACTAAGACTACATATCTACACATATATACAAATATTTACATTCACTTCTCTCCCTTACCATTTGAAGTGTCATCAGCTGGCGACTGTGTGGCTGACGAGGGGAATAGGTCCAAGTTGGCCCCCAACATGCCAGAGATCCCCGACAGCCCCTACAAGTTCAATAATCCGTCTGGGCTGGCCGACTCAGACAAGTTCACTTGGGTGGGGTCGACTTGTGTCGGAGTCACGACGTCTGCGGCAGCGGAAGTTGCCGGCCATGCCGCACCCACAGTGGCTGGACCACCCGCGCGCACCACAACTCTGGGAGAGCCCCTTGTGTGCCCCGACATCCCTAGTGTCCGGAGTTGTCCAGGAGTCTGCGGCGGTGACGGCCGTACCACCAGCGGAGCTGCAGCCGGCTCGTGACCCATGGGGAGCTGCTGTTGCAGAGTTGGAGGCAGAGGCTGAGGCGGAAGACTTGGCAGAGGTGGCAGAGGCTGTGGCTGATGATGTATGTGCGGCTGCCCCATATAGCGCTGCACATACTCCTGTGTCTGTGAAGCCCATGGTGGTGGCTGGTGAGTCCACTGGTGGGGTTGAGGCTGGTATGCCTCACTTGCAGACACATGAGCAGGTGCACGAGCAGGTGCACAAGCAGGTAGAGGAAAAGGTGCAGGAGCAGGTGCAGGAGCAGGTGCAGGAGCAGCCACATGAACCACCGGGGCCTCCTCCAGATGGTGCGACACCATGCGGTTGAGTGCACCACAAATCGACACAAACCACTCCTCTGTCATCATGAGGATCATGTCCCGCACATAGTTGGTGAATGCCACGCGCTTCATCACCGTCGGTGGAGGAGGCAGCCGCATCACCTTGAGGATCTCCCCAGACTCGTTGAACCTCTTGTGGATGGCAGCGAGGAGGTTCTCGTCGACTGGGGCAGATCGCTTCCCTCTCCCCTTTCCCCGCTCTCGGAATGTAGCGGGGAGAGTGGGTGGAAGCTCCTCATCCATCGCCACCTCCACATCGGTCGGCACATTATCGTCCAGGCTGACATCGAGCTGTGGAGCCGTGACAGGAGCAGCCAACTGCAAGACAAAATCATAAAATAAAAACATAAGTAACATGAACGCAAATCTATATTTTGACAAAAGACACGACAAGTCAACAGTAAATCAAAAATATATAAAGCAAAAATAATTAACGTTAAATGCAAATATGGATTTATAACGATTATATCTCGATACATCTATTGTCAATATCTCGATTTAAGAACAACAACACAACAACTCAACATTAAAGAAATAACATTTAACAAATAACTAGAATATTTACATAAATACAACAAAAGCATAACATAACAAAATTAGAATACGAGCGGTTTTACGAGAATACTAGCAGCCGCACTTGTCAGAACGATAAAAGATTATGTACTTACACCCCTGCAGGGCTCCGGTCGGTGATGGATGACGGACCGCAGGAACCCGAACTTGCGCAGGATCCACTCCTCCCGCTCTGTCAGGTCAACGGCTCCGTCCCCGCTCTTTTTCTTGTGGAGCCGCGTGTTGGTGTCCCTGAGCGACTTGAACCACTTCTGGAGATGGACTGTTGTCATCCCCAGAAGTGTCGCCTGGTCCTCCCACATCTTGGCCTTCCTGTCTGAGCAGCGGTAAACCGTCAGCTTCATATTCCACATGATGGGGTTCTCCTGGAGGAAGTCCAGCATCTGCTCTTCCTTGAAGACCGACAGAGAACAGTCGCTCTTCTTTGCCCTCCGTCTCTTTGCCGAGGAGAGGCCACCGGTGCTGGTGGAGACGGCGGAGGCAGCGGACGACGCCCGTGAGCTGCCCCGAGAAGCAGGAGAAGGTGAGCTGGAGCGGGGACGCCAGCGTTGCGTCGTCGACCTCTCCACTTCCATCTCCAGCTCCTCCAGTGGATAGTGGTGTTTTGGAGAGTGGTGTTCTGGAGAGTGGTGTTGTGCAGAGTTGTGTTGTGCAGAGTGGTCTGGAGAGTCGCGAGGTGTGGAGGCAGCTGAGGAGGCTGGTGATGGAGAGCATTGCAAAGTCTGCCTCTTTCTGCCTCTCCCACGGCCTAGTCCTCCTCCTGTAGTTACAGCAGCTCTGGAGGCCGGTGTAGTAGCAGTATGTGTAGTAGTACTACTAGAAGTAGTAGCAATAGCAGAAGCAGTGGCAGTGGTAGTGTTACTCTTAGCAGGCATGGTGGCAGAGTGAGTGGAGACTGTTGTAGCAGGCTATATATACACCCAGGAGCCACCAGGTGGCGGACCGAGGAGAGATAACATAGGTTTCGCATATGCTTCGCATACGCTCCTCATACGCTCCTCATATGCTCCTAAAATAATCATATGCTCCTCATACGCTCCACATGCCAATCAAAACCGTCAAAAGATGTCACAGTACACTCTCATACGCTCCTTGTACGCTCCTCATACATTGTACGTTACACATATGCTCAAAAACACCCGAGAGGTCACCAAAAGTCACGATATGTTGTCCCGCGGCGCTGCCTTTCATGTACAAGCTAGTTACCGGCCTTGATGAGATATACATTGTTTATATAAGTGCACGCCGCTGGACGTGATTAAGTTTGTTGTAAGGGTCTCTGTGGCAGCAGCAAGTGTGTTGACAATAACGCCTCCCTCCAGGTGTCACTAATAACCCCGAGGAAACAAGCAGACAATCCTTTCTGTGAATTCATCAAACAGAAGCGGACGGGGGACCAACACGGAAAGAGCGCTGGCTGGTTTTCCTGAGTTGGAGGTCGTGGGTTCGTACCTCAGCCGACTTAAAAGGATGACTTATCAAATTGATACGTGTTACTACATTAATAGGATAGGGCAATGCTTGGCTTGAGTGGGATATTGGGTCATGTTGCTACTGGTGACCTGTTCTCCAGTGCGGCAGCACCATAAAGTAACCATGAATATGCACCTTCACAAGTAGGTACAACAAACA
This sequence comes from Branchipolynoe longqiensis, assembly GCA_030323885.1. Lineage (NCBI taxonomy): Eukaryota > Metazoa > Annelida > Polychaeta > Phyllodocida > Polynoidae > Branchipolynoe > Branchipolynoe longqiensis. The sequence continues at coordinate 10,269,670 of CM059192.1, read as the reverse complement.
ACCAAACAAACAACTACATTCATCTCTTCATGAGGTGAGACTTTGTTACGGCTGATTCCGATATCATGCACATGTGTGTCAACAACAGGGCCGGCTTTGGCCAGTGTTTTACCATTAACTATATGTAGCCTTAGGTTATAACACATTTTTTAACCCTTGGGAACATGGTTCTAGGATGGTGAAAGACAGACAGGAACCAGTAAGTAGTATTAGTAGCTGTTGCTGGTTCCTGACTAGCACTTACTAAAGTAACTGTTTCACCCAGAAATGGTCGGCTGTTGCTGGATCCTGACTGGTACTTACTAAAGTAACTGTTTCACCCAGAAATGATCGGCTGTTGCTGGATCCTGACTGGTACTTACTAAAGCAACTGTTTCACCCAGAAATGATCGGCTGTTGCTGGTTCCTGACTGGTACTTACAAAAGTAACTGTTTCACCCAGAAATGGTCGGTTGGTTTCTGGTAGCCCGGCCGCAGAATAGTCTGGGCGCAATATGATGGAGCTCTATTAGCTGCGTGTTCCCATCATGGACCCAATCAGCCGGAGCTCAGGCTCCAGTCTCCACTGATGGTCATTCATCTAAGGCCCCGCTGTGCTCAACGTTCACGCCTGTCGGGGTGTTGAGACCCAGCCCGAGCTGTTACGTCACCATTTCAAACGCGAATGTCACGTGGTCCCAACATTTACATTCTCTATTGTGCATATTTATTATGTCCAGAGAGCTGTGAAAAGGTGTCGGCAGGTTGGATTATGGAAATAACCACATGCTTTTGAGATCGAATATGCTAAGTGTATTGTTCAAATATATATCTATTGTATTCCGCTTCTTTTCGGCGGAATACTTTATTGAATCATGCAGATTAATAGACTTTAAAAGTTTAATTGATAGTTTGCTGTGGCTGCTATCTTAGTTGGGTTTTTCTTTTACATTCTCTCCCAATTTTGCAACTTGCGTCAGTATATATATATTCAAATAGATATATATTTTTATATAGACATATATAGACATATATAGCTACAACATGGCGCCGATGACACACGCAGTGTAGGAGGCTCCGAAAAAATAGTGTGGATTACTAATGAAATCACAGTGCTAATTACCAGGAAAGTGCACAAAGGCGTAGCCCTAAGCACTAAGACCAACAGAAATGATGCAAATGATGCATTACTAGGAAAATAAGGAGGAAATCCGAAGAAAAGACAACGTGCCTGTGAGGACGCCTGGATCGACTGTGGATACGCACGTGTGCGATGCTACACTTCGTATCAGCTCTCACAGGCTAAGTACCACTCATCTATGCCATATTAGTACTCAGATCAGCACTCATATACTTTGCTTTTGCTATTGATGTGTGTGTGTGATTTCTAATATGTAAATCACTCTAAAACCGCTCTTCAGCTGAGTGAACTGATAGAACCCTCTATTATCACTCACCAGCACAACGGCGGACGAAAATACAGCAGGCTCGCCCGACCTTTAAAATAGAAATTTCAGCAGCCACTATATGTGACAAATAGAGGACTAACACTGTCAATAAAATGATGCAAATGATGCATTACTAGGATAAAAAGGAGGAAATCCAAACAAAAGACAGGGAGCAGACTTAGATCGATCGGCGGGCGCAGCAAACGGCGCTAACCGTTAAAAACGGTGGCAAACACAAGATAAGCTAGATAAGCATTGCTTTAACTAACACTGACAAAAAATACATTACTAGGATAATAAGAAGGAAACTGCACTACGGTAGTGGTCTTATTCGCACATAACTTGGACGTTTCATGCGGATGTGACACTGACACTATAGTGACTGTGGATACGCATGTGTGCGATGGTACACGTCGTATTCAGCTCTCGCAGCTAAGTACTAATTGTGTAGATTTCATGGCCCTGCGCCAACAGAAATGATGCATTACTAGGATAATAGGGAGGAAATCTGAACAAAAAACGTGTTGGACAAAAAATCCCCCCCCAAAAAAATCCAACTTTTTTTAAGAATTAAAAAAAAATTAAAAAATTAAAAATCAACTTATCCGGAGGATTTAACGCGCGTGTGCAATGCTACACTTCGTATCATCTCTCACAGGCTAAGTACCACTCATTTATATATTAACACTCATATACTTTACTTTTACTATTGATGTATGTGTAGGTGTGATTGCTAATGTATTAATAACTCTAAAACCGCTGTGAATTGAGTGAACTGATAGAATTACCACTCACCAGCACTAAATGCAACAGGTTTGCCCGACTGTTAAAAAATGGCGACAGCCGCTATAGAGAACTAACACTGACAACAAAATACATTACTAGGATAATAAGAAGTAAACTGCACTACGGTAGTGTTCTTATTTGCACATAACTTGGACGTTTCACACGGATGTGACACTGACACTATAGTGACTGTGGAATACGCATATGTGCGATGCTACACGTCGTATTCAGCTCTCACAGCTAAGTACTAACTGTGTAGATGTCATGGCCCTGCGCCAACAATTTTACACTGCAAACAGCATGCATGAGCTTTTACTAAAGTGAAGCAGGAAAACGTTTTAGCCTTTTTGGGGGCAGCTGGTTTGTACCACCTCATATAGGTTTTTAAACAAATTTAATCAGTGAATAAAACTATCATTTAGAAAATGGCGGCAGCCGCTATAGGGAACGATCAGGTGATAAAAACTACCGACAAGACGACAATCCCCCAAAATAGTAACAACTTCGAAGAAAAAGTCATTGCTACGATACTAGGAGAAAATGGCTCAAAAATAATCAAGGACTGGATAAAAAAAGAAATGAGCCAGCTTCAGTCCAAACCGTCCATGACGAAACTGGAGGAAGGCACCGGGACGGACACAGAGAACATGGAAAAGAACGCAAAAACATCCAAGGACACAATCCAAAGCCTTAGAGATGAACTGAACAAACTACAAACGGCGTACAATAGCCTAACATTAGAATGTGCCTGGTACAAGGCAAACTACATGGGCAACAAAAGTCTAACACAAAACGGAAAGGATGAAAACAAAAGGGATGACAATGCAACAATGCAGGACAAAAATGCCTTACCACAGCCGGCAGAAGAGAACAAAAAGCTAAACATAATCGTGTATGGCGTCCCAGAAAAGGAAGGTGAGTCAATAGAAAGCACAGTATCAAACATACTGGAAAAAGCGGAATGTTCCTTCGACTGGACAGTGGTAAAAAAAGCCTATAGACTGGGGAAAAAGAATAAGAAAAGAACAACGAATGTAGAATCAAACAAACAAGATGGCGGACAGAAAGAAAGGGTCAATGAAGACCAGGTGGGAGACCCCACTGATGACACAAAAAACCCACACAAGGAACCCAGGCCGAGAGGGATAAAAATCCACCTTGAAAAAGAAAGCCAAAAACGGGAACTATTCAGAAATAAGCAAAAATTGACCAATGAACAAAAATCTAAGAACATCACACTCAGGCCCGACAGGACTGAAAAGGAAATGCTAGACGAAAAAACAGTACAGCAAATGTACACACTGGCCAGAGAAAAAAACGAACAGACCACGGCCAGAATGAGAGGAAAAAACTTTGAAATTGAAGGAAAAGTATACAAACCATCGGAATTCGGGAACATAACTGTTGAAGGAATAAACCCAGAAGCGGCAGCAACAAGAACGCATAGCTGGGGAATTTCCTTCCAGGGACCCAACTCCCCCTACAGCAATCTATATGAGTGCAAAATCCAAGGAAAAGATGGTAAAACCTACAGCTCAGCAGAGCAGTACTACTGCTCGGTTATGGCTAAATACCACAATAAGTTCGATATCATGCGACTTATTGAGGCAACGAACAACCCATACACCATCAAGGCTATCGGGAAAAAAGTATGGAGATCGCCAGAGTGGATAAAAACCAATGAAAAAGTGATGGAGGACATTGTAATGGCCAAATTCACACAAAACGAAGACCTAAAGGAGAAAATCCTGAACGCACCTGGGAAAGCCTTCAGGGAATGCACGAGATGCCCCTACTGGGGCACAGGATTATTTCTTCAAGATGCAAAGGCAGGAGAAACGATCAAACCGGGATACAAAAACAAAATGGGTGAAATCCTCCAAAAACAAGAGACAACATCCGGGCTAACTGCCAGAAATCAAGGTAAGTGTCAAAGTAAATAGAAAAATAGAAACATTGTTAATAATAATAATAATAAAAATAATATAATAAAACAGGATAAATTAAACCCAACTGAAGCTTACGCCATACCTGCTACGAGGTGGGCGTAAACATAAACGGAGAAACTTTTACGACACGACCATAGAATGAGCGAAATTTGTCGTTATGCTATAGAAATTAAGAAAATGTACCCAAACTGATCATGTTGAAATGGCTCTGTTAAGAACCATAACATAATTTGCCACAATAAATCCTTTAATAACTATTCAAAGTCTACCGAATCGGATTATTTTAATTGTAAAATAAAATAATATCGGAATATATATATACTCAGCAGCCACCTTACTAATGCTGCACAGGAATAGTAATGTGACCGCATGCACTGGCGGCGCAAGCACCGACAGCAAATTAAGGTAGGTGACCACATCATGCAGGCTGAGTAGTTTTAAATACAAATCCCAATTCGACACTAAAAACCACCTCCATCGCAAACAGCTATTTCGACCTGACTGCCGCACAAATATGGTGGAAGAGATTGATTGTAGACTAGGCAGAGGCATGCATTTTGCCCATCTAAACTGCCAAAGCGCCTACAACAAAATTGACAGCATTAAACTACACTTAGATATCTGTAAATATGATGTGTTAACACTATCAGAAACATGGTTTCATGAACTGCATAGTGACCAACTACTAGAAATTGGTGGGTACAGGCTTGTGAGAGAGGATAGAAAAACACTGACCAATGCACAAATACAAAAGAGGGGTGGAAGAGTTGCAATATACACCAAAAAATACCTAAACTCCGAACATAAGCCATTACAAGAAGCAAACAGATCAGACACAAATATTGAACTAGTATGGACACTCATAAAAAATGAAAAACAAGCTAATATAGCTGTAGGGAATCTATATAGACCACCAAATGGAAACATCGAAGACTTCATCGCACAACTGGAGACATCCCTAGAAAGTGTGTCGAAACTGACGAAGGCGGAGATATTCTTACTAGGGGATTTCAACATAAACTACAAAACAAACAACAAAAACAAACACTAGAGAACTTAATCAAAGGCAGAGGGTTAAAGCAAAAAATGAGTGAGCTAACAAGGCTTGGAGAAAACAGCTCGATAATAGACCTAATAATAACAGATTCAAATCATACCCACACCTCAGGAACAAGAAACTGGGGCATTAGCGATCATGAATTGATATATGTTACTAGAAAGAAAATAAAAACAAAAAACAAAACTACTTCCCGTATGGGTAGATCATACAAAAACTACACAAAAGAGGCACTAGAAACTCATCTGAAAGAGAAAATTAAATTGCCATTTCCAACTGAGATAGGTGTAAATGACCAATGGAACTATATCATTGGGGAAGTCAGAAAGAATCTGGACACTACCTGCCCAATAAAAAAAATTAAAATTAAAAAAAACCAAGACCCATGGGTAACCCCAGAATTAATCAACCTAATTATGGACAAATATAAAACAGGCAAATTAGCCAAAGCAAGCGAGCGACTACTAGACATAGAAAACTACCACAAAGCAAGAAATCGTAGCCAGAAATCAGTGAGAAAAGCCAAAAAACGGTACATTGTCAAACAAGACCAGCAATGGGGAAAAAACTCACACAAATTCTGGAACAATGTGAAAATACTAATACCAAATAATAAAAATAAAGAATGGATTACCCTTTACAACAACGAGGGGGTGGAAATCAGCAACAACGATACTGCTAATATAATGAACAAACATTTTTCAACCATAGGCAATAAACTATCCAAACAATTTAACACAAACTGGACCACGAAAGCGCAACAATTAAACACAGACATTGGAGATTGCACAACCACAATAAAAGAGATAAGTGAGCTCATAAAATCAATTGATTGCAACAAGCCTTTGGGCATTGAAAATACCTCGAGTATAGTATTGAAAGATGCATTCGGATGCATCCCAGATGTTATATGTGAGCTATACAACAAATCGTTCACAGAAGGTACTTATGTGGACTGCTGGAAACTAGCCAAAGTAACACCACTCCACAAAGGAGGGGATAAACAGGTACTGGGAAACTATAGACCGATCTCCATACTCCCACTGCCTGGTAAACTAATGGAAAAAATAATGCATAGACATATTATGGACCACCTAAACGAACACAAAATATTAAACAGTAAACAGGGCGGTTTCAGAAAATACCACTTGACAATAAAAACAATTGCTAACTTAATAACTGATATTGCAAACAGTATCAATAAAAAAGAACCTAGTGGGTGCAGCGTTCATAGACTTCAGCAAAGCGTTTGACACGGTGGACCACCCTACCCTAAGGAGCAAACTAACCCAAATGGGAATAACGGGAGTAACAGGAAAATGGCTAGCGAGCTATCTAGAAAACAGAAAGCAATGCACCACAGTAAATGGATCCATATCCAATGAGGAAAAGATAACTTGCGGAGTACCCCAAGGGTCAGTCCTAGGGCCACTTCTCTTCCTCATATATTTTAACGATCTAAACAACTGGCTAGAAATTGAAAACATCCAACTATATGCAGATGATACCGTGGTATATGCTGCAGGCAAAACAACCGAAGAAATAGAAATGAAACTGAATCTAACACTAACAAAACTAATCGAGTGGTGCCAACTAAATAGGATAACCATAAACAACAGCAAGTCAAAAACAGTACTATTTGGTACCAGGCTAACAAGTAATGAGAAAATAAAGTGTCTTCTGGGAAACACCGAATTAGAACAAGTAGACAACTACCGATATCTGGGAGTGGATCTAGACAGACACCTAAATTATGACCTCTGCATAACAAATACTATCAAAAAAGTCAACCATAAAATATGGCTACTGGCTAAACTGAGATACTACATGACTGAAAGCATGGCAATTAAAATATATAAAGGCATGATCCTCCCCTACTTTGACTATGGCGATGTAGTATACATGGGAGGAAATACAAAACTATTAAACAAACTACAGGTGCTACAAAATAGAGCCCTCAAAGTATGCCTTCAGGTGAACAAAAGATATCCCACAATCGAATTAAACAAAAAATGCAATGCAACACTACTAACAAGTAGAAGGGAAACGTACCTCAAAATACTGGCGCACCATTACACCACAAAACCAGGCTACACAGCAACCCCCCGTAGGGACACCAGGCAAATGGCAGCCCCAGTGCTACTGACAGCAATAAGTAACACCAAAATTTATGAGAGAAGTGTATTTGCCATGGCGGCACATGCCTGGAATAATCAACCCACACAACAATGGGTAATCAAAAGCATGGACCACTATAAAAGGTCCTTAAAGAAAACATAATACACAACCACCTACTGAAGAAACAATATATCACCTGATCTTGGGCGCAGTCCCTGCTTGCTGTGTTCTGGCACAAAAAGCAAAAGACCGGCCAGAAAAGATGGTGGATATCACAAATACGGAAACTAGCCCTACTAAGTACTAAGGAATTCGAAATGACTATCACCATAGGGCGCAGTCCGTCTGTGTATGTGTACTGGCACAAACCAAAGCAGAACCAGGCAGGCCACGGTCATACATCCGAATCACCCTGAAATACGAAATGGCTAACCATACAACACAGCCATCCCACCTAGTCGCAGTCCTGAAGGGTCCAGGGGAGTTCTGGCACACTGGTGTACTATCTAAGGACAGGGCATGGGTGAAAGGATGCTGTGACAAACCACAATGGGATGGGATCCTCTCCCACAGGCCTGTATGTCATCTGCGTAGATGTACATAGTAGGCTAAGTTATCATATACAGGTTAGGAAAAAAACTTGAAAATTAAAAAAAAAACTAATATAGAAACTACTAACACCCAAAACCGCAAAGGTTGGCCCGAGAAAGATCAGGTAAAGACTCCTGAGTGCGGGACCAGACCAATCTAGTACCACAGCTGTCCAGCATTGAAAACAAGCACCCTCACGGGAGCTTATACGTTATGGGCAGAATAAAAAACTTGTCATAAAAAGAAAAAGAAAAAAATGTATGCTAATTCCTATTGAAGGAAATGTTGCTCAGATTTAGACATTTGTCATCCACCCTATACTCTGAATAGGGGCGACTCTTCTATCTAAGGGAAACCAGGCAGCATCTTTAATTCTCTTCTATATTTACAATGGTCTTTTTCCCCCATCTGTGGTTGTGGTTGTTTTGGGGAAAGTTTCTTTGTTTGTTGGAGTTTTACGTCCTGGCAACATTTGAAGGGCGGTGGTTTTGGGAAAGTGACACGCGGGTGCGGGTACAAGGTGGATACAAATAACGATAGTGTGGGGTGTTTCTTTGGGTATTTTTTAACGTTATTGTTGTTCTAGCTGGAAAAAGCCGCATTCAGCAGGCACGTTGGGGATGTGAGGACGATACTGCTGCGCGGTTATCACGAGGGGTGATGAAGGGTGCTGGAGAAGGAGGTCAGTCCAGGGATGATGACACATTGCTGGCGCCGGGAGGAATGCGCCGGTCGCATGCCCTTGGTGATGTGACTGTCCTCTAGGTGGCACCACGCACTCCTATTTAACCCCTGTCTCGCCAGGGAGCGTGGCTGGAAGGAGCGAGGGGCAGGGGGCAACACACATCCGTCTGTATGCGTCAGGATGCATCACGGGAAGTCAGGCGCGCCCGGGCTATCACGGGCACGTCGTACTAATAATAATTCACCGGCTGTCGGCGACTTGATGGTGACGTGTGGAAGAAAGAAATTAAGGCACTGTCAGCATAATGGTCAAACATTTCGCTGCCACCATGATTTCTGCTGAAAACCTGCACCGAAGTGATGCTACAGACAAAGGGTCATTGGTGCTAGAGCGGGACTAAGTTACTAAGAGCTGTCCAAAGTTAAGGCAGGTCGACTAATTTTACATTCTACTTGAATCACCAATCGAATGAGTTTTGTATTATTATTTCTTTGAACATTCTACTGCAGAATTTTGGAGGAAGGTTCATTGGGTAGATAATAATTTAATAGAGTGCCCGCACTAACAACATGAACCATCCTAAGGTGTCGCACAGTAAAGCCATGAAATGCAGCGAGTGTTGAGAACATATAAATTCACCAAGAGATGATGCTTTTTGTACATCCTAGTTGTTACATAAAGTGGGACGTTGTCACACAGAAGGCAAAATCACCATATGAATTGAGTCTAGACACAGAGACGTGTAATAATATCTTTCTGAATGATCCCAGACCTCAGGATGACTGTTTGAGGAACAGAAGAGTCTACAAATATTCTGATGGCTTACCATTGATAGCTCTCTAGAAAGCTAGTAAAGTCTTGAAGTCAATATGCTAATTTCCTAGGAGCCATTGTATTTTCTGAATAACCAAATACCCTATAACACTGAGACGGCTCAGTCCCTATCTCTCCCATGTAAATTTTACAGTGCCATCTTGTGGTGGGTTTGATCAGTCCGGCTGCTGGCTGGTGTTTCACATTAAAAAAAGAGAGATTTCCAGTCATTTGGATTTGGCCAATGTTGTGCCTGCTGCCTGGTCCCACCTCCCTCTGCCCGACCCTCCCTCATTCCCCCCTCCAGCCCTCCGACCCTCCCTCCTCACGGTTTCACCACCCTGATACAAGTTGGATGTCGATGCAGCGTAGTTGATGTGGGTGTGATGTCACCGTGATGTCGGGCTAGCGTGTTGTGTAAGCGTCGGACTGGCGACACGCCAGCGCGCACGACGCCGGGCTAGCATGACTTTGACGGTGCCTTAGCATCGGTCTGGCATGATCACGCCCGCCCCAACGTTGCCACGTCCGACTCGACCGTTATATCTCGACGTCAGTCGACGTTGGTCGACCGAGAGCCTAACGTCGCCCTAACGTCATGCCAACTTCGTCAGCGTGATCACAGCATGTGGTTGACGCGCTCGACGTAACGGGAACATGGGCCGACGTCAGGCAAAGCACCCGACCCACCCGCGCCTTGTGTATATACGTTCACACCACGTTCAGAACACGTTCGAATGACGTCACAGACGTTATGCGCACGCTAAAGGGTCGTCAACAATGTCAACGACGTGAACTATGTCAGGACATGTTAGCGAAACATTGGAGTGACGTTCGCCATGCGCCACAGACTCGTTCGGCCGACGTTAGAGCAACGTTGACTTAATGCTGGCCGCACGTTCCTCCCCGACTGTGCGTCGCTCTGACGTAATGGAACATAGATCTAATGTCACCGACGCAGCTGTAACGGTCACCTAACGTTGGCCTAACATCAGCATAAGGTCATCCTGATGTAACGGCTTCACGTCAAGCTACGTCGAAAGTTTTGGACATGTGGAAAACCTTGATGCGTGCCGACGTAACACGACGTAACGTGACGTAGCTCGACGTCAGTCTAACATCATTCTAACGTCATCATAACGTAACCCAATGTACTCAACATAATGACGAAAAGTCATCTACGTTGGCTGTAGTGTTGGCTCTTACGTTGTAGTGTGACAGCCCTTTAACACAGTCCTGTTGTACATATCATGTATCACAGCCACTCGGTGTATATATCATGTATCACTGACACTTGGTGTACATATCATGTATCACTGGCACTAGGTGTATATAACATGCATCACTGACACTAGGTGTACATATCATGTATCACTGACACTAGGAGTACATATCATATATCACTGACACTAGGGGTATATATCATGTATCACTGACAGTAGGTGTACATATCATGTATCACTGATACTAGGTGTACATATCATGTATCACTGACAATAGGTGTACATATCATGTATCACTGACACTAGTTGTACATATCATATATCACTGACACTAGGTGTACATATCATGTATCACTGACACTTGGTGTACATATCATGTATCACTGACACTAGGGGTATATAGCATGTAGCACTGACACTATGTGTACATATCATGCATCACTGCCACTAGGTGTACATATCATGTACCACTGATACTAGGTGTACATATCATGTATCAGTGACACTAGGTGTACATATCATATATCACTGGCACTACGTGTATATATCATGTATCACTGACACTAGGTGTACATACCATGTATCACTGACATTTGGTGTACATATCATGTATCACTGACACTAGGTGTACATATCATGTATCACTGACAGTAGGGGTGACAGCTACTGACAGTAGGTGTACATATCGTGTATCACTGACACTAGGAGCATATATCATGTATCACTGACACTACGTGTACATATCATGTATCACTGACACTAGGTGTACATATCATGTATCACTGACACTACATGTACATATCATGTATCACTGACACTAGGGGTATATATCATGTATCACTGACACTAGATGTACATATCATCTATCAATGACACTAGGTGTACATATCATGTATCACTGACAATAGGTGTACATATCATGTATCACTGACATTAGGTGTTCATATCATTTATCACTGACACTAGGGGTATATATCATGTATCACTGACACTTGGTGTACATATCATGTATCACTGACACTAGGTGTACATATCATGTATCACTGACAGTAGGTGTGCATATCATGTATCACTGATATTAGGTGTTCATATCATTTATCACTGACACTAGGGGTATATATCATGTATCACTGACACTTGGTGTACATATCATGTATCACTGACACTAGGTGGCGCTCCCCCTTTCATCCACCTTATCCGCCTCCCGTTACCGACCACATATCCACTTCAGAGTTCACCGCGGCTCTATTATTCTTACCCCCCCCCCCCCCCCAACGCCAACCCCAACCCCATCTCGCACTGCAGTGCTTTTAGACAGGTTCCATACCACCGACACTCTCCGCCTACTCCCCTCCCCTCCTCAGAGCCGTCGTCCTACAATTCTGCTGAGTCAGCAGATTCGTCCGTTCTGCCAGGTGCGATCTACACAGTCTTTCATCTTAGTGTTCACTTCCAGGTCACATCTGAGTGTGTTGGGACCCCCCCCCCCCCCCACACACACACACACAAACACGCAATGCACACACAGCAACGCTGTCGCTGACAAAGGCATCCTGACGCCAGCACCACGCCACATCGCGGACATTATTGAACATAATATACAATTCTGTTATTAACATGCAGCAGAATATGGATTATTATGGTAAGAAGTAGGCCACAAGGGGCCAGCGGCTACTGGATGTCGCGTCGGTCGAGCTCTCGTCATTCTTTGTTGTTTGTTTCTCTCTACTCGTTATGTGGTCGTTTTATAGGGCGGGATTAATTATATACAGACACCTACTTCTGGTTGCATGTGTGTGTGTATATGTTTTTAGGGTGGGCCGCTGGCCCCTTGTGGCCTACTTCTTACCATAATAATCCATATTATGCTGCATGCTAATAGCAGAATTTTATATTATGATGGTAATCAGGCCACAAGGGCCAGCCGCTTTGTATTGCGACTGTATAACGAGTAGTTTGGTAACTCTATTGGTTTCCGTTTTCTATAAGAAAGACACCCGTAACACCTGACTGTTGCTTAGGGCTGTTTTTATCATTTTATTCGTGGCTCTCTAGCCTAATTCCTTCTTTTTGTTTGCTTGGATAGTTAAACATGATTTTAATCGACTAATTGTCTAATTGTCAGTGTTCCCTGCCAAAATGTTTGGTATCAGGTTCGTGTTTGTGTGCGTTGCCGCACACACAGGTCTGTCGTAGAACCGCCGGAAGGTGCCTTCCCCTGTCCAACCCGCTGCTGTCAGGATGGTTGCTATGGGCACCTGGCGTCTCACTGCGGCACTCGTGGTGGCATGCCTGCAGAGTAAGGTGTGAACAGCTTCATGTTTATACCTGCCTCAGTCATGGTGTTCCTCACATACCTGGAGAGCGTCTCCTGTGAGGCGGCCACGTGCGGGCTTCTGATTGTGGCGAACACTGCCGGTGCCGCCCCTGCTAGCGCTGCCCTGTTCATGTACTCTTTTAGGTGTCCGTATACACATAGTTCGTCCACCTCAAATGCCCTGAACACCAGCACTAGTGGGTTTTGTGCTGGGTCGTTAGACTTTAGCTTCGCTGAGTAGCGTAGCATACAACTCACCAGCTCCCACGTGAAGTCATTGCACCTCATTTGGCCCAAGGCTTGCAGGCGCTGTCCCGTTGCTAACAGGAATAGGCATGCTGTTCGCTTGTTGAGTTTCTCAATATCTAGCGATCCCGTCGGCCCCCACCCCTGTAGGTGTGACAGCAATTGTCTCGGGTCCCACATGGACTCATACTTGGGGATGCTTGGTTTTAAGTTCCCGATGCCTTTAAGCATCCTGCTCACGAGCGGGTGTTCCCCGAATGGCTTCCCCCCTATGGTGACAAACGCGGACAATAGTGATCGTACCGTGTTTATTGTGGTCCTTGCTGCACCTTCTGTGAACAGCTTTTCTAGGTATTCGATCCCCTCGCGTAGCGTGGGGCTTTTCGCATTGATCCTTGTTCTTCCACAATGCACCACCCATCTCTTCAGTACCTGTGTGTACTGCTTCCTCGTGTTTTCTGCCCATGATGCTGTCATTATCTCTGCAGTCGCTCTATTCATTCCCATCGCCCTGAACATGTCGCTCAGAGTTTCAGTGCAATGAGGTGCATTTTGTTCGCCAGTGGGAACACCTTGCCGGTCTTGTCTCCCCGGATCAGTAGGGTGTGTTCGGTGACTGGTATCCTCATCGCGTCCTTGTATCCCGCCATTTGTTGACAGACAACTGAAAGGCGGGAAGAAGAAACCGTTAATGTTATGCCATCTTAGTGCTAGGGCATCAGTCCCCACTGCCCTGTTATCGAACTTCCTCGAGATGAACAATTGCAATTGTCTATTTTCCCTCGAGGCGAACATGTCGATGCTAGGTTTCCCCAGCACCCTGAATATTTCAAGCGCTACTGTTCTGTTCAGTGACCATTCCCCAGCATCCGTAAATACCCTGGATGCCCAGTCGGCTTCTGTGTTATCCACCCCTGGGCAGAATCTAACTGTTAGCATTACTTCTCTGTTATTGGTGAGTTCCCAGATCGCCTCCGTTTCTAGTTGGCACGGTTTCGATCTTGCTGAACCCCCTTTCGTTATGCATGCCACCGTGGTTGTGTTGTCTGCGTATACTCTGATGTGTCTGTTGCTCAGCACGTCCCCTCTGTGTTCTAGCATGCGCCTCACTGCTCTTAATTCTAACACGTTTATGTGTGTAGATTCGCTGACTAACTCGTCCCACTGTTCCCCATAATGCACCTGGTGAGTCTGATCATAATAGCCCCACCCGTGTGAGGAGGCGTCAATGTAGATACAGACATCTACCGGTCGCTGCATGTAGTCTTGTATGCCTCCCCTATTTTATCCTGCCAGTGTTGTAGGCACTCTCTCACCCTTCTGGTCAGCATGCATTTGGCCCCGAAGTTCCCTTTTGAGTCCTTCAGGTTCCAGTTCAGTGCTCTGACTATTACCTTAGACCTGATCCTCGCCCACTTGTTGCCCGGATCCGTCGCCACCAGTTTCCCGGTTAGGGTTGCTAGATCCTAATTTTTAGATCACTCTTCCCCATTATCTGTCTGATAAACTGTCTGATCTCTTCACACTTCTTGGGAGGCACATCCACTCTAATCCTTACTGTGTCTATTCTGAACCCTAAAAACTGTATTTCCCTCGTGGGCACTAACACTGATTTCTCCTTGTTAATTGTGAACCCTAGCCTTGTTAATAGCTCTAGCGTTGTCAGCACTGCTTCCCTCACCTCTGCCTGTGTCTTCCTATTATGATTGTGTCGTCTATGTAGAAGCACAGTAATATGTTGTCGTTAGATCTCAGGTAGCTCATGACCGCCTTCATTATTTTAGTGAAAATTCCCGGTCCGGAGCTTAGCCCGTTTGGTAATACTTTGAACCTATACCTTTTCTCCTCATGCAAGAATTGTAGTAGGTCACGGTCACTTTCCCTGATCTCTAGGCTGTGGTATGCTTGCGAGATGTCAATGCTCGCGAGCCACGCCCCTTTATGTACCAACTGCAGTACAGTGCTGAGCTGCTCCATTTTGAAGTGTCTGTACACTATCGTCTCATTTAGTTTTGACAGGTTTAGTATGGGCCTAAAGTCCTCATCCTTTTTTGGTCTCAAGAAAAGATGTGACACGAAGGTCCTCCCCCCTTCCGTCGCTCCCTCAATGACCCCTTGTCTCAGCATTTCTTCTACCTTCTCGGATAACACACTCTCGCCTCGTTTATCCCTGGATATGGGCACCCTGACCTGCAGTGGTATATTTGTTAATTCAAGTTTTACCCCTCTCACCATCTGCTTTACCCACTCGTTGTCCGTGATTGGGCCCCATTCCTCTGCTCTGGCCGTTACGCCCCCCGTTTCATACGGTTTCGCATCTGTACTTACATTTGTTATTGTCGCCCGCTGCGGCCCCGGAAGATGGTGGTCGGTCTGCCACGCCCCCCTCTCTGCGGCCGGGTCTGGTTTCCGCCGTTTTGGCGGTGTGGGAAGCTCCTCCCCTCGTCTTGTCAGCCCGGAGAGGCTTGATTTAGGCGGTTCCTCCCCTGACCGCCTCGGAAGTTTCCCTGCCTCCGGTCGTGGCTTCGATGGGTGTTTGGCCTGTTGGACTGTCCCCTCATGATCGAATTGGCCGTCTTCCTGCTGGTTTCCAGTGTGGTCACTTGCGTCACCAGGTCCTCCCCGAGCAGATACTTAAATCCCTGTTTACCGTCCTTCTTTGCTAACGGTTTCAGCTGGTTCTGTAGGGTCGGCCTTATGTTATCCCTCCGCATCCCGAGCAGAGCGCTTCCTGTCTTGGACAGTATTTTTAGCGTGG
This sequence comes from Branchipolynoe longqiensis, assembly GCA_030323885.1. NCBI lineage: Eukaryota > Metazoa > Annelida > Polychaeta > Phyllodocida > Polynoidae > Branchipolynoe > Branchipolynoe longqiensis. The sequence continues at coordinate 10,253,700 of CM059192.1, read as the reverse complement.
TGACTAGGGAAGCCACTGATTCCTTCGTTTCCATCGGGCTTCCCTTCTCTATGGCGTCCAATGTATTTGCTATGGGCCTGGCGGCGAATTGTATGCCCCACTGTGCCGTTGCGAGTGCCACATCATTCTCTTTCACTCTAGGCGGCAGCGTGTTCTCTATCTCCGGGTTGAGTCGCGTCTTTTGCAGCCCTGTCACATTGCTTGGTCGCGGTAGCATGGCATATACGTCCGCTGTCTCTGCTCTCGTCATAGGTGGTGACCAGAGCGTGTTCAGCAGTTTCACGGTGTTATCTGCTAGTCCTGCTCCCTCCGCGTCCAGTGGCAGCTTCTCCGCCGGTATAAATTGTTCCAGGTATGAGCCTGCTGCCGTAACTCCGTTCTCGTTTGCCACCCCATTGTTATTATGGTTGGCCGCTGACCCCACCGTTGGGGTCACCTGTCTAGGCGTCGGTGCTCTAACTAGGTTAAGTGGTGTCACGGCACCCGCCCTGACCTCCCTGGGTGCCGCCGGTGGTGGCATCACTGAGTAGGCCGGTGGAGCGTCTGCCGCAGCTCCTCCGTTGCGCCTCGGTGGGGTGAAGGCTGAGGCCTGGGGCCTCCTCACCTCTGGCGCACAGCCCCGTATCCGTGCCGGTCCTGTGGCCAGGGGCGGCGGGGAGGGCCTTGGTGATGGTGTCCCCTGTGCCCAATTAATTGAGTAGCCTGCCCTGCGCTCCCGTATCTCAGCTTGCAGCTCCGCCCTCCTTGCGTCGAGTCTCTCCAGCTCCGCAACGTTGGTCGGTACATAGTCTGGCCCCCTCCATTGGTCACCTCACGCGGGGTCTGGTGGTGGGCTGAATGTGTTGGTAAGGTCCGCTACTACCATCCGTAGACCACTGTGGAGTCCCCCCAGTGGTGGTGGTGTATAGGTCGGTGAGGTGGCGGCCAACACAAGCCGTCTCCCCGGTCCGTCCGAGGTTGTCACTGCGTTCGGTGAAGGTGCGCCCTTCCCCGAGTAGGGCTCACACTCCCTCTCGTCCTGTGTGGGCGTCTCAGCTCCTGCCGAGTCTCTCACTTCCATGTCGGCTTCCGAACTTCCGTCCGACTCGTGCGGTAATGGTACGTAAACCGCCTCCGGGTGAGGGCTACTCCTCTGCCTCTCCGCCACCTCAATAAAGTCCGCGAGTAGGCTGGGGGATCTGCCCGGCCTATCCTCGATGGTCAGGTGCCCGGTCGGCAATTCCGGTGAAGGTGTCCTAGACATGTAGTGAGCCATTGCTATCCTGGGAGTGAATGGATATCTGGACACTGTGAGGGGGGGGGGGTAACCTGGATCCTAGGATCCCAGGCTGGTGTACCGACCCACCAGTGGTCCGCCTCAGAGGCGAGGAACGACATGGAGCAAGCTCGCACAGGTGCTAGCACCGTGGTTCCGTAAGCCCTTAGGCGGGCGCGCGCAGCGCGGCGCTGAGCCCCGGCAAGGGGGAGCCTCCTCCGGTCTCCTCCTAAGCCTATCTCCTCGCCCGCTGTGCACATAAGTGCCGCTGTTCGGGCGACCGTGATATTTTGTATGTATCGGAGTCCCTCCGAACCCCTCAGGGCTACTTACCTTGCCCGGTCGGCTCCTGTGTAGTCCTCCGGCCGCTTCCCGCCCTTGCAGCCCGGGCACCTCCCTTGGGCGTGGCCGGGCGGAGCGGCCTCTAGACGTCCAGCTCTCGCGATAGCTAATCCAAAAGTGACGAGAGCTCGACCGACGCGACATCCAGTAGCGGCTGGCCCTTGTGGCCTGATTACCATCATAATCCTCTGTGAGCGCTGGCTGCACTTCACGTCCCGCCGCGCCAAGCACCCTGGTTACCTTGCCTCTTCCCCACCCAACCCCCTTCATCCATACATCCATCTGCTGCCGCTGAGCACTCCACATATGTAATGCATCGGCCTCCCGCCACCTGGCGGCCATTGCAGAGGTCAAGCGCAATCCATCAGATGACCTTGTCCCTTGATGACCTCTCCCCGCGGCGCTGACATTCCAGATTGTGAAGTGTCTCGTGGGAGCGCGGAGCCTTTCATAGCGCCTGCTCTACAAGGGATGGGGGAGTGGGAACATGATAACGCAGCACCTCACAGATAATCTTATCACCTCATAAGTCCTCTGAGGCTAGCCTGGGGATACTCTGTGTAAAGCATTTATCCATAGCGACTGCCAGTCAGACTCAGAGTCCGTGGGGGCGCTACCAGTCAGATTTGGTGAATAACCACGCAGGAAGGCCATTGAACCTTCCATTTGGTAAATAATCAATAAGAGAATTACAATAACTTAACCTTCCCTTTTTATATTTGTATATTTGAGATGCGCCATGGTGGCGCCACTGGTCAGATTTGATAAATAATCAGGAAAAGCATTACAATAATTGAACTTTCCGTCATTTATATTTGCATAAGTTCTTATATGTCACGTGACAACCCGAGCGCTTCATGATGTATTGGGGCATTTCTCTCCATGTCTTGGGTTTGTTTCTCACATCCATGAATGACTTGTTTATATACTTATTCACTATTGATTTTGGTAGACAATAATCCTGTACCAGGATGTCTGTGGCACCTCCCATTTCCTGGTGCTCACCCATCCAAATACTGACAAGACTAAGCAGGTGGTGATCAGATGAGAACCAATACTTCCAACATGATATCGGCCACATAACTTAGCACGGAACAGGGAATATGAAATGACACAGAATATCATATTATTATTAGCATAATAGAAAGTTATGATTTTGCATATGCAGATGCATGTATAATATTCATCATAAGTCTGCGAAATTACATTAAATGAGTCGAAGCCGAAGGATGATGACATGACTCCGATTTTTGTTGTAATTATGCCGTGCACTCATGACACCTACAGGTGTGCATGTGTCTTTCTTTTTAGTGCACATACAGAGTTATTGTGTTGTTCACTCTGGAACTATGCGGCACTAGTGTTTTTTTTTGGTTTTTTTTATTTTTTTAAAGATTTTTATTGAGACTGTATTTATACTGTCCATAGCATATAAGCCCGGGGACCCAGGCTTGTTTTCAATGCTGGCCAGTTGTAGTGTTGGTGTTATCTTACCACAGTGGCTGCTGATAAGGTATTTGATTGCCTGCATTTCAGTAGCAGATAGATAATTGGTTGGTATGGTTAATAGCCTATGTTAGTTTTTGGGGATTTTCTTGGTATATATGTATTTATTTTTTCTACTCTTATTACTAGACTAGCCTACTCCTATTTACATATCATAGGCTTGTACATAGCTGTGTGGTGTGTTATCTGGCTACTTTTGGCATGGTTACCTTCCATTGGGCGTCCCGGTGGTGGGCCGTGACATACCACATGCCCCTTTGCAGTGCATCTTAATGGGGGTTTCCTAGCCATATTTTGCACAGATATTTTTTGTAAGTTTTTAGGTCAGGAATTTGTCGTTCCTTTACCGTTTGGGCATTCCACACCTTGGCAGCCATTTCCAGCGTGCTTCTCTCATGAGCTTTTATTTGGCTTCTGGTCTGCTTTAGTAGTGGTGCATTATTTGCTCTAGTAGCCCTTTGTGGTTTTGTTAGAAGTTTAATGTTTTGACTATAGCTATATGCTAATGTTTTCAAATGAATTATTCTCCTATTTTCTAGTAATTTCACTTTGGTTCTTTTGTGTATGTCATGGGTGGGGGTGCAGCTTGTCTACTCTTAGACAGATTTTTAGGCCTCTGGTCTGCAGTGTTTGCAGTATTTTTTAGTAGTTCTTTTCTCGCACCCATGTAGTTTACATCTCCATAGTCAAAATAGGGGAGCACCTTGCCCTTGAAGATTTTTATTGACATTTCTTGTGTCATGTAGTCTCTTAGCTTTGCAAATAGCCACAGTTTGTGGTTTACTTTTTGTATAATTTTATTTATACATAGGTTGTAGTTTAGTTGGCTGTCCAACTCAAGGCCTAGGTATTTGTAATGGTCTACATTTTCTAGTGTTTGGTTTCCTAACTTACAGTGTAGTTTTCTTTCTGGCATTTGTTTATGCGAGAAGAGTACTGTTTTTGATTTGCTTGTGTTGATGGTTATTTTGTTGGACTCACACCACTCATCTAGTTTTAGTAGGAGTTTATTTAGTTTAGTTATTACCTCCTCTTCTGTGGTGCCATTTGCGTATATGACTGTGTCATCTGCATATAGTTGGAGGGACTCAGTTTGCAACCATTTTTCTAGATCGTTTATATAGATTATAAAGAGTAGTGGCCCTAACACTGACCCTTGGGGTACACCACATGTGACAGATTGGTTGTCTGATAGTGCATTGTTTATTTTTGTTTTCTGTTGCCCAGGTAGCATCTTATCCAATCCATAGTGTTGGATTTTATGCCCATGGTTTTTAGTTTTTCCAGTAGTATTTTGTGGTCGACTGTGTCAAATGCTTTGCTGAAGTCAATGAAGGCGGCTCCAACTAATTGTTTTTGGTTCATTGATACCATTATGTCATTTGTTAGGTTAGCTATTGTTTTTGATGTGGAGTGCAGTTTCCTGAAGCCCCCTCGTCTTTCGTTTAGTATATCGGTTTTTTTTCCGGTGTTCATTGATGTGTCTATGTAACACTTTTTCAATGAGCTTGCCTGGGGTTTGAAGAATTGATATTGGCCTGTAGTTTCCCATGTTTTGTTTGTCTCCACCTTTGTGAATGGGGGTGATGGTTGCCATTTTCCAGGCTGAGATAAAACGCCCCTGCTCAAAGGAGATGTTGAATAGGTCTACTATGGTGGCCGGGATGGCTTGGAGTGCCTCTTTCAGTATTTTGGTTGGTATTTCATCTATTCCACTTGGTTTATTCGTGTCTATGTCATTTATTAATTTTTTTACTTCTATCATATCTGTTTTGCAGGTGGGGATTTCGTTCTCCACAGTTCCTGATCTGTTTTCCCATCTTTTTTTAAATTTTTCTGACAGCTTTTGCCCTATTGTGGCAAAGTGTCTGTTCAGTTTGTTTGCTGCATCTTTGTCTGTGAGCATTGCCCCTTCGTTATCTTGGAAGTTTGTATGCTCTTCTTTGTTATTTTTTGGGAATAATAGGTTTACATTTTTCCAGAATTTGTTTGTGTTGCTTCCCCAGTCTTTGTCCTGCTTTATTATGTATTTCTTTTTTGCTGTTCTCACAGCTTTGAGAGAGTTGTTTCTGGCGATGCGGTAGGCCAGTTTGTCTTCTATTGTTTCTGTGCGTTTTGCTTTATCACCCAGTTTACTTTTGGTTGTGATGAGTGTTAGCAGGTCTTTGTCTACCCAAGGGTCTTGTTTTTTTTGTATTTTTATTTTCTTCATGGGACACATCTCATCAGTTGATTTTCTTATTTCTGTGATGATGTTGTCCCAATAGATATCAACATCATCTCTGTTTTGTGTGATGTTGTTTATGTTTTGGTCAGATGATTTTTTAATGTATCTTTTTAGGGACCTGCCCATTTTGTATTCATAGTGATTTGTGCTTTTGAGCATTTTCCTGATTACATATACTAGTTTGTGGTCGCTTATATCCCAGCTTCTAGTGTCCCATTTTGTGGCATGGTTTGAGTTGGTTAGTATTACTATTAGGTCTATTGTTGAGCTATTGTTGCTTAGCCTTGTGTTTTCAGTGATGAGCTGCTGCAGGCCTAAGATCTTGATGGTGGTTTGCAGCATTAGTTTATTTTGTTCATTGCTGCTGTAATTCACATTGAAGTCCCCTAGCACAAAGATTTCTGCATTTGTTTATTTTTTTACAATGTTTATGCTCTTTTCAAGGAATACTTCAATTTCACCTGATGGTGGCCTATAGAGGCTCACTATGGCTACATTTGCTTGCTTTTTGTTTTTTATTAGACACCATTGTAGCTCTATGTGCTCATTTGAGAGATTTGTTGGTTTTAGCTTTTCAGTGTCTAGGTTTTTGGTGGCTTTGCAGTAAATGGCAACACCTCCACCTTTCTTTGTTTGGTTCATTGCATTAATGTGCTGTCTGTCATTACGTACAAGCCTATATCCGTCTATATTGAGGGTGTTGTTTTGGTGTTTGTCAGTGAACCATGTCTCTGATAACGTTAGTACATCTAGATTGTCTCTTTTTAGATGCATTTTTATTATGTCTATTTTATTGGATGCACTCTGGCAGTTTAGGTGGGCGAAGTGTGTCCCCCTTCCCAGTTTGCATTCAATCTCTTCTACCATATTTATTATACTTTAAATAATATTTTTAGGATAGTGGTTGCTTGATTTCACGAGTTTTTGATTTTGTTTTGATTTTATTTTCGCTTAGTGATTTGTGGATTCGGAGTGTATGTGCTGGTGCATACAGCACACATGGCCCTTTTTGATAGATAGTCATGCATACCTCCATTACTTTTACATAGAGGAAGACATGAACATTAAAGTGTGTATTAGTTGTACCTGATTATACTTATGATTTAGGGTTTGGTTAGTGAAATTTATCAAATGTTTTGGAGCCCTGGTGCTCTTTCCAGTTCTCCGTGATGCTTTCTGACAGCCTGGCACTGACATATCTGGCATATTCCTCATTGTAGTGTATACCATCCGTCATGCCAATGCCATATCGTGCCGCTCTCTTTCCATGCCTTGTTTTGTGGGTTGACGGTTTGTTGTCTTTTAATCTAGTGTGGGCGGAAGTGGAGTAAGCTGTGCGTTGCTATGTTTTTTGCACCTCCTCCTTACCTGCTGGGAGAGCTCTTATGCTTTCTCCTGCTCTTCATTTTCAATTACTTTTTGTTTTCTTATGACATATTTGTTTTTGCTCTATTTATTTCTTTATTTGTTTGTATTTGCTTCCTTGCACAGGCTTTCCTTTATTTTTTGGAGGATGTTCCCCATTTCATTTTTGCATCCTTGTTTTACTGTTTCGCCTTCACTGGTGCTGTCCAGGTACCGACCTGAGCCCCAGTATGGGCATTTTGTGCATTCCTTGAATGCGTTTCCTGGAGCATTTATTAGTTTCTCCTTCGGGCTTTCGTTTTGTGTGAATTTTGCACGGACAATGTCCTCCAGCACGTTTTCATTGGTTTTGCACCACTCTTGTGTTCTCCATATCTTCTTTGCCATTGCCTTTATCGTATATGGATTTTAAGTGTTGTCTATCATTCTCATTATGTCGTGTTTCTCATGGTATTTTGCCATTATTGAACTGGAGTATTGCTCCACTGATGTATATTTTTTACCATCCTTTCCAGTGATTTCACACTTGTAGAGATTGCTGAAAGGGGAGTTGTGTCCTTGGAAAGACACTCCCCATGTGTGTTCCCTAGTTGCTGCCTTCTCTGGCGTGATTTCTGCTATTTCTATTTTATCAAATTCATTGGGCTTATAGATTTTTCCATTTACCTCTATATTGCATCCTTTCATTTTGATTGACTTTATTTTTTCATTTTTGTTCTCCATTGCAAGTGTGTACATTTGTTGTACCGTTTTCTCATTTAGCATTTCGGCTTCTGATCTGACCGGCCTCATTGTTACCTTGCTGTAGCTTTCTTTTGACTGGAGCATTTCTTTCTTCTGGAAGAGTTCTTTTTTGTGTGACTCCTTTTCCAGCTGGATTTTGATGCTCCTTGGTCTGCTTATGATTTTTTCGGTGTTTTGGGTTTCTGTATCTTTGGTTTCCTTGTCTTTATTTTTGTCTGAGGTCTGCTCGTTGTTGTCTGTGGTTTTTTTTTTTTATGCCTCTTTTTTCATTTTCTTTCCTAGAAGGAAGGCTTTGGTCACTACCGTCCAGCCAAAGTCACAGTCTGCTTCTTTTAGCATGTTTGTGACAGTTTTCTTCATGTTTTCGTCTTCTTTTTCCGGGATGTATTATGATGCTGAGTTTTTTCCCATCACTTTTTGCTGCCTCTGTTTGGTCTGTATCCGTGGGTGGCTTCCTTTTGTCCAGGGGCGCAGTCCTGGCATTGTTTATACCTTTGTTTGCATTTGTGTGACTAGTGTCATTCGTCCAGGTAGATGAAGGTCATTTGTCAAAGTACCAGGTGTGCAATAAGAGCTCGGACATTGTGCATTCAGAACGGTCACCTGATTTGAGCAGGTTGGGGAAACACCTGAATTGAGAGTCCGTTGGTACAATCGGGTCCGTTGATGTAATCTAGTATGTTAATTGGTAGGCTTTACTATAGGAAAATGTGTTTTTGGCTATATCCAGTGAACCTGCATTATGGGGTGATAAATATTTATATTAATAGAAAGAGCCAAATCTGCTCCACTAATTAAATAAATATTAGCCACATTTGGTGTTTCATTTAAGAGTAATTAAGGATTGAATTTACATTAAAACAGAAGGATTTTAATGTATTACTATTACATTCTCATATCATGGTGGCTTTATTCAACTGGCAAATAATATTCATATCATTAAAGAAAACATCTGCTGGTTTTATATTCATGTGACCAGCAAGATCTGGTGATCATGTCCTAGCAAAATATGCCTTATATATGGCAGAATGAGTGTGTGCACACTGTGTGTTGTGTGTCTGCCACTGAGCATGCCCCCCCCCCACACACACACATAGTGCATGGGTGAGCAACAGAGGCAGCCCTCCTCTGTGTGCAAACAAGGGTGGGAGGGGGTTACCATGGTTACTAATTAAGAGAGGGTGTGGTTGAGAAGCACACTGATATCAACACCAGCATCTCACCCCCCTACACACATTCCCCTCCTCACACCCAAGCCTCACCCATTATCCTCCTCCCCTTACAAATCGCACATCTCACAGGGTGGGGGGTGGAGGGGGAGGGGGGGTCCGGCATACACCTCGCCGGCCCCTTGTGCAGGGCGCGACCCACCACTCGCTCGCATACATATATACATATATACATATATACATACATACATACATATATACATATATACATATATACATATATGCATACATGCATATATGCATATATGCATATATACATATATACATATATACATATATACATATGTAGTGGTCTGCACTGACCTCTCAGGCAAGGACCCGCATAGACAGCTAGGCGTGGGTAGTGTGTTGATATCAGGGAGCCTAGGTGGTTAGCACACTGGCCTGGAATGCAAAGAGATGTGGGTTCGAGTCCCGCTCTAGGCGCAATATTTCCCATTTTCATCACCCCCATGACACTGGTTGCCGTGACCACGATCCTGTACAAGCTACGCGCTGTATGGTTGTTGAACCTACCCTGTGTATGTATGTGTAAGTGCATTGCCTGTGTATATGTAATTGTAAGCATTAAATGACCATTTAAAAGACTTACAATTCCAGGGGGACGAGTGTAGTAGGCTGCACTGAACTCTCAGGCAAGTAACCACATAGTCAGGTAGGCATGGGTAGTGTGTTGATATCAGGGAGCCTAGGTGGTGTAATGGTTAGCACACTGGCCCAGAATGCAAAGAGATGTGGGTTCGAGTCCCACTCTAGGCGCAATATTTCCCATTTTCATCACCCCATGACACAATATAACACCATATACACATATTGCACATATACAATATAACTATACACATACTACTCACCACACGACCAGACGGGATGGCTCGAATGAGTTATGATCCGTTTCTTCCGTGATGGAACAGCGTGGGGCATGCACCTCGCGGCCCCTGTGCAGGCCACGACCCACCAACTCGCTCTTTACAGATACACAGATATACAGATATACATACATACATATATACATATATACACACACCCACACGACCAGACGGGATGGCCGAATGAGTTAGAGCATCCGTCTCTCGTGCTGGTAGATCGTGGGATCGTGGGTTCGAACCCTGGTCGAGTCAAACCAATGACTTAAAAATTTATACTTGTCACTTCCTAGCCAGGTGCTCGGCATTATTAGGATAGGGCAAGGACTGGTGTGCTCAGTGTCAGGATAATGTGACTGAGTGGGATACCAGGTCATGGTGCAGGCAGCCTGGTTTCCCAGTGGGACAGCACTATAAAGTCACTATGAATGCGCACTGTCACAAGTCCGTACCCATCCTGATATGACCTTAGATGTTGCTAGGACGTAAAACAACAACAAACAAACAAACACGCCCACACACCCCCAAAGACCCCCTACACAGTGACTTTGAGTGGGCATGTGTGTGTGTGGGGGGGGGGGGGCTGTATGGGGGGCATATCTGATGTGTTGGGTGGAGGTCTGTGTGGGATGTGTGTGTTTGTGTGCATGCACATATGCCAGTATGTGCATGTATGTATGCATGTATGCATTTATGGATGTGGATGTATGGATGTGTATTGATGTATGTATGGATGTTTATGCATATGCGCATGTATGCAAATATATGTATGAATGTGCACCCCACACCTATCATTCACCAACAAATATTGTAATTAAATAAAATACCACTTCCTACAATGTGTGTTCTTCATCAACTCCCTTATCCTGTGCTAACCTTGGTCACTCACACACTATCTTAATTAGTAACCATGGTAACCCCCACCCACCCCTGTTTGCAAGCATCAGGGCCCCCCCCTGCTGCTCCCCAGTGCACCCCACACTGTCCACTGTGTGTCTGTGTTTGAGGGGGTGTGGGGGGGGGGATGTGTTGGGGTGAGGGAGGCCTGACCAGTGGTTCAGTCAGAGTGATACAGACACACTCATTCCCACCCAAAGTTATGAGGCAGCAATAACAATAATTATATATTTAGTTTTTATATATAAAACCAAATATGTGTTTTCACAGGCTTTGGTTAGAGCCCCCCCCCCCAACCCATCCAGCCCTCCCCCCTCTCCCAGGGCTACATACATACATGTGTACATAGTCTCATAGATATATACATGCATATATACCTATATATATACACAGGGCTACATACATATATACATACATATTTCAATTATGATATTATACATGCATACATATATATATATATACATATATAAATCCAAATTGTAAAGAATCTTAGTAATTTTGTCCTTGAAATAAATCCATGAGACTTGGAATTCATCTATAATTCTAGTTGAGAAGTGGGAGCTAGAAACATCAACACTGGAGGAGGACCCAAGGACTGCTTCTGATAACCCTCCCTCTCGACCCCCTCCCCCTCCCCCCACACACACACTGTCATCACAGGTGTTCCCTGTCCACAATGTCAAGTCAAGTCTCAGACTGGTGCTCTACCACTTAGTTCTTCAACCTCCACACACACAGCCTCCTGCCAGGGTGGGTGTTGGAAAGTTGAGGTCATGCAGGCTTAGATGTAAACACCCGCTAAGAGCGAAAATAAATACATATATACACATATGCATAAATATGGATGTCTGCATGTATGTATGTACGTATGTACATATGTATGTATGTATGTATGCATGTATGTATGTATGCATGTATGTCCTAACAAATATTTAATCAAATAAAATATAACCACATGAAAGTTTGGTTTAACTGTCCCAGTCAGGCTGCTTCTGATACCCCCCCCCCCACACACACACACTACTCCTACTGATTGTGTGCCAGGGGTGGCCTTCACAAGTGTTCCCAGTGAATTGACCCTCCACACACACACTCCTACTAGTACCAGGGTGGGTGTGGGGTAGCTGCAGGCTTGTGGCTAAGATGTTTACACAAGCTATGCACGAAAATACATACATATACATAAATATAGATGTTTACATGTATGAATGTATATATGAATGTATATATGTATGTATGTATATATGTATGTATGTATGTATGTATGTATGTATGCATGTATGCATGTATGCCTCCATCATTCACTAGCAAATTGTCCTAACAAATATTGTAATAAAATAAAATATCACATGTGTGTTCTTCAACCCCTCATCTGTGCTAACTTAGGTCACCCACACCCTGTCTTAATTAGTAACCATGGTAGCCCCTTAGGGGAGAGGCGGTGGTGGGGGTGGGGATGGGGAGAGGGGGATGCACTCAGGACTGGTCCCAGGGCTGACCAAGGGTTCAGTGACAGACACACAGCACACATTTAATGTAAATTCAATCCTTAGTTACTCTTAAATAAAACACCAAATGTAGCTGATAGTCACTTTATTGGTGAAGCAGGTTTGTCTCTTTCTAGTGATATCAATCTTTATTACCCCAACAAACAGGTTCACTGGATATAGGTGATAACAGATTTTCCTATAGTAAAGCCTACCAATTAACATACTAGATTACATCAACGGACCCGATTGTACCAACAGACTGTCAATTCAGGTGTTTCCCCAACCTGTTGAGAGTCACAGGCGAACGCTGTTGGATTATTTCATCGCGATGTGATGAATAATCCCCGTGCTGTGGTGGAGGCTGCTGCGACTGTCAGGGCCGGTGGTCTGGACCGGGAGGGGGGGGGGGGGGAGGGACAAGACGGGAGTGGACGGGGGGGGGGGGGAGGGGCGGGGGCCATGGGAGGGTGCGAGGGGAGAGGGTGGAGTGGGGCCGGCCGGCCAGAGGCCGAGGGATGGATGGCTAGGGCTGGGGGCAAGGGCGGGGGCGGGGGCGTGTGTGTGTATGTGTGTGAGGGGGTGGGGGGTATTTGCTTGCAGTGTTTGCGAGAGGATGCCAAATGCACCGCTAGGAGACAAGACTGGGAGTGGGAGTCGGCGACCATGGTGGGCACTTGTCGCTGCAGTGCATACTTCAGATGATGCGTTCTGAGTGCGCATCATGTCTATCCCGTTTCTTCAGTGTTAATGAATTGGCTAAATTTGTCAGGTATGACAAGATTCTTCTAATTACGCAAATTTTATTTATATTTGAAACTGTCGAGCTCCATCGGCAATATCCTTTGAGGTGCCTTTAAAAACACTAAGTAACAATATGTCTGAAGTTGTCATTAATCCATTTTTAATTTTTCCAATTGGTTTTGGTTGTTTTAATCAAAGAAAGAATTTGAGTAGTTTAACTGTTTTTTATTTGCTTCCAAATTATTATGATTTCTGAACTCAATTAGACCGAGTCAGTCTAGATAACTTCGGACGTGATGCAGGAGGAAAATTGGAACATTTTTTTTTTTTTTAAAAGGGATATATATGTATATATACATATATATATATAATGTCAAAGAGTGTTAGAGAGTTTCGCAAACAAATGGTTATTGGAATCATTTCTACACATACAATTAAAAAGAATATAAAGATTGAAGAATGAAAATGACAAATTAATGGTGAAAATATAGCACAAAAAAACCTGCCCTGATCATGTGATATATGTGACATCAGTGGTCACATGGGCACCAGGCAAATGTATGTTCTCCAAATAGTATAATTATGTATATGTGGAGAGTGAAGCTTATATGTGTATATATGTATATATGTCTGTACATATATGTGCATATATGTATATATGAAGAGCCCTTTTCCAAAACGTGATAAACGCCGATCAAACAGAAAAGAGCTTGCAATGTCAATGACAAGCTCGAAGCTTATGCTTTGGAAAAGAGCTCTTCATATATATAAAGAGCTCTTCATATATGAAGAGCTCTTTTCCCAAGCACAAGCTACGAGCTTGGCTTTGGCATTGCAAGTTTATTTTTTTGGATCAGCGCTTGTCGCATTTTGGGGGAAAAGCTCTTCAATTATGTGTATATATGCACATATACTTGTGTATATATGTGTGTATATAGACCCTAGCCGGACGGCGTTGATAAAGTCGGAGTCTGCCAGACGTCCAGACACATGGTGCGTGACGGGCCGCTTCTTGTCTTTGTTGGGGCCATTCTTTTACTTTCCAAATCCAACCAAGTGCAATCAGCGCCAACCAAGTGCAATTGGTCCAAAGTGTAGTGGTGTGCTTGGTTCGTGGTGGTGAGCTTGTAGCACCATTTTAATATTTCGCCCGGTACAAAGGGTCATTGTGTCCTTTCTGTTCATTGAAATAAAAACCAGGTAGCAGCATAGAAAGCCACCTGAGGCTCCTTTCTCTTTTCATTGAGAGGTCGGGAGTAATTCCAAGGTCTCTCTTTATGTCCAGAACTTCCACCCATGCTATAAATTGTATCACTGTTATTTACAAGGGTCTTGTATTTCTCTGTTCGGTCAAACCTGCATTTCCACTCATCCATTAGTTACAATGATATTATGCGTGTCTATAATTTCTCCATTCTGATAAGAATTCTCAATTGTACAACTAACAATGATTGCAACCAGATGGTTCTCTAATATCATTGAGCGCCACAACGGTTAGACATCGCATACATAGGCATAGAGAGGTCTACACTAAAGTCACAAAGGTTGGAGCACATAGATAGGATATGCTAACTTTAAACGTATACCTATTATATAATATATAACATATAATATATAATATATAATATAATATATAATACAATATATAATATAATATACAATAATATATAATATAATATATAATATGATATATAATATAATATATAGAGTAGCACCAGTCCTGTCTGTCTGCAAAGGACACCTTTGACTGCATACTTTTTAAAGGACATACCAAATTCTTCTCGATATATTTGACTATATCAAGCCTATTCACTGGAGCTACACTGTTCGGGAGAGCTCTCTGCCTAGCTCTGAGACCCTCGTGAAGAAAGGGTCCATGCCCTAATAAATAAAACTAGCTACCCAAAAGGGTATAATAAATATAGCTAGCTGCCCTTCAATTCGTGGTTCTCACTTCTGGCTGTTCCTAAATCGCACCTAGCTGCAAGTCTTGACTTGACTTCTGGTGGTTCATAACCTTATGTAGCAGTCACACTACGACGACAAGGGAGGGACGACAGCCCGGCGGCTGGGATTTTGTGAAATTCCGACGGCATATGCAAATTCGGGCTAAGTTGGACTACAATCGGACGACTTCCGGACGACAAACGGGACGACAGCGGGACGACAGTGTCTGTGTGTGTGTCTCTGTGTGTGACACACAGACACAGACAGCAACAGAGACACAAAGACACACATAGACACACCTAGACGCACATAGACACAGACACACACCTAGACACATACATGACTTACAGTAAAGGTTAACTCCCACATAATGACTTACAGTATAGGTAAACCCCCACATAATGACTTACAGTATAGGTAAACTCCCACATAATGACATACAGTATAGGTAAACCCCCACATAATGACTTACAGTATAGGTAAACCCCCACATAATGACTTACAGTATAGGTAAACTCCCACATAATGACATACAGTATAGGTAAACCCCCACATAATGACTTACAGTAAAGGTTAACTCCCACATAATGACCTACAGTAAAGGTAAACTCCCACATAATGACTTACAGTATAGGTAAACTCCCACAGAATGACTTGCAGTATAGGTAAACTCCCACATAATTACTTACTGTATAGGTAAACTCCCACATAATGACTTACTGTATAGGTAAACTCCCACCTAATGACTTACAGTAAAGGTTAACTCCCAC
>CM059192.1:10152954-10237825 GCA_030323885.1 Branchipolynoe longqiensis | reverse complement strand
TGCTCATGCGCAGATATCGATTTCCGGCTTAAGCCGGCCCAAGTACTGCCCGTGTGGACGCGACACACTTTCAAAACACTTTCAACTCTGCCCATGTGAACGGGCGGCTAATTCGACTCCTAGTATTCGCCTTGGCTGAATCGCTTTACATTTTGCCGGTGTAAACACGGCTATAGAAAGTGCAGTTTGGTGAGTGGTTGCATAGTTTGATGTTTTGAAATTTCTGTCATTGGGACGATGTCAATCATATACCGATGTATATGTGATGTTGGAGATTTGGTGCTACTTGGTCAATTCGATAGATATAAATCAAATTAACCTTTCTACAAAACAATATTTTGTTAAAAACCCTAGTGCCATGGTCCTATGGCACCAATCCATTCCCAGAATGTTCCCCCGCCAAACAGAAATACCTACCTACAGCCCTGTCAGGTTCCAGGATTACTAGGTCATGTCACATCACGTGGTCACCACGAGATGGCCATCTGGGTCATAGACACAGGACACAGGACTTTTGGCAAGCTTGTCAAAATTATTTTAGGTTCTTTCAGCTCAAATTGCTTCAAAACTAGTCATTTTTCATCAAAATGAGTCCGGACTAATGATTAGTAGCTCATAACGATCAATTTGATATATTTATCTAAAAAAATCAGAAAAAAAAATCAAACGCCCTTGCCCTAGGTAGAGGGCCCGCACGGCAACTTTAAGTGAGAACATGAAAGAAGGGGGGGAAATGTGAATAGTGTGTAACCTATTAGGTGCGGATTTGAAGGGAGTGAGTACAGGGGCCGTATGCATGGAGCGGTGTTAGCGAGCCAAAACTTGTTTTGGACGGGAGTCGCTATGCATGGAGCAGTGTTATGGAAACACCGCAAGTTTAAGGTTGGATATTCTAACACCACTCCATAGCAGGTTTACGGGCGGTGTTAGGTACCGATTAGGCCCAAATCTATTCAATGCTATCATATTTAACAGAATTACATACTCTAAAAGTGAAATTTGATCAAATTAACCCCAAAATCGAACTGATATTAACGCCGCCGCTACATCGGCGGCGATATTAATATTGTCGAATCGACGAGTGTAAACAAAACAAATCGCCGCCACCGCTGCCGCAGCATCGGCGGCAATATATATTAGGCTCAAATCTATTCAATGCTATCATATTTAACAGAATAACATGCTCAGAAAGTGAAATTTGGTCAAATTAACCACAAAATCAAAGCGATATTAATGCCGCCACCGAAATTTGGTCAAATTAAACCAAAAATCTACGCGATATTATTGTCAAATAGTGGTACTCGCCGGGAACAGGCTCAGCATCAATAACAAGGGTTGCTGGTGCCCGGTGTGTGGAGAAGGCAATTGGCCAGTACACGCCGGTACCAGTTAAGGAGGATACCCCAAATCTATAAATAACTGAACGTTTAGCTAACGTGAACGGTTTAGGCGCCCATGCATATGGCGTGACATACTTCACGATGGTGGTGATAGCTACCCGGTGTTACCCGTTAACACCACACGACGCTAACACCGCTTCATGCATATGGCCCCATGCGTTTAGTGTGTGTTAAGTACAGAGATGAAGGGAGTCGGGTAGAAGCGTGCAATGTGTTTTAGGTGAAATGAAGGTAGTGGCAGATAGTGTGTTGGGTAAGGAAATTAAAGGAATGGGTAGAGGTGGATAGCTTGTTAGGTAATGAGATGAAGGGAGGCTGGTAATGTGTGTGAGGTAAGGATGTGAATGAAGTCGGTAGAATCACTTAATGTGTAGGCCTAAAATGAAGTTTATTTGTTGTTTGTTGTTGTTCTTTTAAGTCCTAACAACATCTAAGGTCATATCAGGACCGGTACCGACTTGTGACAGTGCGCACTCGTGGCGACTTTATAGTGCTGTCCCACTGGGAAACCAGGCCACCGGCACCATGACCTGGCTTCCCACTCAGTCACATTATCCTGACACTGAGCACTCCAGTCCTTGCCCTGTCCTAATAATGGCGAGCGCCTGGCTAGGAAGAGACAATTATCAAATTTTAAGACATTGGTTTGACTCGACCAGGGTTCGAGCCCACGACCCCACGATCTACCAGCACGGGAGACGGACGCTCTAACTCATTCGGCCATCCCATCTGGTCGGCCCCTGAAATGAAGGTAGTGGCCGATAGCGATGAAGGGAATGGGTGGAGGCGGGTAGTTTTTATTAGGTACGGAGGTAAAAGCAGTGGGGCAGCACTATAAAAAGTTCCCATGAGTGCCTTCTTCTTTGTGGGGGGTTTGTAACCTTGACGGTTACAGGCTGCTGAACTGCAGCATTATATAAACAGCAGCGATAAATCGGTCCGTTTTTGGCTAAAGTGTAGACTTCTGACGGGGGAGTGTGTGGAAGTAGGGTGTACTTGACTATTGTAACATAGCAGTGAATATATGGAGACTGCTTCCTACTTACTTATTGAGGGGTTTGTGACCTAGCGGTCACTGGCTGCAGGACTGCAGCATTAATAAACGGCGCTGTTAAAACGGCCCGTTTTTGGCATGTGGTTTTTTTGGGGGGGGGGGGGGGTCTTTCCTTCTTGCTTCGTCCAGCTTGAGGTGTGGTGGGGGGGTGGGGGGTGCTTTGTGCGGTGACTTGTGCTGTGGTGCAGTGGTGGCCTGGCAGGTGGCAATACGTTCTTGGGCCCACGGTCCTGTACCTCGACCGGAGATCAAAGCGGGATCCGGTGTCATTGGCAGCAGCGCCATGGGCGGCGCATTGGTCTTCCGGGCCTTCGTCGCAGGGTGGGTGGTCCAGAGCCAGTGGCTCTTGGACCGGGGTGATGTGGGTGGGTGTGGCTGAATCCGCGGTCCCGGCACCCACTCTGTCGGTGATCGAAGCGGGAACCGGCGTTGTGGGTGCAGGGGTCGAGGCCTGTCACATCGGTGTGTCCAGGACCGCACGGGGCTCCTGGTGATGGGGCTGCATCCGGTGGGATCTCATGGGGCTCCCGGGTGGGACCTCACGGGGCTCCCGGTGTAGGGGCTGCGTCCGGTGGGATCTCATGGGGCTCCCGGGTGGGACCTCACGGGGCTCCCGGTGTAGGGGCTGCGTCCGGTGGGACCTCACGGGGCTCCCGGGTGGGACCTCACGGGGCTCCCCGATCGGGACCTCACAGGGCTCCCTGAGAGTGGTTGCTAGTCACTGTCGCTGCTGTTGGGTTCAGAGTCGTCGGCGATGGGTTCGGGGCCACCGACGATCTCGAAGGTGTGGTAATTTTGTCTATAGAATCTACCGAGTGGCTCCCATGAGGACTCGGAGAGTCTCTCGAGGATGGCGAGCGCAGCTCGGGTGTCAGACAAGTTGTGTGGTGGGCCGAGGAAGTCTCGGATGGCAGTCCTATCAAAGGCCGCACATGACGCCAAGACGTGGGCGACGTTGAAGACTTTGTCACCGCATGGACATCGTTGCAATGCAGGGGTATCGATGAACCGCCTGTATCCAGTCCTGAAGCGCGTGACCGCCTCTTGCACGGA
The DNA here is from genome assembly GCA_030323885.1 of Branchipolynoe longqiensis. Lineage (NCBI taxonomy): Eukaryota > Metazoa > Annelida > Polychaeta > Phyllodocida > Polynoidae > Branchipolynoe > Branchipolynoe longqiensis. The sequence goes on along the minus strand of CM059192.1, from coordinate 10,234,318 downwards.
TGCAGAGAGGTTTCTTGGGACTGGTAGGCGCGCTCTGACATTTTTGTGCCAGGCCCAACTGATGGAGTATGGGTTCCTGACGGTGGTGTCGTGGAGGGAAGCCTCCCACAGGGCTTTGGTGGCTCTAGCGTGAGTGGCTTTGAGCTTGGACAAGGAGTGGTCTATGACGAGGTCGATCTCAGGACGGCGGGAGCCATCCAGAGCAGCTGAGTCAGCCTGGTCATTACCGGGAAGTCCGATGTGGGAGGGGACCCAGGCCAGCACTGTGTTGAGTTGAGCTTCATGCCTGGTGACGATGGTGTTCTGGATCAAGGTGGCCAGAGAGTGGTTAGCTCTGTGGTCCTTGATCTTGCAGACTGCGTTGAGTGAGTCAGTGACCACTATGCAGCTGCAGTGCCGCAGATGGGTCAGTGCATGGTGGATGGTGGCGAGCTCTGTATCGAGGGTGGAGGAGTAGTCCGTGACCCTGATAAGGCGTCTAGCCTGCCCATCTGGTAGGAAGTAGCCAGCCCCGGCTCAGCCTGTGTCAGGGTTGAGCGAGCCGTCGGTGTAAACCGTGGTGGCTAGAGGGAAGTCCTCTTTGGCCCGGGCAATGGTTTCCTGTGCCAGGGTTTTGAGGACGATAGTCTGGGAGTTGGTTCGTGCTGAGCAGAGGCTGGTGAGTCTGACCGCAACAGACGGAGTACCAGGGGGGTCTCGCCCGGAGGTCAGGGACATCAGCGAGTGTCAGCCCGTTTTCGCACCCCAGGAGAGGCCGAGGCGCCGTCCTGGGCCGTTTTGTAGGCAGGAGGCTGCGCTGCGGTAGAAGGTGGAGTGGCCTGTGGACAGGGCTTGGCAGAGGTGGTTTACCAGCAGCTGTTGTCCGCATAGGTGGAGTGGTGGGAGGTTGGCCTCAAGGAGGAGGATCTCAACCCTGGTTGTCCTACGAGCTCGAGTGATGAGTCGCGCTGCCTGGCATTGGACTCTTTCCAGGGTGAGGAGGTCTTTGGTCAGGGTGCTACTGCGAGGCAGGCGGGACTTACGGTTCTTTCTGCAGTAACCAATCCAGGAAATGGTGTTGGCTGCATAGTTGTAGAGGGCCCGCACGGCCTGTTTGTAGAAAAGGCTGAGCACTTCAGCTGGTGCTCCCCAGTTGAACCCAGAGATTCTAGTCATTAGAAGAAGTCTCTTGTTCATTCTGGAGGTCAGATGCTTTACCAGTGGGCTCATGGAGAGTTTGTGGTCGAGCCTGACTCCGAGGTAGTCGAAGGCTTCCACCCACTCGACGTCCAAGTCCCCGGCACGGAGTGGGTGGGGGGGCTGATCGGCAAACATCATCATAGCTTTGGTTTTGTTTGCGGATATTTTGAGCGCCAGCTCACGGCAGGAGCTGCTAAGTAGGAGCCGCGAGGAGGGGCAAGTCCCTGGTGCGTGAGCAGACGACAGCGATGTCGTCTGAATAGCACAGGATCTTGACGTGTTTGAGGCGCCGTTCAGTAATGCCTGTTTCCAGTCGGCTTATGAGGGCAGCGACTAGAGCATTAAAGAGGAAGGGGCTGAGGACAGCCCCCTGTGGGACGCCGTTTTTTAGGTGGTTGAGGGGAGAGGTGCTGCCCTGGAAGCGGACACTGGCTCGCCTATCACTTAGGTAGTTTTTAACGAACGCCAGGGGCTTCCCGGTGACTCCCAGCTCAACCATGGAGGTGAGGACTACGTTGTGGTCGACCAGCTCGAAGGCCTTCTCCAGGTCGAGGAAGATAACAGCCGCACAAGAGCGACTTCCCTTGGCACATACTATCTCCTCGACGAGGGTGAGGACGGCAGGCTGCGTGCCACGTCCGCCTCGGAACCCGACTAGTTCTTCGGGGAAGCCATTGGCCGGGTCACTGGAGAAGGTCTCGAGCCGGCCCAGTATGATTCTCTCTACCACTTCCCCGAGGGATTGTAGCAGCGAGATCAGCCTGAACTCGCCCAGGTCTTTCTTTGGGATGGGTACGATGACCGCGTCCTTCCACGATTGCGGTATAATTGCTCGTGTGCAGACCGAGTTTAGGAGGGGAGCAGAGTTTCCCTGTTATGTGTGGACAGGCGGGTCCACACCGTGGTAGGTACACCGTCTGCTCCGGGGCTCATTTTCTTCCGCTGGGGGTGGAGTGCCCTCCCGAGCTCGGTCTTTGTAAGGGGGCGGTCAAAGCCATGGGCGGAAGGGAGGTCTATGGCGTTGTTGATAGCTTCCTCTCGCTGGGGGGTGTCTCTGGCGAGGGTTTGTAGGTGTGTGTTTGGTAAGCAGAGTTGTGGGTCTGTCCTGTTAATGAAGGTGGTGAGTTGGTTTGTGGCTGCTTGTAGTGGGTTTGGCTCGAGGGGTGCCTGTGGGGTGGTTCCCTGTAGGTTGTGTAGTTTCTGCCAGAGGCGTGTGAGTGAGGTGTTCCATGAGATTTTGGTGCACCACAGTTTCCACTTTCTGTCGTTTTCAGTTGTGATGAGCTCATTCAACCATTGGGTGGTAATGTTGACTAATTTTTCAGTGCCTGGGTTGGGGTTGGAACGGAGCTTGCGGAGGAGTTTGTTTTTGTGGTGTTTGGCTCTCCTGATGGCGGGAGAGTTAGTGGTGCCCGGGAGGCGGCGGTTTGTTGTCTGTTGGATGGTGGCTTCCATGGCGTGGCGGACAAGCGTGGTGAACTCGTCGCAAGTGTTGGGAGTGTTGGGAGGGTTGGTGTGTGTGAGGCGTTGTAAGTGTTGGTTGAAGGCTTCCCAATCGGCTCCGTCCAGGTTAAATCTGGCCGGGTTTTGTGGAGGAGGGACCTAGGTAGCGTCTGTGCGCAGGAGCGCTGCGTGGTGGTCTGAAAACAGGTCAGTCAGCTCCCACCAGGCTGTGGCTGCGAGTTGTGTGTTTAGGATGCAGAGGCGAACCATCATTCATTAGGGTATGGCTCGCCGAGTCAAGGACCTCTGCGAGTAGGGTGCATCCTCTGGCGGTGTCTGTGTTGTTGCGTCCCCAGATGGAGTGGTGGGTGTTAAAGTCTCCCATGATTATTTGGTGTGTTGTTGCATTGGCGTGTGCCTGGAGGATGCGCTCCAGGGTGTATTGAGTGTTGCAGGGGTTGTATATGTTGTAGGTGTCTATTATGGTTGTGGTCAGCTTAAGGCGTACACGTAGCATGTCAGCCGTGGGGTTAGCTCTGGATGTTGGTATTTTGGTGGCGTGGATGTGGTTGTTGACTAAGGTGGTGGTGCCTCCCTTTGGTCTACCTCCGACCAGTGATTCCACTGCGGGAATGTGGTAGGTGGTGTAGCCTTTGATGTGTGGTGGCTCTATCTTCCATGTTTCCTGGAGCATAGCCACGTCTATGCGGTCAGTTTTTAGCTTGTTGATGAGGGTTGTGAGTTTTGTCCGTAGGCCTGCACAGTTCCAGGAGAGGACTGTGAGGTTGGCGGAGTTGGTTGGAGGTGGAGTGGGGTGTGTGTGGTGGTCGGTGTTGTGGTTGTTATGCTGAGTATCCATGTTGGTGACTCAGGGTGTTGCGGTTGATTGGTGGTGTGGAGGTTGTGGGTTGAGGTATGAGGGTTGAGGTGCGGAGGAAGCCAATAAATAGTTGTATTATGGAACCCAGCGGGTCGCTGGCTGTTCCTTGGGGGAGGTTGTCTTCAATTGCTTGAAGTATGTCATGGGAGTGTGTGGCTGTGGGTGTTGGGATGGGGGTGGGTGTGGGTGTAGGTGTGGTTGTGGGAGCGGGTGTGGGTGTTGGTGTGGGTGGGCGTGTGGGTGTGGGCGTGGGCGTGGGTGTTGGTGTGGGTCAGGTGTTAGGTGTGGGTCTGCGTGGGGTTTGGGTGCTGGCGTCGCACTTGGGTGTGGCGGTACTGGTCTGCCTGGGGGTTTGTGTGGCGATGGATTGTGTGTGTGGGCAGTGTGTGGTGGTTTTGCTGGGGTGCGGTGGGTGTGGGTGGAGGGAGAGGAGGGGTGGGGCACATGGGGTTGGGAGGAGGGTGCGTTTTGGCCGTAGTGGGGGGAAGTTGATGAGGGGAGGTGTGGGTTCGGGGTTGTCAGGTGTGTGGTAGGGGGAGGGTGGGGGTGGGGTTGGGTTGGTCGGTTTGGGAGTTTGTTTAGGGGGGGGGGGGGGCTGAGCTTGCTCCAGAGCCTGCGCTTCTCTGGGCAGCGGGGGTCTCGGGAGGTGTGGTTGCCACCGCACGCTGTAGATCTGACGTTCAGCGCGCACCCTCCGCGAGGTGGCCCGGTAGCGCACAGTGTCCACAGATCACATCTGTGGCGCTACACTCCCGTTTGTAGTGTCCGTACCTCTGGCACTGGGTGCAGTAGGTTGGGCGTTTGTGGGGGGTTGCCACCCGAAGGTGGCCATAGGGGCCGAAATCAAGCTTGGCGAGGGTGCTGAGGGGGGGAGGTGGTGTAGATATTGACACAGTGGGTGGGCTTACCACTTTTGGGGGGCTGTGTGTGAGGGTCGTCTGGTTTTGGGGTTTTGGGATTTGTTCGTGGTCAGGGCAGGGAGCGGCGGGGCTTGTGGTGGTGATTGTAGAGTGTGTTGGCGAGGTTGGGGGGGGGGTGTTGGAGGGGAGCCTACATCAATGACGGACTCATCGTCCGAGCTAGACGATGAGTCGCTGTCATCGTCTGAGCTAGACGATGAGTCGCTGTCTTCTGCAGACTGGACAGGGGAAGGGATGTTGGTGTAGGCGTGGTCAGAGGCAGGTTGGGGGACCTGTGGGGGGTTGTCTCGGGTTTCCGTGAGGTAGGTGTCTTCCCGGGAGTGGTATGGGGGTGTGTGGCCCTGGTGGCAGCCCGGGTGTGAACCCCGGAGGGGTCGCAGGGGTTGTCCGTTGGGGGTGTCCGTGACCGCGGCATGCTGTGCCCTTGTTCTAGGGGGTGGCTACCCGGGGCTGGCATGAGGGAGGTGTCGGTGGTGGTCCACCAGTGGCGGCGAGGGGTTTGGGGCGACTGAGCCGCCAGTAAGATTCCCGGCCCAAGGGAGTCAGGGTGGGGGGTGAGGCGATTGAGGCTGATTGGGGAGGAGGGGGTGAGGGGGCCGCCCCGTGGGCGAATAATGTCGACTCTGTGAGGGGGGGGGGGGGGAGATGAGGTAGTGCGTGTGGAGTAGGTGGGTCGGTCAACAACAACAACAAAAATCAGAACAAGCAGAAGGAAGCCCAACCCATCAGTAATAGTAATAATTAAAGGTATGGTATGAGTGAGAAGATAAGTATCACTGGTGGGTAATGGTGTGGAGGTAGTGAATCGTCCGGCTATCCGGGGGAATCGGTAGTTGGTGTGTGTGTGGTGTGGGTGAGGTGTGTGTAGGTGTGCTGCTCGTCAGTAAAGTATCAGATCAATTAGGAGCCTATAGTAAAGAAGCCCGCCAACCCCTGCCCAAGTAGGTGATCAGTACCCCACCCGAATCAGTCAGTAGTTGTATGGACCCTGCCCGATCAAAATGGAGTAGTACCCGAACAGGGGTAGGATGAGCTATCAATCAAATGGCAGATAATAGATCAGCACCTAATCAAATGACGAGGAGGAAAAAGGGAAGAAGAAAGAAGAAAAAAAAAAAGGGGGGGTGACAGTGACGGAGGTGGGGGGGATGTCGCAGCTAGGTTGGAGCGACAGTGACAGGATTGTGCTGGGGAGGTCTGCCGGACAGGAACGGTATGAGTCGGCGGATGTGGGTGAGGGTTAGGTATGTATGTAAACAATGACGGTATTAGTGACAGTGACACTGGGGGAGGGAGGTGACAGCGTCAGTGGGTAGTGACGAGGGTGAGAGTGGTATGCAGACAGCCAAGAGAGGACAATATATATGTATTATTGTTTTCTAGTGGTGTCAGTGACAGGGGGGTACTGACAGTGACAGTGATGGTCGGTGACAGTGGGGGGGTTGTGACAGTATCAGCGAGGTGGTGATGAGGTAAACAGTGATAGGCAGGGGGGGGTTGGAGGTTGGTTAGGGGTAGGGTGAGAGTGACAGCGTCGGTAGGGAGTGTCGAGGGTGATAGTGGTATGCAGACAACCAACCGTTATTGTTTCTAATGGTGTCAGTGACGGGAGGGGTACTGACAGTGACGGTGATGGTCGGTGACAGTGGGAGGGGGGTGAAAGTATCAGCTAGGTGGTGATTGGGTACACAGTCACAGTGATAGGGGGGGGGGGGCGGATTGGAGGTTGGTTAGGGGTAGGGTGACAGTGAGAGTGAGAAACAACAGAAGGGATGGGAAAAGTAGGACGGTCCAAACATGTGCTCTAACCAGTATCAAGACCTGTTAGAAAGCAGTCTCCATATGATATAGGAAGAAAAGGGACGGTACAAACATGTGTGTTAGACCGGCTCAAATCAGTGTTTGTAGCGTTGACAGGGAACCAACAACAATGCCAAACAACAACAACACCAACAAACATACAACAACAACACCAACACCAACAAAAACAACAAAACACAGGGGGCACACAGAAAAAAAAAGAAAAAAGAAGCAACAAAGAAAGCAACAAGGAAAGCAACAGTCAGCAACAAGTCCCTGTGGTAGGGGGAAAGGGACGGTACTAACCTAGGGACATCTGCCGATCGTCGACAGTGGTAGTGAGAAACAACAGAAGGGATGGGAAAAGTAGGACGGTCCAAACATGTGCTCTAGCCAGTATCAAGAGCAACTACCTGTTAGGTAGGTAGGTAGGTATGGGTTGTTTGTAACCTTACGACGGTTACCGGTTGCAGAACTGCAACATTATAGAAAGGCTCCGATAGGTCGGCCCAATCTTTGGCTTGAAGACATGTCTTCTGTAGAGGAAGTGGTCTTCGTAGAGGAAGTGTTATGAAGGCTGGGACATCCTTCACGACGTAGTGACGCCGGGGCGCCGGGTGGCAGCGGATCTCTCCGTGCCGTATGTATGTAGTAGAGCTGTATGGTGTGTGTAGTGTAGTGTAGCACTTGCATCCGGTCAGCAGGGGTTCGAGGAAGGCGGGCAAAGGTGGGAGCAGCGGTCGTTCCAGCAACAAGAACCAGACAGAGAAATCGCAATAGGTCAAGGGCCCCACCCAAGAACACAACAACCCTGGTTAGGGGAAGAAGTGAGCCTGGGAGAAATCGAATGGGCCGAATCTAGGAAAGAGAAATGAGGAGAGTTGAGTCAAAGGACCGTGCCTATCTGCCCTATGGTGACCATCCGGCGAGCCATAGACACGGACAGAGTAAGAGTAGAAAGTGAAAATGCCGGCAGGCACCCCCTCCTGGAACTCTTTTTAGACATATCAAGGAGGTGTCAGGCCGGCAGAGAGGTGATAGAGAGAGGTGTGGACGAAGTGCGGTCCGGATAGCACTCAGATGCACAATCCCAGGATCACAGATTTGAGATGAGTGGCTATGGTAATGTATTCAATTTTGTTTACATTACTTTAACAACTTCAATTTTGAATAGTCAGAAACACTCTATGTTGTGAGTTCATCCATTTCAGCAGATTTGTTTGGCAGTTTAATAAAGAACAATAGATAGAAATTAAATTCTATGTCTATGAATTACTGATGATATTATATAACATGCACAGTGTAGAGAAATGTTCTTATATATCTGGGTTCTCTAATTCTTTGAGATTATCACTAGCAGTTTGGTAGACCCATCTTTGAGTTTGTTTAATTTCTCTGTTTATAGATCTCAGCAAATAATTTGCAGCAAGGTATTTGAAATTTTTGTTGAAACTACCAAACAATGATTTCTATAATATGAGTTTACCCAGTCCATCCATTTATATTATTTAGAAGCCCAATCTAGTTAGTAGATACAAATAGTTCTGTGTATAAGAATTACTTATGTTATTATATCACATGTAGCCAAAATGAATTTTATCTGGGTTCTCTAAATTTTTAGTTTGTTAACTATAAGATGACTTCGAATTTGTTTAATTTCTTTTGTTTATCAGCATACTTTACAAATTAAAGAGATATTCAACAAACTCTATGTTGTGAGTTTTTAACCCATTTCTTCATTTCTAGTTTACTATTTGGTAACCCAAGTAAGTCTATAAATGCGAGGTAACCATATGTTATGAATTACTCATGTTATTATATAACATTCACAATGTTCCAGACAGTGAGTGAGACAATGGAGTATGTAAATGAGATGACGTCATGGAAAGTTTAGCCGGCGGTTCCGTGAGCCCTGGACGGGAATAAACCATTCAGTATCCAGAAGTCAAAGTGTTCAGACGTTGTACTTTTACAGTCAGTACCCATCCTGATATGGCCTTTGATTTGATCAGGACGTAAAACTCCAGCAAACAAACAAATTCTCATATAATCTCGAGTTAAACGGATCCTGCTGTGCGAATAATAAATCCTTGATATTAGTAGTAGTACTAGACCTAGTACTAGTAGCTAGTAGACCTAGTACTAGTAGTAGTACTAGTAATAAGCTGTGTTCACACGGGCAAAGTTTATGTCGACTTAGACAAGTCGATTTATATGAATCGATTTAGTGTCGTGTTGACACACGCAGTACTTTTAGCTGGAAATCGATATCTGCGCATGAGCAAGTCCAGTCTGACCAGCACCAGTTTTCGATTAGGCGACGTCACCACGAGAGAGTGGGTTCGACCTAGATATGTATGGACTGAATCGTATTGGTTTGGAACGGTCAAAACTTCTGCTGGGCAGTGAAGCCCTAAAAATATATTATAAAAAAAATATCTGTGCACAGCTAGCGGTTTCATAGACCAAATTATATAGTATGCACTTTTGATCGACCGGAAAGTCAACAAACTAAGGTCTCGACTGCGCATGCGTGTGACGCGCTAAACCTCCTCAGCTAAACCTCCTCAGCTAAACCGGTTGCGTTCACACACGCAAGATAAATCGACTCACGCAGTATCGATTCGCCTAAACTACCTCATGATGGTGGTTTCCATGAACCGATTTACATGAGTCGATTCAGCCCTAAATCGACACAGCGTCGCATTCACACGGCAAATGTGTGTCAACCTAGGCCAGTTGATTTATATGAATCGATTTAAAGTGCGTGTGTGAACACAGCTGGGGCCATATGCAGGACGCGGTGTTATCGAGCCAAAACGCGTTTAGCGCGGGATTTCCAGTTTAGCGGCGAAAATGGTGTATGCGGGAGGCGGTGTTATGCTAATACCGCATGTTTAAGGTCGGCTACACTAACCCAATTTCACAGCACGTTTACAGGTGCTTACATTAGATTGAGAACTGGAGAGCTAACTCTGGCACTACTTGTTTATTGTTTCCTTTGTTCTGGAACCTCCTCTCTGAGTATGATGGCCCAAACTTACAAACACGACATCCCTCCTTTTCTTAGATTAAAGAACATGTATCGACAATGTTACTATATTACTAAATACTTAGTTCAGCCAGTCCTTGATCAACTAGATGTTCATGTTACTTTAAATGGTTTCTAAGTAAGTAGTTTTCTTTATAAGCTTTACTTTGTTACAATAGCTTTCACTTAGTTACAAAATCATTGAATCGTGCTGGCTTTTTCCTTATTCGCTGAGGTCTTGAAATTGGTATCAACACGTTTTCAGTCTGTACTGTTGGTGGAGTGATAGTTGTTTCAGTAGGTAACTCTGAACCGATCTCCTGCGTAGAGTCCCCCAGACTGTCCGCTATGCCCTTTTTAGTGTCACACAGATCCATCATTTGTTGTGTCTTCTCACATGTCTCCGGATCTTCTCTCATGGATATGTCATGTGGTGGGATGAAATGCTTCACATGGCTAAAGTTACGTGTATACCTAGCCCCTCCTGGTGCTTCAACCGTCACACTTCCCCCCGATTTGCTGACAACAGTATGGGGTGCATGCTTAAATGTTGTTGATAATTTATTGCTCCTCTCCTGTTTCAATAGCACCCGGTCCCCCACCTCAATGTTCATAGGACGAGCACACCGTCTGTTGTCTGCATAGATCTTTGCTTTCTGTTTCTTCTCTGCATCCCGGTCATGAACTTCAAAATCAATGTTACCACCATCCATGATGCTTGGCATCTTTGTACGAATTTTTCTATTAAAAAGCAATTCCGCTGGGCTGCGACCGGTTGTTGGGTGTCGCAGTGCCCTGTACTGTAGCAGGTATTTCCTTAACTCGGCCTTCCAGTCTTGCCCTTCCGCTTGCGCTATCTTCAAGCGCTTAAGTATTGACAAATTCTGTCTCTCCACTTCGCCATTAGCTTGTGCCCATTTTGGTATGACTCGGTAATGAGAAATTCCGTTTTCCCTGCAGTACACATTAAACTCATCAGATATGAACTGTGGTCCATTGTCTGACTGAATACATTTTGGCATTCCATGACGTGTAAATGCCTCATCAAGGTTCTCAAGAACCTTCTCCGTCGAAGTCGATTGAAGAATGGCAACTTCATAGTATCGACTGTAATAATCAACTGTCACTAGGAGTGAATGTCCTGATGGAAGCGGTTCTAGTAAGTCTACAGCGACGTCATTCCAAGGTCCATCTGGCAGTGGTGTTGGTGAAATAGGTTCTGGTGGGTTAACATGAGCAACCACCTGACATCCGTGACAGCCTCGGCAGTAACGTTCTGCTCCCCGATCGATACCTGGCCACCAAACCTTGCACCTCAGGTTTTGCTTTGTGCCCACAATACCAAGATGTCCTTCGTGTGCTAGTGCCAAGGTATGTGTTCTTAGTTTCACGGGCATAACAATGCGTGTACCCCACATAACTAACTGTCCATATTTACAGAGTTCTCCAGCCACAGGTGCATATGACTTGCATTTTTCAAATTGTCCAGTGTCAATAGCACGTCTGACTTCCTCCAACTCCTCATCGGCTGCTGAAGCTTCTTCAATTTCATGTGTGGTCAAAGCTTCTGGTGTTGCCCATATAGCTACGAATCGTACATACTCTTCTGCACCATGGTGATGATCAGACGTTATGGAAGCTTTACTCAACAACCGTGATAGTGAGTCTGCAATATTTTGCTTCCCTGGTATGTACTTTACTCTGAATCAGTATGGTTGAATTCTCAGCACCCACCATTCGATCCTTGCACATGATTTAGAGCGTGGCCCATATATGACCTCTAATGGCTTGTGGTCAGTAGCGAGAATGAATTCTATCCCATATACATAGGGGTGAAACCTCTCACAAGCCCACACCAGTCCTAATGCTTCTTTCTCGGTTTGAGAATACCTCCTTTCACAGTCCGTCAGGCTCCGACTTGCATAGCAGATCGGTACCATCTCGCCTCCCTGCCTTTGCAGCAACACAGCTCCAAGACCTAGTGGTCCTGCATCTGTAATGACAGTTGTAGCAGCATCCTTGTCAAAGTATGCCAGCGTCCCAGCTTCGGCCATACTCTGCTTTAGTTTTCTAAATGATGCCTGTTGCTCAGACCCAAAGCAGAATGGTACATCTTTCCTGGTCAGCCTTCTTAACAGTTCTGCGATTGTAGCAAAATGAGGGATAAATCTGGCACAGAAGTTTGCCAGACCTAGGAAGCTTCTCACCTCGGAAGTGTTTTCTGGCTCCCTTGCCTCTTGTATTGCTCTCACTCTTTCCTCTGTTGGACCAATCCCCTTCTCAGACAGTAAGATGCCCATAAAGACCAGTTTCTTCATGTTGTACTGACATTTCGCTAGGTTTACAGTTAGTCCACATTTACTTAGTCGCTTCAGAACTTGATGTAGTCGCTCATCATGCATCTTCTGATCTGGAGCATGAATAATGATGTCATCTGATATGTTTGAAGCTCCTTCGATTCCAGCTAGTGCTGTTGCAATTTCATGTTGATATTGCTCACTAGCAGCATTCACTCCGAATAGCAGCCGGGTGAATCTGAATAGACCCATGTGTGATGCAAATGTAGTTATATCACGCGACTCTGGTGCCAGTTCCAGCTGATGATATCCCCATTTCAGATCAAGTTTGCTGAAGACCTTTGAACCATTCATGCTCTGAAGTATTTCATCAACAGTTGGGATTTGATGGCGTTCCCTCATAATGGCTTGGTTTGCTCTGCGCATGTCCAGACATAAACGAATATCACCATTGGCCTTTGGAACAATTACGAGTGGGTTCAGCCATGTTGTAGGGCCATCCACTGGCTCTATCACACCCACACTTAGCAGTTCATTGATCTTCTCTTCAACCTTGCCACATAGGTTGAATGGAACACGGCGCAGTGGCTGTGCCACCGGTCTGAAATTTTTATCAATGTGCAGTTCCACCTGCCGTCCTTTTAGTTTGCCAACCCCCATGAAAAGTTCTGGATATTGATGTTCAATCGCCGGTGATCTACCGGACACCATAGCAATATCAACTCCAATTTTTAGCACTCCTAGTTTGATAGCTGTATCCTTACTTAACGAGGGAATGCCTTTTCCATGAATCACAATAAACTCAGCTTCCACTGCATGTTTCCCAACCTTTGCTGGGCATTTAAAGCTTCCCATTATTTCAAGTGGATCCTCTGAGGCATATGTGTATAACAGCTTCTGCATATCACCTCCCTTCCTAGAGATACAGTTAATATTCTTGATTTTCAGTTTTTCCCATGTTCGTTGATCAACAATATTGCTGGTTGCACCCGAGTCGACCAGAATATCCAAGTCCACACCACCCAGGTTCACCTTGATTGTGGGTGACTTGTTTTCCCTGCTGACAGTGAATGCATAGCATTGGTCGTCTGTGCCCTCTTCTGCATTCACACAATTTACATGGCTTCTACTATGTGTCACTCCTTGGCGATCTGGATACCCTGGGCTTTTTGTTGAATGTTGGTTGCCTTTATTTTTGGTTGTGCAAACCTGTGAGAAATGGTCTTTTCCTCCACACTTCCGACATGTTTTGCCCCTAGCTGGGCACTCTGGATCTCTACCATAGTGTCCAACTTTTCCACATCTATAGCATTCTCCTTTTCGTTCACGATGCTCTTTTTTTACCTGATGTTGTTTCCACTTCTGTCTAGTTGGTGTTCCCTGGACTCGGTTTACTGTATCTACCGCCTGACCTGGTCTTTCCCTCATGGTTAGATCTTGCATCTCAGTCTCCACTCTCTCGCACTGGTCAGCAATTTCCAAGGTGCGTGCTAGAGTGAGATCAGTACCGACTTCAAGCAGTTTTCGTTTGACATAGTCTGATGTACATTTGACTAGTATTTCGTCACGGATCTGATTGTCCTGTTCGGCTCCATATGCAGTCTTTGACAGCTCTGCGCAATCGAGTTGCAAACTGTACCACAGTCTCCCCTTGTTTCTGCACCATTTGCCTAAACATGTGACGCGCATATGTTGTATTGACCAATGGGATGAAATGGGTGTTCAATGCTGCAACCGCCTCTGCGTAGTCTGTCACACCTCCGGTACCCGGCAAGGTCGCAAATATGTCTTGCACGTCTGGTCCAGCTGAATGCAGTAGTAATGCTCTACGTCTCTGTTTTGTATCAGGTGTAGCTGCATTATTGACAATCAACCCTTTCCCATCAGCATACAGTTCAAATGCAGTCAACCATCGGGTCCAACATGAACCAAGTGTTGCAGGTTCAGTCATACAGTTAAATCTTTCAATTCCAAATTTATGTCCCTCCATGGTTTGTAGTGTAATAAGCTGACAGAGAACACAGTTCAACTCAACAACAGTTCAATAGTTGAACCCTTATTAGCACAATAACATACAGTCTCTAGTTAAGATGCCTTATTTAAAACCTTTGGTCCACCGTACCTCAGCAGGGTGACGCCATCTTGGATATTTTGCACAGATCTTAACCAGAGCTACAACATGCAGTTTTCAGATCATTAATACTCCCAGTAGTTGTTAAGATATCATGGGTTAAGTCAACACATTGCCAATATCTATTGTTTACCACAGATTTAACTTCACAGATCCACATGCGTTGTTGGATATATGGCTCTGCTCTCTTTCATCGTAGCCACATGCTTCTAGCACCAATCTCTTTGTCTAGATTCGATGATCGCGGTGCCGTTTTCAGAGTCTTGATACTAGTAGTTGTCGCGATTCCATGACCATATGTATGATTCCTCCCCTGTGTCAGAATCACTAGTTGTTGAGGGATCCGACATCCTCGTCGCCATTGTTATGTATCAGCATTTAAGCTTACATTAGATTGAGAACTGGAGAGCTAACTCTGGCACTACTTGTTTATTGTTTCCTTTGTTCTGGAACCTCCTCTCTGAGTATGATGGCCCAAACTTACAAACACGACAGTGTTAGGATGGATTTGTTTATATATCAGCGGTACATAGCAAGGCGTAATTTGCACAGGAATCACATTTTGCGGGATCGAACGCATCCGTTCAAAAATTTTGATGACGTAGAGCTCTTCAAGAAATTCCGATTCCGGCGGCACAACATATTGGCGATCACCGATTCCGTTAGAGACCAAATCGAGCTGGCAAACCGAAGTGGAGCTGTTCCACCACTGTCGCAGGTAGGGAGAAATGCGGTTTTATTTTGCTCACAATTAGTCTGTTAGTTTGATTTTGTCGTAATGCCTCTTTGATGACCACATAATGCCAGGATGTAGGCATAATTATTTTGGGGTGAATTTAACATGTAAATAAATGAGGAATTTTACCAATCGAACCCTCGTCGGCTGTCACTCGATTAAGTCGACAGTGCTAAAATATAGTGTGTGTTATGTGTGTGTACCACACAGTGTGTTATGTGTGTGTAACTAGACAAACTGTTATCTAGTAGGGTACATGTATTTTTAAAATGAGTGTCCATCCATATCCATACTAGTCCTTTCGTGCTGGTAGGCCCCACGTCAATTATTTTCTAACGTGCTTAATAATAGAGAGAAGTGTGACATTGTTAAACCCGTTACAATCACATTCAATGCACACCTTAGTTATCTATTTGTGTACTTTTGTATTTCCGCTTGATATGTCATTGATATGATTGTTCTTACTACACCTAAAAGCCACTACTATGTCATTTATGTCTTCGGAGGGCATGTTGAAATGTGAAATGGTGAAACATTTTCCTTTTGTGTCAATGTAATCCGATTGGTATTATTTGCTAATATTGTCCACATTTCTACTAGGTGATGATCGCCCTGCGGTTCTACGCGAGTTCCAGCTTCCAGGATGTCTGCGGGGGTTGATTGGCATGGATCAGTCAACCGTCTCGCGGACTATTCCGCGAGTGACGGAAGCCCTCCTCCGTCAACTCCCCCAAAGTGTCCAGCTTCCGACTCAGGAGGCTGCTGACCGCTGACCAGACATTTAGGTATGGCTTACCGAATGTCTTTGGATGCATCGACGGCACTCAGATCCGCATACAGGCCCCCTCCGAGTATGAGCACAAATTTGTTAACCGGAAACATTATCACTCGCTCAATGTCCAGGTACTTTTTACTCTGCATTTATTTTTTCCATACTCCCTACTCCCTATTTGAAGTAGCGTTGTCATCAGCACTGTGCTGTAGAATTAAGGCCATTCACCATCATCTGACAATTGTCCTTTTGTATTAGCTACGAACGGTTTCTATGGTTTTCATCAAATGTAGGGCTAATACATTTTGTTAGCAGCATTAATACATTTGTACTCAAGCCTTATAGTCCTCTCAGTACAGAATTAATTTTAGTGCAGCTTTTTCTCTTCAGTACAGGAGAGAATATTAGCTCTTAACCACGGTAAATTTGCAGGTAGTACAACCTGGTCACATTATATCTTTATTATATCACGACTAATCATCTGATATTATCCTTTAATCCGTTCTGTAAACTTTATTTCATGGACCTTTCCCCTTTTTTTGGCAGGTGATTTGTGATGCGGACCTAGTATTCATCGATTGTATCGTAAAGTGGCCAGGCAGGGTCCACGATGCGCGCATTCTACGGGAGTCATATCTTTTCGATGCATTCGAGAGCAACTAGAAACCTGTCAACGGCCTGCTGCTTGGGGATAGTGGTTACATGCTGAGCGACTGGCTCTTCACCCCTTTCCTGAATCCTAACTCACCACGTCAGAGGGCCTACAATAATCATCACAAAGCAGCTAGGTCTCTTGTTGAATGGTCCATAGGACTCCTAAAAAGACGCTGGCACTGTCTGCGTAGGCTCCGCTTGGACCCAGTGAAAGCATGCAACGTCATCACTGTGTGTCTCATTCTCCACAACAAAGCACGACAGCTCAACCTGGACGACCCGTCCGATTCGGAGTCTGAGAATGAAGATGAGGCACACGGGGATGCAGCAAACCAAGCATACGATCAGCGCCCTCACAATTATCGACAGTCTGAGCGGGTTCGTTCTCAGGTTGGGAAAGCTGCCCGCCAGAGAATGGTTGATAACTACTTCTAATTGTGTCATGCAGCGAAAAGTAGGTAGAAATGAAATAGACAAAACGGGGATACAATGAGGGCGACTGTTTTATTTTGCGCTTCTTTTATTTTGTACTAGGGATAATGCAATGTCCCCACCTCCCTCTCCAACTTTTCTATTTCGAGAAGTTCCCGGCGATATTTAGCTTGGAGTAGCATTGTCTGTGCCCTCAGGGTCCGTTGCTGGTCTTCCAGTAGGGCCGTCTGTGCCGTCTGTGCCGTCTGTGCCGTCTGTGCCCCAAGCTGGGCTTCTAGCAAAGCCGTTTTAGCTTTGTTCTTCGTTGCTCCACTTTCCAGCATAGCCAGCAATGCACGCTCTTCTTTGTCAGTAGGTACCTCTCTTTGCATCCTCCCATGCCATCTCGACCGCCTTTCCCTGGCTGTCAGAGGGGTTGTTGTTACCTCAGCAGGTTCCAGCTGGCAAGTGACAGGGGACGGGGCGCCTGTAAAGATCAAGTAGTTGTGTATTGTAACTGGGTGATGGTGACAATTACTAAATTTATTGTCCTTTTTTTAACGGAGAAGGAATTTTGTTTACTCATGTCAGTTTCTTATACAATGTTGTTAGCACGTGAGAGCAATTTATTTCACCAACAGTAATAAACACTACGCGCTGGAAGCACCTCCCTACAGTTACTTCATACTGAAGCAGTTGTTGCTCAAATGTATGCATGCTTGTCATTCACCCGTACTTTTGGGGTGCTTTGTAATTCATGATATTCCCTGTCAATGTAGGCCTAACCTAATTAGAAATATATGTGCTCTGAGTACAAGGGCCAAGGTGCTGCTACTCGGTGCTGCTCCTCATTTTTGCATGAACTACAGTGACTGTTGCTGTACATTATACAGCAGGAGCCACTCCCTTAATTCTACAGGATCGGTGCTGTAACTAATACAGCACTGATCAAACTTATTCTAATAGTAAGATGGCCGGAAGATCAGTGCCCCGGCACTGACAAATGTCATGTTCAGATGAATAAATACTTTACCAAAAAAAAAAAGGTCGGGGAACGCATATTCCATGATGACATTAGTGTATTCTGTAAAAATGCTATGAGTAGAAAACAAAATCAGTTAGCACGAAAATAGGTATTCCCTAAATTTAGATTGAAGTGTTGGTTGTGGAGACATATGTCTTGCGACATCGGTTACTTTGCCCAATCTGGCGTCTTTCTGTCGCACTTATCAGTTTAGTGTTAATTATGCAGAAGGTTTGATATAGGACTTGCGCACACCACTTGCGAGAAGCAGGCACATATAATATTTACCTGTTTGTACAAAAAACGGCGTGGCCCCGGAACTACCCTCAGGGGTTGTTGGAGACGGCGGTGGTGGATAGGTGACGAGTCGCCTCACGCTAGCCCGGGCGTGTCTGTCGACATCACAAACTCAGGCTGGCTCAGCGTGAACATGGTGACGCTTGTGTTTTCCTGCGAATCTATCAAAGGGTCGAACCCCCGAATGTCCACCTCGCTGGCCATAGGCAACATAGAGGGCCCTGCAAAAAGAAACGTGTGCGATTTATAGCAACTGCCCTGTCTGTACTGCATAGATTAAAGGGAAATTTAGAGCGCAAAAGTTCTGATTTGGGTAAACCCTTTGTGTATGTGTATGATGTGCGGGCATAAAAACTGTTGCCCATAAATGTTAAGCTTTCGTGCATTTTAGGGAAATTTCTGGCGCACAATTTTAGCTTTGCCTATACGAGTTTTGCATATGTACGTTGTGAGGGCATAAAAACGGTTGCCCATAGATGGTCATATTTCGTTAATTTTATGGAAATTTATGGCTCTACAGTATTGATTTAGGTATATAAGCTTTGCTGAGAATCATACACTGACAGCCGAAGTTGGTAAAAATTGTGTTGAAAAACATGTGAAAGGAAATAGAATATAGCACAACATCTATGACTATTATCCGGGATAATGAACATTGTACTCACTGGCAAAGCTGACCAGACAGGGAGCTGGAATAGAGGTAAAGCGAATTAGGATTCTACCAAACATTGTATGTAGCGAGTGAAGAGATTATTAAAATGACCAAATAACAACAACGATTCGTGTGACTTGTTGCAGGTACGAGGTACTTTAGCAGGAGAGTGGTGCCATGACAATAGCATGATTATAATGCAAATAAAGTGTGACTTGTTACAGGTACGAGGTACTTTAGCAGAAGAGTGGTGCCATGACAATAGCATGATTATAAAGCAAATAAAGTGTTAAGATGTCTAAATAACAACAATGATTCCTGTTATGTTTCACAGGTAAGAGTGTAGACCTTCCACTAAGATGATGCTACTTCCAATAAATAGTTATAAACGCTATTCTAAGTAGTTATATTTATAAACTTACCCATCACCCCTGTGTACAGGTTCGACTCCAAACCGATTATTTTCTGCATGCTTTCCTCGTAGGGGAGTGCCTGGTCCTGAGGCCCTGCTCCCGTCTCCATGGCTCTTCTCTGTCGGTTGAGGACCTCCGACTTCATGGCCTTCCACTTCTCCTTGATTTCCGAGCGGGAATGCTTACCAACCCCACAAGCATTTATAGCATTGACAACTGTGTCCCATGCCCTGTTTTTTTCTTGGAGGGTAACCTTATTGTTGAATGCCGAAAACAACATTACCCTTCCCAGCATCACCTCCTCCAGTAGCACTTGGATCTCATGGTCACCATAGTTGGCCTTCCTCTGGCGTTTGCTGGCACTGGCAGACCCATCACAAGCCATCGTCGTTGTTGAGAAAGAGGGTCGTAGTCTACTGAATCAATGACAACGGACGAACGGCACTGTGACTGACAGCCAAATTAAATGGTGGGGCAAAATCACTGCTGACACACAGTTCGCTGTTGTGCTCATGTAGGTCACAACACAAGTGACGCTTGTCAATGCGTACAGCAGTAGTAGAAGTAGTCGTATTAGTAGTCGTAGTAGTAGTAGTAGTAGTAGTAGGTGTATTCGTTATAGTTGTAGCAGTAGTAGTAATACTAGTAGTAGTTGTGTTTTTCCGATGCGGTGAACTCACATTTGCTCTTTGCTCGTGTAGGTGACAACGGTAGTGACGCTGGTCCAAGCGGATAACATTACGCATACAGCGGTGCCGCCAGTAACACGATAGAGGGGGATACGCACATTCTAAAAAACATGTGGACGTTAAAGAAGGGCTAGGGGGTGGAAATCAAGTCGATTGTCAAAGAAGAACATACAAAATAAGTGACATTTGGTCAAATTATTTGAGGCCATAATAACGCCTCTGCCGAAATTGGGTCACACATCGATGCGCTAGAAACGCCGCCGCTGATGCAGCGGTGGCCATATTGTCAAATATTGGTGCTCGCCGGGAACCGCTCAAGGGGATTCCCCAAATCTATAAATAATTTCTCGTTTAGCTAACACATACCGTTTAGGCGCCTCTGCATACGGCGTGACATACTTCGCGTGGCCGGTGATAGCTAAACATGTTTACCGGCTAACACCAACCGACGCTAACACCGCGTCCTGCATATGGCCCCAGTAAACTAAGTAGTCGGACTATCCTTGTGTTGTTGTTACATTGGTTGCTATATGTGCTAACACATTGCCAAAACATGTATGCGGTCGTTTTCTATGTAACCTCCTAGATTAACCTAGACTCCTTGACCTGGACCACCATCACCCACACCAGAGAGCGTGTATATAAACAGATGAGAGGGACAACTCCCGCGGAAAACGGTAACACCGGCTACAGTGGCGTTCCTGGCGGTTAGTGTTGAACAAGCCTTGAGTTTGCCAGTACGCTCAGTGCAAAACATTTGTTTTTATTCAAAATTAATAGAAATCCAGAACCCTAACCTTATAAATTCAATATAATCTTGTTGGTAAACATGTTTTCTATATGTGTACTAAGCGGCTTGTTTCTATTTGGTGTAGTTTTAGAGATATTTCACTTTTTCTGTAGGAAGATTGCACACGACCATTGACAATGCCTTGAGTTTGCCGTACGCGTAGTGAAAAACGTCAGTTTTATTCCAAATTAATAGAAATCCAGAACCCTAACCATATCAATTTAATATAATCTTGTTGGTAAACATGTTTTCTATGTGTATTCCAATCAGTTTGTTTCTAGGTGGTGTAGTTTTAGAGATATTTCACTTTTTCTGGATGAAGATTGCACACGACCATTGACAATGCCTTGAGTTTGACAGCTGTGTCATACACTGTTCAACAACCACCACTTGGAGCGCCACAGTCGGCAGATGTTACATGCTCTAGTATGGGAGTTGTCCCTCTCATCTGTTTATATACACGCTCTCTGCCCACACCCAGAAAATGTTGGTAAGCAGCAAGTAAAACTAAACTAATGAAACCTCCACCATGGCGACATCTTTGGAGTAGCGAAGGAACTACAAGTAGGGTGATTTTTTTCAAATGCCTCATTCCAGAATTTGACACTAGGTGGACACGGTACACTGCCTCGACCTACTTGTACTCGAACCTGTCAGTGTCGATAACTTGATCCAGTCGTTAAGAAGTATGCTAACATGAAAGAGGAATCAACAGTAGAGAACCAGAAGCTAAGTAGTTACTCCTGCAACCCCGTTTCGTGGATGTTGGAGGTGAATATTTTATCTACTGATTTCTATGAAAAATAGCACAAATCTTCCTTGTTTTACCAAACAGAATGATTCCGGGCGTACGAGTTATGCCAGTGGCTTAGCTGATAGTTACTGCTGCAGCCTAGATAAAACAGGGCGAATCTTTTTATTTAGCTGCAGCCTAGATAAAAGATCACCGTACATTCACTGATGACCAATTTCATATGACGTCAGCACATGTATTTAGGTCAGTGCGCACGCTGCTTGGCTGCAGGACAACATCCGGTCACACTGCAAACTCAATGGCTATGAGCAATCTTCATAGAGAAAAGGTGAAATATCTCTAAAACCACACCACCTAGAAACAAACTGCTTGGAACACACATAGAAAACATATTCAACGAATAGATTATATTAAATTTATACGGTTAGGGTTCTGGATTTCTATTAATTTAGAATAAAATAGACGTTTTGCACTGCACGTACCGGCAAACTCAATGCATTGTCGATACACCTAAACACGGTTTGGCGGCCATCTTGACCTAATTCCTGTTTGCAGGTACACAAACGCACATGGCAGTATCATCAGTGTGGCAGTGAGCAATCTTCAGAGAGAAAAAGTTAAATATCTCTAAAAGTACAACACCTAGAAACAAACTGATTGGAATACACATAGAAAACATGTTTACCAAAAATATTATATTAAATTGATATGGTTAGGGTTCTGGATTTCTATTCATTTTGAATAAAACTGACATTTTGCACTGCTGGTACCGGCATACTCAACGCATTGTCAATGGCAGTGAGCAATTTTCAGAGAGAAAACATTAAATATCTCTAAAAGTACACCACCTAGAAACAAACTAATTGGAATACACATAGAAAACATGTTTAACAAACGGATTATATTAAATTGATAAAGTTAGGGTTCTGGATTTCTATTAATTGTTAATAAAACTAACGGTTTGCACTGCGCGTACCGGCAAACGCAATCTCGGCAATGCATTGTCAATGGCAGTGAGCAATCTTCATACAGAAAACGTTAAATATCTCTAAAAGTACACCACCTAGAAACAAACTAATTGGAATACATATAGAAAACATGTTTAACAAAAAGATTATATTAAATTGATATGGCTAGGGTTCACGATTTCTCTTAATTTTGAATAAAACTACTGCTTTGCAATGTGCGTTCTGGCAAACTCAAGGCTATCAGGGCTTTGTTTACCTATATCCGGAAGTGGCCTCGTTCTCGCGAAATTAGGACATGCCCATATATGGCCAAACCGTGTTATCGTGTATGGCCGTGAGCAATCTTCATACAGAAAAAACACATATAGAAAACATGTTTAACAAAAAGATTATATTAAATTGATACGGTTAGGGTTCTGCATTTCTATTAATTTTGACAGAAATAGACGTTTTGCACTGCGCGTATCGGCAAACTCAATTCTCGATGTCGGACATCCGGGCACTTTTGGGGTTCACGGCGTGCGAAGGGTAAAACAAATGCTACTCCCATAGAAACAACATTAGAACTACCCTATCGATCACAGTGATTTCTGCTTTTTGGTGCTTTGAAAGCAAATTTCTCTTGTTTCTATTAAATAGTTCAGATCTTTCTCTATAATTTCATGTTCAGCTTTTTTTTTATCAGCCAATTGGAAGTTCTTGAATTTATTTGGCGAAAATAGTTTTTGAGGCCATGATCTGGTAAGGCTAACACTGGCACTGACACTCAGAATATCCCAACTTTCACTATTATCTCTGTTTTTAATATTTTCAGAGAAAATTGCTCTTAGGTTAAATTAAATACCTCAGATCTTCCTCTTCAATCGCGCATTGTGGTGGGTTTGATCGGCCCAGCTGCTGGTTGGTGTTTCACATGTAAACACATACAATTATATTATACATGATATAGGTAAGTATGAATACACATCAATATGAAATTGCTATGAACAAATACACATCATCATCAGCATAACCATCATCATTCATATATACATCTATACATATATTATAGCAACTGTTTAACCAAGAGAACAGCCAGCGCACCAAGTGGTGGGTTTGATCATTTTGATTACACAGTACTGGCTGAGTGAGCCGTCTTAGTATAATAGGGTCTTTGGCGCTACTCTGTGGCAGACTGGCTGAGTGAGCCGTCTTAGTATTATAGGGTCTTTGGCGCTACTCTGTGGCAGAGCATTGTGAAGGCGTTAAGCCCTTAGGCTATTATTAACCAATCGCTGTCGTCTACCCTGTTTGCTGCGTAGCGAAGCTCAATGAGCGATTTCCATTTCTGTTTGCTGGATTTTGATTATTCAACATGAGTATACAAATGGCGGCCCCCATATATGGCTATTTCCATATCTGTTTTCTGGATTTTAGTGAGTTCATGTTCCACCTCTATGAGTCTGGGTATTGTTTATGTATATATATGTACACGTGTTAGTCATTAGCCTACCCCCCAGCCCCCCGGGTGGGTCGGGGGGAGGCTAATGACGAACACATGTACATATATACATAAACAATACCCACACTCATAGAGTGTGACAGTGCCATACATTTCGACACCAAAATCCAGCCAATGGAAACTGAAATAGCCCTATTTGGCGCCACCATTTGTATACTCGTGTTGAATAATCCAAATCCAGCAAACGGAAATGGAAATCGTCTGCTGAGCTTCGCTACGCAGCACACAAGGTGGACGACAGCGATTGGTTAATAATTGCCTATGGGCTTAACGCCTAGACGATGCCCCACCGCAGAGTAGCACACACCAAGTCGAGGTACAACTATTCTGGTCCCTCCCTACAGATCTTCCATAGTGATCCAAGTTGCCCGGTGTGGCGTTTTAAAATCTCTGTGTTTAGATTCTACGCTCGTGGTTCTGCGCATGCGTCAAAATCGAAGGTATTTCAGCGTATTCGATTAATCAACTCGGGTGACCGTAGCAACTTTTTGATGCACAAATGTGATGTCATCGCTCCTAGCCAACCCCAGCCAAGAGGTGGCTTCAACTTTTGCACCGGGGACGTGTTTTTGTCAACTCCTCTCGCGGTGTTCTATTTGAATTTCTAGCAACTCGGGTGACCCGTGTTAATCGAATACGCGCATGCGCATAACTCATTGACAGATGCGCAGAACCCCGAGCGTAGATTCTAAACACACTGAGATTTTAAACCGCCACACCTGGTCGTGTTAATCGAATACGACCCCGGGGGTGGTCCTAAGTATTGCTTATTCATATTAGACTTTAAAAGTTGAATTGAGAGAATCCAGTAACCGCTATTTAGTTTGTAAAAAAAAGAGGTGGTTTCATTTTTGCATTCTTTCCCAGTACACCAACTCTATGCCAATATAGTTATAGATTTACTTTGTTTGTTCAAGTGTTTTTATTCCTCTGAATAACATCCAGCCCTAATGACAATTGCCACTACACAGTAAACAAATCTACACATTGAAACTAGGCCATCCACAACTTGTTTATAATTGATTCATGTAAAGCAGTTTTTGAATAGGTTTAGACATGGTTGTTTACGCTTACTGTGGGCGAATATTTATGTAACTGCCCCCAAGATAAACTATTTTCCTATAATCCTCGAAACAAGACTGGGACTAGCTATGCGGCGTTCTCTGTGGCGGAGTGGTTAGAGTGTCTGACTCTTTTCTAGGTCAGACTCCTAATCTGAGGGTCGGCGGTTCGATTCCCCGTGCCCCCAGCTCTGCCAATTTGGATTTCCACTGCTGTGTATAACTTACAGCGTCATCAAAGGCCGGTTGCTCTCATACCATGTCTATAGCCCCGTTCACACTGGCGAGTTAAAACGCTTCATCTAAATCGCCTTGTCTAGTTTGCTTCACATTCGCCGTGTGGACGCTACGCTAAAGCGATTTAGGGCTGAATCGATTCAGCTAGATCGGTTCATCTATACCACCTCACGCGGTAGTATAGATGAAGCGAACTAGCTTAAGTCGGCCCATCTTGTTTGTGTGGACGCAACCGACTTACTTGAGGTGGATTAAGGACATCACACGCATGCGCAGTCGAGACTTGAGTTTGTTTATTTTCGGGTCGATCAAAAGCGCATATTATATAATTTGGTCTATGAACCGGATAGAGGTGCACACATTTTTTTTTCATCATTTATTTATAGGTTTTCACTGCCCAGCAGAAGTTTTTACAGTTCCAAAACAATATGATTCAGTCTATACATATCTAGGTCGAACCCACACTCTCTCGTGCCGATGTCGACTAACCAAAACTGGTGCTGGTTAGTATGGACTTGCTCATGCGCAGATATCGATTTCCGGCTTAAGCCGGCCCAAGTACTGCCCGTGTGGACGCCACACACTTTCAAACTCGGTCTGTGTGAATGCGCCACTAATTCACTTCATCTAGTTTGCCTCATCTAAGTCGGCCTAAACTCTGCCCGTGTGAACGGGGCTTATGTGGTGTGGGAGGTTAAAAATCCCTTGGGTCAGTAAAAGTGTAGGCTCGGGCTTTCTATCGACCAGCAGAGGAATGAGGAAGACCAGTCGTCTATGACTCAAATTTCCCATGCTTGAACAACTAATGGGACTAGCTATCCACATGGGGATTGTAGAAACTGCATTAAAAATAAAATAAAAAGTCTTCTTCATATCCATTGCGAATCATTGTTTAATTAGAGTACACTGTGAGAAGCTAAGTTCTTTCATTCCTTCAATATGTGTCACACTGTCTACGCCAAGAAATAAACTTGAAGTTATAGTAATTTTACCATATCGTATTCATGAAACAAACCATTTGGTTGGCTCGGCATGACCACCTCTCAAATCACCTGAAAGTACATCTGACTGGCTCCAAGCGTAAGCTAGCACAAGGCAAGTCCAACCACTAACTAAAAAGTATGTCACGAAGGCAGTACTGCAGTGTGATGCCAAGCTGGAATATAACTGAGAGGTGAACTTGCCCTTTGTTTACACTCCTTTAATTCATTATAGAACATATGTACTATAATGTAGTTGTCCAATGTCATGTCAAACAGTAATCTCGCTCAACCCATTCACTAATTTTCAATGTAACCTCACATTCGCCGCGTAAAACCAGACATGGCCAGGGCTACATTTTGGCAGCAGTTGAAGGCTCTAATACGGAGAAATCTGCTGTTGAAACAGCGATGCAAACAACAGACAGCACAGGTAAGTGCTTTATATAAATATTAAAAAGAAATGTGTTTGCCTATATAATAGAGTTAATCATTACTTACGTAGTTGCCTACCACTACACACTCTATAACCTAGTTACTTAAACAACCTTATGGAAAAAGTTTCGGAAGGCTGGGTTATGGACATAACTACATGAATTCCCAATCCGATATCCTAAATATATTGTTTAAATACTTATTTATCATAGTCCGTTAATTTTGGAGTGAAGAATGGATGAAATCATGTAGATTGATAAAGTCTAATCGAAAGCATCCAAGTGGCCGCCATCCTGTTTTATTCACACTATTCACCCGGGGCCATGTTTATACCAGACCGAGGCCAAGTAAGCATCTGCGAGGCGCCGCTGTATGAAAAGTAATGCAAATACATTTTTGTCGACCAATACCTGTCGAAATCACTCAAATTTGAGGATATTCATTTTTGAAACTACCATATTTATCTTTGCATACTTGTTTTCTATCTATTGGCCAATTTTCACGAAGGTTGGGTGACCCTTACATGGTTCTTTTCCCATTCTTTAACTACAATGTGACTGTCAACTTCAAGTCTCCATAGTTATGGTGGTATCATGTACCATGCAGCACTGTCGGCGTAGTTATCTGTGTAACACAGTTAAACAACTAGTCTTAGCAATTACAAATTAATAAAAGCTTTAAAAGGGTTAAAATATATTTGAAAAATATATCTATATTAAGAAAGTTATGCAATTTTGAATTTATGTAAAGATTGGAAGCCAAGGTGAGTGACTTTGTTGACATTGCCTACTGAAATGCATGTGATCATCACTCAATCTTCATGAAAATTGACCAATAAATAGAAAAAAGGTAAGCAAAAATGATTATGATAGTTTCAAAAGTTAATATCTTCAAATTTTACTCCTTTCATTTATGTAGTAGTTCATACACATCGGCACACAGTAGTGTCTTATGGCCATTTCCAATACCAACGCTTACTCAGCCTCTTTCTGATGCCTAATTAGGTCGCACCTGAATAGTTTGAATTGTTTGCATTATGTCCCAGTTCATCAATTCTATGCGAACATAGATAACAAAGAAATCCACACAAAAATTATCCACTGAACCAGGACCTCCACAGATTAATTCTTTGTTTATAGTTGATTCATTCCAAAGCAATTTTTGCTCTGATTTAGACATGTTCATCATTCACCCCTACTGTGGGTATGGGTGAATATTTTACCTAGCTATAACTTATAGCTAGGTAAAATATAAGTATAACCTAGTTCCTCCCACAACTCCAACCCCCCTGGTTCAAAGAATCACAGGCGATAATTAAAGTTTCACCTACTATCGCTAAGCGTTATCATATATCTCGTCTTGAACCACTTAGCGATATTCAGTGTTCCAATATTTATCCTCATGATATCTAGGCAGCTGTATTCACCATTTGAAAAAATGTCATGAAGCATATTTCAATCCAGAAATTATATTACATTTCAGGAGTTTCTTCTTCCAATTTACTTCATCCTGCTACTTGCCACTATCCGCTACATGTCAACGCCTGAAGAGCGCGCAGCTATAACCAACACCAATGCCTACCCACTGTCAAAGTTTCCAGTCAACACCTCCAAGGTTCTCTATATCAGTCCCAACACATCTGCTGTTAGGTATGGCATTATCTCATGATAGCATTCGTAGAGCGGTGTATTATTATGATATGGTTATGATTCTTGTAGACAGTGACATTCTTTGATGTATTTTAAATACAAAACAACCCAGAGCAACCCACTCGCAATACCACCCGCAGATTTGTGTTTGGTGAATGGCATGGATAACTATGTTGTTTGTTGGTCTTTTATTGGTGTATTCTTTCATGTGTATATTGGATATGTTAATCCAGAAATGGGGGTGGGCCAGTGAATGTTTTGAATTTGTTTCTTTGTGTTCATCTGTTTCTTGTGTTTCTAAAGGTGTTTCATGACTACTGGGTGAAGTTCATTTAGTTGATTTAGCACACTGATGATTGAGTCAAATATCCTTCCAAGATATTTTTATTGTTTTACTTTTGTAGTTCAAATTGGTGCGTGTTACTTTAGGGGCAGTAATGTTTTTTTCATTATATCATTGACATGATTTGCTTTTATAATTGCAAGAGGCAACTTTGCACACGCTTAGGGTTAGACACATTTGAAATCACTCTGGCCACCGAGGAGGACTATCATGAAGTAAATAAAAAATCTTATATTTTCCATTTTATTTCACATATACATAGCTTTTTTGCTATTCACTTGTGTAATCATTTGTTTTCATGTCCATAACATAGTTTAGCAGGTCTACTGTGCTTTTTCAGCAGTGATTTTGTGTCTTGATATGACTTGTTAGACCCAAAGCATGTTGTATGTCTGTAGGGATGCAGCCTCTCGTCTCGCAGTGCTGTTGGAGCTCAGCACCAAGCCTGTGTTCTTTGATAACCCGGAGCAAGCAGAATCCACTTACCTGTCCAACGCCCCCACCGTTCTGGCAGGCATCGATTTCACAACTCCCTTTCACGATCTGAACTACACTCTACGCTTTCCACCTAACCTGATAGCCTCAACCAAGCTGTTTTACAGTACCCAAGGTAAGTTTGAGAAAGAAAGAAAAAAAACCACAAAAACTAGGGAGTGATAGCTTTTGGGCTAATAATAGCGGGTGTTCAGTGTTAGTTCTTTGTGCGCTTTCTTAGTTCTACCTGCAGTGCGGAATATAGAAAAGGCTGAACAACAAACTTAGGTTTAGTTGGCTTTCATTGAACAATTCCTGATTATATAATTGGTAAATAACAAGTAATGTCTGTGTCATTGTAAATTGATTGAATTGACAGATGGCATCAATACAACCCTATATGTTCATATTTATTCAAGCTATTGAGGCTCTATCTGGAGGTAAGATAGTGGCTGCCTTAACGATTTAAAGCCTATTTGCTTAGAGATATGAATAGAGTTTATAGCCATCTGTTTATGTAACCAAATCTGCCCACCTTCACCCCCACCCCTACCCCCCATCCAACACATTATATTAACAATGACAGGTCTTTTCTTTACTACTCACATAAAAACCAATAGGCGATCGGACAGAAATATCAATTGGATATGTTGATGAGGTCAACATGAGTAATTTGGCTACGAGGCAACTGCCCCCGCCCACCTTGCCTAATTTACATATCCCACCCTCGCCTCACTTTCCGCCCCGGCACCATCCAGTCCACAGCGCTTCTCTACTACACCTCTATCTACATGGCCACCTGGTCCCGCACCTGCACGTCTGGCATGCCGCCAGCCAAGAAGCAATGGGGCAGACCCCCTCTCACTACAGTCAGTAGGAGAACACAGCCTAAGAGGGCGGCGCGAACAGCACAAACAGCACAGGCTACAGAGGAAGAGCAAGGAGGAACCCGAGGAACTTGTGGTTCCAGTGCCACCGGGTACACAGGCTGTAAGGGAGTTAGCAAGGAAACAAGATGCAATTCTTCAATTACAGGCTAGACGCGCTGGAGAGGATAGCAGCTGCCACAGGCGTGCCATCCTACCATGGTCCTCGCCCGGTCCTTACCCCGGCTCTTCTGAGGCCACTACCGCAGGCGCAGTCAACTCCCAGGTCAGTGTTTGGACACGCTCTACCCGCACTGTCTCCGTTCCAGCAGCGCGTTACGCCGTTGGTCTGGGCATATACGGCCAGGTCAGCACTGTACCGACATCCGCTCCCACCTTCCCCGGTTCAGTCACGTGGCGGCACCGCAACTGCCGCAACAGCAACTCATGCCGTCCTCGGGCCCCGAACCGCAGCAGCTAACCCTGAGGCCCATTCATCAGTTGCCGTATCCTCAAGTCACAGCGGACGTCCTCTTGGAGTCTGCGCAAGCACTGCAAAAACCTA
The DNA here is from genome assembly GCA_030323885.1 of Branchipolynoe longqiensis. NCBI lineage: Eukaryota > Metazoa > Annelida > Polychaeta > Phyllodocida > Polynoidae > Branchipolynoe > Branchipolynoe longqiensis. Next base: position 10,204,366 of record CM059192.1, on the reverse strand, counting down.
AAGGTTTGCTGGCGTTTCCATATCAGTTTATCACACGTGGGGTTGCATGTAGGAAGATAGCGTTAGGGGAGGCTACATGGGCAGAGTATTTTGCAGCCCTAAGGAGAATCACCACACATCCTTCCTTCCCACAGCACTGGGTGTCACCACTCCTCCAGCATGAGGAAGAATTGGCCATAATGGCGATAACCTGGGATTGGCCGACATGTAGAAGATGGTCGGAAAAGATTTTCCAGACGGCGGATGACGGGAGGATTAAGCAAGGGTGGCACGATATAGTCGCCATTAAAGGCCTGCAACGTGACGTGTGCACTGAAGTGCTGCGCGCACTGCAGGCAAGACCCCAACACTACCACGTGGTGGAGGTGACGCGCCAGCCTGTGGCAGTACAGTGCCGCTCCCACACCTGCACCCGCGTCTTCAGCTACTCCTATTAATAGCAGGGAGGATTTCTCCAAGGAGGCAGATGGCAAGCATTGCTACTTATGGAATTGGGGAAAGGAATGTGGTTTTCCCTCTTCCCATGGTGTACTCCCTGATCGTTACCCGCACATATGTGCATGGTGCTCATATAAGTTTAAGCGTCAACTAGCCCATAGGGAGCAGGATTGTCTGAAAAAGAGGCGCTTTACAGACAAGAAAGTTGCAGCTGATATGCCAGCTATTCTCCCTACTGTAAGTGATAATAATTTGTGTTTGTGTCTAATACAGAGTAGTTGTACATGTGCGTTACGGCCCATGGGTTCATTTGCGGACCACGTGGCGCCTATGCTGCTGCAAGCAGCGCGCAGTGCACCAGTGGAAAAAACACGCCTGCAACCCCCTCCCCCTCCCACCCACCCTCTTCCCCCCACCCACCCTCTATCCCCCAGCGGACTAGTGCGTCAAGCCACGTGGTCAACACCCCCCTACTGGGTAATGAGTCAAGCGGAACATGTGACTTAGGTGTTGTGGCTAGTATTCCAACATTACACGTCGTAGTTTTACCTCCTGATTTCTCTAATTGTAATACATCTGTTTCATTTTCTCAATTTGTGGCTGATGTATAGGGGGTGCCGCTAGTTAGCTTTGATTGGTTTGATATGTAGGTTGAGTTAGCACTGTCGTTAGATAATGAGGTGAGGCCTAATGCTTTCATCCCGCCGCCAACCCCGCTAGCATTTCAGGAGACATTATGTTCATTCTGGCCAACTTCTAACGATGAGGCTTGGGTCATCTGTAAAGATTATAAATTAATTTATGACGTGGTGAGGGCAACGGGTCTCCCTAACTACCTTAAAGCACATATTCCGTTAGTTTCGGGTTTGATTATTCCAAAATGGCGAGAGTATCTTAAAGACTACCCCGATACCCTGCTAGTGGACCATCTTGAATTCGGGTGGCCGTTAGATTATACGGCGACCTCTAGCCCGTCTCCTACTTATGAAAATCATGCGGTAGCTGCAGAGGCAGACTTTCATATTTTGAAATTTATTAACACAGAACTTTCTCATGCTGCATTGTTGGGCCCTTTTTCTTCTCCGTTTAAGCCATGGTTTCAGCGTAGTCCAATGATGACTAGACTTAAAAAGAATTCACCTGCTAAAAGGATTATAATTGACCTCACTTTTCCTTCTGGCAAGAGTGTGAACGCAGGGATTAAGAAAGGGTATTATTTGGGCATTCCTTTTAATTTCACCCTTCCTTCAGTCTCAACACTTACTGAGAGGTTGACTAGGTTGGGTCCTAATTCCTGGCTTTGGGGAGCTGATCTATTTAGATCATATCGACAATTGCGGGTTTGTCCACTTGCGTTCCCACTGTTAGTCATTACATTAAAAGATGACATCTATGTGGATGTAGCACCGCCTTTCCGTTGTCGGTCCTCGGTGCTCACGTGTGCGTGCACCACTAGAGCCCTTGTGTGGCTTCTGAGGAATGAGGGGTTTCTCAGTCTCTGCCCATCTTAATCTGCTGCCTGACAATCCTCATGATTTTCTAATAATAGTCAATACTGATAACTCTGCATCTCGGCAAGTGCTGGATACAGGTAGATGGAAAGATAAAATTCTGTGCGCATGTGCGAGGCAGCTCTGGCTCTTAGCCGCTCATCTTAATTTTGAAATTGAAATTAAACACAAGCCGGGAGCAACACTTATATTAGCAGATGCATTAAGTACATCACTAGAGTCAGCGGTATGCAAAGAGGTGTGAAAGCAGCGGAACTATGTAAGTCGCTAATGTTAATCAAGATTCCAATAGTGTTTGGCCTTAAAACCTTGGATTTCATGCTGTAATCAATTGTAACTCCTGGAAGATAGTACATGATTTGAAATTCGATGACGTACAAGTAATTAATAATGTCTTATTCGTGACTATCCGTTCTACTAAGACCAGGTCTATATCAGAGTCTCCTATCATATTTAGACTCCCTGCTATCGAGGGTTTAATCTGCTGCCCAGTAGCAGCCTGAACTAGCTATGTAAGCACAGTCTCGGTAGCGCCTAATGCTCCAGCATTCATGCTCCCGTTTGGTTTTCTCCTGACGGCTAATATTCTCCTCAGCTCACTCAGAATCGCTTCTGGAATGGTCTTTGGATGAGATAAAGGCTTCACGTTGCACAGTCTTAGAAGGGGTTCGGCACAGGCGTGTCAAGGCTCGGGTTTAACAATTGATAAGATAATGACAGCCGGGACCTGGAAATCAGAAGCAGTAAAAGTCTATCTAAAGCCTGTACATATATGTGCAGCCCCAGCAGCCCTCTCTCTCTTCTGTTGGGTTGAGAGCTGCTACTTGTTAAGTCATATACTATTCTCATGGCTCACTATTATCGTATTTTGTTTGATATTGACATGTGCGCTTTCTCATTGGAACTTGGCACTCAGCATATCAATGCTGACCAATGTGAACTCTCATTATCCTGCTTTGTATGACGCGAGATCCTGACCAGACCTCTCAATAAGGCTCTACTGCCGATTCAATGATTATCGCAACTTGAGTTCACATTAGTTTTATTTAATAAACTTTTGTTATTTCCAACTGTTGTTCGTGTTCTTGTCGCGTAAGCCAATGTGCAAAATCACTTTTAATCGTCGAGACACGTCAAACTTTTCGGCGTCAGTGCAACGTATTGGTAGCTTGCGGCCGACGTTGTGGTCACGTATATCGACGCGTGAGGAAAAAACCCCCAAAAGGTTTGGCGCAACGTGTGGGAATGGGCCTCGCGCACGCATGGTGTGTGCCTAGCGTTCGCATAACGTTATTCCAGCGCATCTAACGTATCTCAACATGCGCCTAACATCACCATAATGTTGGCAACCGCGCGTTGTTGCACGTCGAAAGTTTTGTGCAAGCACAAAACTTCGCTGACACGCGCCGCCGACCATCGCCGTAGATCAACATATACCAACGCGCGCATAACACTTTCTGACGTATCCTGACGTAGCGCCAAAAAATCACATAAGTCGACGCGTGTTGGCGAGAAATGTCGTAATGTGACAGCACCATTAGGTTAAGTTGAAGAGTATCATTATCGTTAAAAATAAAATCCTACAAAGTGTTTGCGGGGTGCAGACTTTCATACTGTTGTCTTTCCTGTTTGTGACAAGACGCGGTGGAGAGTCAAACCAATGATTTCTAAAATTGAAGCTTGTCGTTACCTAACCTGGCACTGATAGGACAGGACTAGGACTGGTTAGCACAGTATCAGGATAATGTGACTGTGGGCTATTGGGTCATGGTGCTGGCGGCCTTGTCTCCCAGTGGGCCCCGTCCTGATATGACCTTAGATGTTGCTAGGACGTAAAACAACAAACAAACAATCCCAGTGGGGCAGCACTATAATGTCGCCATGTGTGTGCACTGTCACAAATCAGTACCCGCCTTGATATGACTTTAGATGTTGCTAGGACGTAAAACAACAAACAAACTTTCGTGTATGTAGAGCTGGCAGCTGGCCTAAGGTGGTACGGTAATGAACTGAGACGTGGTGGTAGGACAACAAATTAACACTGAGCACATCTAAAACAAAGTTTGTGGTCTATACAACGTTCAGCAATAATAAAGCACAACGAATTGAGCTACAGATAGAGTGAATCCGATTCTCAGCGCTTAAAGAGTTGATAGTCTGGTGAATGAATTATTTACAGGAAACAATGGCCGTTATGTATAAGCGAGTTATCTTAATGAAATACATTATTCAGACTCTGATGTCTAATTTATATTATTGTAAGCATTTGTTACGTTCATGAAGGGAATCATTCATCAGTTAAAAAATTAAGACGAACAAGCAGCAATAATCGAACCAAAATAGTTTGTTCCCTAGAATTAACAAAATTGCACATACCACAGACATACATACACATATACACCCGAGGAACATACACATATGCTTGGTCGTCGGGTTTTGCTGTAAGGACATATTAAAGTGAAGGAATGGCGACTTATTGGAGACCAGACAATCCCCCCCCCCCACACCCACATGTTTTAAAGTTTGTAATCTTTCTTTCGTATCCCATATGCTTTATGCTATTCATTGCTTGACTGGAACGTTTATATATCTACTTCAGAATAAGTAATTTTGTTGCGTTTTTAGTATATGTTTTGTATTTTTGCATGTTCCTTGAATTCTTGTAGTTATCGTTTATGCATTCATGTGTATATAACGTCCTAAATGATAAAACAAAATAAAAAACTTCAAAGACCCAAAGATCATGATTGAAATCCCCTACCTAATCAAATAATGCAATTAGCAATTTAAAATGTATGCTACTACGACACCATTTGTGTTCGTATAATTGTTAACATTGAACCATTTCATTGTCTGGTATAGTAAGGATACTTATGTTAATTAACACTGCAAAGCGAATACTAAGATGGTAATATTGTAATAAAAAATATAATAACATTTGCGCGATCTTGAAAAGTCATTGAGCTTGAAGGTCTCGATTGAAAAGCCCTATAACATTGAACCAGTACCTGAGGAAAAAAAACCCAAATATGTGGACATTTACTTGTTTAATCCGTACACATTGAATTTCTTACTAGTTCTTACTTCGATTTGTTTACTGGAAATTTGTGTCATCCTGCATATTAATACGAGGAATTTACACTTTTGCAAGTTTTCTCTCCGCAGCAATGCTTCATAGATTTTCCTCAATAGGGTTTTCCTTATGCCTTGACAGATGTTTGCAATGATCAAAAAGTTTCTATAACTAGATGTACTCCACATCGAATAATTTTTCCTACCGTTGATCCTTATCTGTTCGAGTGAGTCATCTAGGTCGCTGCTGATTATCTCTCGGTTGCTAAGTTAAGTAAGACCCCTCACCCCTATCCCATACATGGGGAAGTTATCCTACTAAGTCACATGATACTTGTTTTTTTTGTTAAATGCGTTTATTCCTCTGAACATACAATTTGTCACTACCGGAGCTCTGGTCTTCCAGCTGTCTAGACAATTGTAGTTGGTTACACATTAGTGAAAGCGTAGTCTGTGCTGTATTGTGTACATCACATTCGACTCTGTGCATTAGAAGGAGAGCAGCCCGTGCTGTCTGTGAAAGTACAACGTCTCAACACTTTGACTTCTGGATACTGAATGGTTTATTCACGGCCTAGGGCTCGCTTGACCCGCCGGCTAAACTTTCCATGACGTCATCTATCTCATTAGCATATTCCTTTGTCTCAAACTCTGCATCTCGTTAACATATATTAGCCACACACCCATACGTCTATTACGCATATATCACATCCCCCCTCAAAGTATTTCTGAAACATGAAATATTTTTAAATAACCATGACGATAACACCACATACTAGTCAAACGAATGCACAATAACATATATGCGTACTCAACTTAAACACAATGCCTTGCAAATGTCTGAGCGCCCAATGTCCGGCCGTAACACCTGACGTCATAAAGTGTCCATCACATATCATATAACAACGAACATAGCTGAAAATACAACTTAATCCTACATGCACATGTCATGCGTGTACACACTCAATCTACCCTGACCTACTACAGGTCTAACCTGCTCGCCGGCCTTATCAGCCGACCTGACCTACTTAGATTAGCCACACTGTTTACATTCGGCACTGACGCTGACCCAGTTTGCGTCTGACCGACCAGTTCGGGTCGCCCCCCACAGGCCCCCTGATAATCTGCACCCGGTTACGATATAACATATTACCTGACTCGTTCAAAATTTGATACTCTCTCCCAGAAACACCAGTCCGTTCCAAAATAACCCCTTTTTTCCCATTCCCCAGCATGATTTTTGTATTTTATCTTATCTCCGACTTTCATAGGTTTGTGCGGCTTACCACACTTCCGGTCATGAAACGCTTTCTGACTTCGCTGCCGTTTTGCTGTCTGGCTTTTCTTTGGATTTTGCGTTTCGGGCACCAAAATTTCCTCCGCCATCGGCAACCTGCCCCTCAACCTTCTGCTCATGAGCAGCTGAGCCGGAGATGCATCCAGGACGGGTAACGGAGTGTTACGATAGTTTAGCAAAGCTAACTGAAAATCAGACCCAGTCCTCTCGCACTTCTTTAACATGTCCTTGACTGTTTGCACAAACCGTTCTAACTGCCCATTGCTACGGGGATACTGTGGACTGGAATACACGGCCTTAAACCCATAGTGCAGCGCAAACTCCCTATACTCATGGCTCTTAAACTGTGGACCATTGTCCGAAATGACCTGACTAGGAATACCGTATCTTGCAAAATTATCCTTCAACGCATCAATAACAGTGACAGACGACGTATCGCCCAACAGCATCACCTCCGGATACTTTGTGTAGTAATCTACAGTTATCAGGTAATTCTTATGAGTCAACTCAAACAAATCGGCACCAACTTTTTCATACGGTTCACAGGCGATCGGGTGATTTATCAACGGCTCGTTATGCACATTTTTTCGGTTGTTTTGGCAAGTGTCACACCGACTGACCTTATCTTCAATTTGCTTATTCATATTCGGCCAAAACATACAGTCCCGCGCCAACTGCTTGGACTTTGTCACACCTAGGTGTGTCTCATGTAACGCCTCTATCATTTCACCACAAACCAGACGGGGTGGCCGAGTGGGTTGGAGCGTCTGTCTCCCGTGCTGGTAGATCGTGGGGTCGTGGGTTCGAGTCCCGGTCGAGTCAAACCAATGACTTTAAAATTGATACTTGTTGCTTCCTAGCCAGGCGCTCGGCATTATTAGGATAGGGCAAGGACTGGTGTGCTCAGTGTCAGGATAATGTGACTGATTGGGATATCAGGTCATGGTGCCGGCGGCCTGGTTTCCCAGTGGGACAGCACTATAAAGTCGCCATGAGTGCGCACTGTCACAAGTCGGTACCCGTCCTGATATGACCTTAGATGTTGCTGGGACGTAAAACAACAACAAACAAACAATTTCACCACAAAGACCCGGAGGAACCACCACCTGATTGCCGTTCATTAGAAGATTATTTTCTATCGTTAACTCGTGTTTGTATGGGATGTATTGTCTCAGACACGGTGGTGTCTGTATGCGTGTAGTGTCCCACCCATCTTCAATGTGTGAGATCAACTGGACATGGATACATCTTTCTCATACTCATTGACAATCTTACTCAACAAACTCGACGACTGCATGTCCACTGCGGCAACGCAGAATGTGTCATCGAACAGGCTATCATGACCTACTTTGACGCTATGCATCCTGGACAACCTGTCTGCAAAAAACATCAAAGAACCCTTTAAAAAAAAAGCTGAATATTGTAATTTTGCAATCGCATTCGTATCCTCTGCATTTTAGCCGAAAGTTTATGAATTGGCATCTGCATTATCGCCACCAACGGCTTGTGGTCCGTTTGAATTTGAACTTCCTTGCCAAAGATATACTCATGAAATCTCTGGCATCCGAAACATATGGCGAGCATTTCTTTTTCTATAGTGGCATAACCACACTGCGCTGAGTTAAGCGCACGAGATGATAGTGCGATTGGTTTGTCATCTTGCATCAACACGGCACCTAAACCTGACTGACAAGCATCTACCTGAATCACAATGGGTTTCTTAACATTGTAATACGATAACGCAGGAGCAGTTCTTAACTTCTCCTTCAACTTATCAAACGCGCCCTGCTGTTCGGCCTGCCAGTGCCAAGCCACGTCCTTAGACAGGAGCGTGCGTAGTGGTTTGGCTATCTCGGACATGTTGGGTATGAACTTGTTTACATATCCAACCATGCCCAGGAACCTTTGGACACCTTGTTTGTCACGCGGCTCTGGCATGTCAACTATTGCTTGTATTCTGTCTGGATCAGGCTTCACACCCTGCTGGGTAAGTTGATGACCTACATATTTCACTGTAGTTTTACATAACAAAGATTTAGCATCATTTAACTTCAGGTTAACGGACCTAGCTCGGTCCAACACGGCTCGGAGCCGCTCATTGTGCTCCTCAACCGTTGACCCATATACCAAAATATCGTCCGTGACTACCCCAATACCGGGTATATCGCCCATGACACAGTGCATTTCCTGAATAAAAATGTCACCGGCTGTTTTGATGCCAAAAGGCAAGCGGGTGTACCTGTACCGGCCCCATGGAGTATTGAACGTGCACAAACGTGAACTTTCGTCATCTAATTCTATTTGCCAATAACCTGTCTTTGCATCCAAAACTGAAAAATACTTTGCATCTGCCGTTTTGGCAATAATTTTGTCAATCGTTTTGGTAGGGAAAGTCCCCCTCTTTATCGCCTTGTTCACCTTAGTCGGATCCAGACAAATCCTTATCTTGTTTTTTTTTTTTACGATAGTTATAGAATTAACCCACTCGGTAGGTTCATCCTGTTCAACTATGACACCTAACTCAACCATGCGATCAAGCTCACTACGTACCTTACCCTGAATGGCAAACGGAATCCGTCTAGGCGGATCAATGACAGGTTGAACAGATTTATCAACATGAAAGATAGGATTTGCCTTGATCAACCCCAAACCCTGAAACACATCTTTGTATTCGCTTACCAGCTTCTCCGCCCGAGCGCTGGGACTGTTTGTCGGCTCAGAAATGTTTGCCGGCACAGCGCAGTGCACCTCATCCACACGCACCAGCAGGTTCAACGTCACACAGGGCTGCTTGCCCAAATTAGGCTGACAATCCAGTACCACTTGGAACTTGAGCACTCTGTCATTGACGTCCAGCAGTGCCTCCCTGTCAGGAGTGATCCGATGACCCAAGAACGTCACCAGAGACCACCTGGTGTTCATCAGCCGCCCCGGAGCAACTCTGTTGAAGACATACCTCGGCAGCACGTTCGCCTCCGAACCGGTGTCGAGCTTGAACTTGACAGGACAACCGTTCACCCGAACGATCGCGTGCCACAGCTCGGCATCCTGACTGGCACCGCGGTCGACGGCACCGACGAACAGATCCGTTGCCAGTACGTTGACCTCCGCCGGATCCGGGTCTTGCTCAGCATTGTGAGGGTCGGGCTCTTCCATGGTAAGTTTGTTGACCCGGTCCAGTCTGCTCCTACAGACCTTACCGAAGTGCCTGATCTTCTCGCAGGCTATGCAAGCCTTTCCTTTCGCTGGGCAGACTCCCCAGCGGTGTTCATATCCACAGTTGTGGCAGCGGATCTTGAACTCAGCTGCACCGGCGGCGCCGGCATTCCAAGATGGCGATTTCCAAGATGGCGTCGCCGATGACCGAATCGCCGGTGCACCGGTACGCGCATTAGCATAGTTCCGTATGAAATCAATCTCCTTACTTTCCACGTCTGATTTGGTGTCCTCCAACAGATCGGAACTAAATTCACTCATCTCACACATACTAACACATTTTCCCAATGTTAACTCAGAAAATACAATGTGAAAGATAGTCGACCAGAATGGCTTAGCAATGAAGTTGCAAAAAGATAGAGACTACTTTAAAGAAAAATCAGAACAAACAAATCTACCTGAAGACAAATTCTTAGCAACCCAAATCAAGAATAGAGCCAATTCTGCAGTCAGGTATGCAAAAGCTAGGTACATACAGTCTGAAGTCCTACGAAATAAAGAAGATGCCCGGAGATTTTGGAGAGTCATACAGAGCATAGCCCTGGAAACCACCCCAACTATCTCCAGCTTAGTGGATGAGTTAACAGGGGACAAATTAACAACTCAAGAAACACCTGAAAAGATAAATAACTACTTCATAGAGATAGGGGAGAAGTTAGCAGATAAACTAGACAATATACCAGAAAAAGATAAAGTTAACATAGTAAAGCCAAATGCAGTCAAATATGACATAAGGGTGGTAACTAAGGAAGAAGTACTTAAAAAGATTAAGGGCTTGTCTGAATACAAATCATCAGGACTTAAAGATCTGAGCTCAAGGATACTAATTGATTCAATAACTATATTAATCAAAGAATTCACCCATATAGTAAACCTATCAATTGAAATGGGTATTTTCTCAGATGACTGGAAAATTGCTACAGTTGTACCTATCCCAAAAGTCAGCAACCCTAAAACATGCAATGACCTCAGACCAATTTCTCTTCTACCCATAACTGGGAAAATAGTTGAGCAACTCATTCGTGATGAAATAAAAGCATTTTTTGAAGCAACAAACTACCTAGCAGATGAACAAAATGGCTTCAGGAAAGGCAGGTCCACAACCAAAGCACTCTCAATACTCCTTGATGTGCTTCTCAGTGCGATGGATTCTGGCATTGATATATTGATTTAAAAAAAGCATTTGACACTACAGATCATAAAATCCTGTTGCAGAAGGTTGTCAAGAGTGGGTTGGGTTAAAAAATGGTAGCCTTTCTGACAAACTATCTTTCCAATCGAAAGCAAAGTACCAAACTAAATGGCATTGAGTCAACCTTAAGACAAGTAAAAACTGGAGTACCACAGGGATCAACACTGGGCCCCCTTCTATTCCTTCTGTTCATAAACGACTTACCCCAAGCACTGAGGCAAACAAAATGCATTTTATTTGCTGATGACGCAGTCCAACTGGTATCAAACAGTAACTTAGCAAAAGCAGCAGAATTGACAAATGAAAATTTGGCTAGAATAAATATATGGTGCAAAGAAAACAAATTAACTCTCAATATAATCAAAACTGAATATGTTATCTATGGCACCAAGAACAAGAAGGACAAAGCCCCATAAGTCCAAATAAAGATTGGGAATGAAACACTAAGGGAGGTAGAGACCTACAAATATTTGGGAACTGAACTGGATGAAACTCTAAATGGGAATAAACAACTAAGTAGATTAAATCAGTCACTGGCAAGGAAACTGAACACCTTCAGAAAAATCAGGGGTTTTATAAGTGAAAAAAACAGCTCTTCTTATGTACAAAACAATGATCCTCCCAATAATTGATTATAATGACCTAATATATGAACTACTCACAAAACAGCAACAAGCAAAGCTTCAAACAGTACAAAATAGGGCACTCAGGACAGTTTACAAAGGCCAAGATCTACATACAGAAGAACTACATGCTAAAGCTGGAATGGACAAACTAGACACAAGGCGCAAAAGGCATCTCTTAGGACTCATGTACAATAGAGCCCAAGACACAATATATACCGACACAAGTATTCACAATACTAGGACAGCAGATGGCAACCTCTTGAAAATTCCCTATCCAAGGACTAACAAACTCAAAAGAGCACCTATTTATCAGGGAAGCCAACTCTGGAACAAACTCTCTGCCAAAACCAGGAATGCAACAACCTACCTGCAATTTAAATCTAGATTAAAGGTTGAGTACCCGACATAGACATACATTAATAAACCTACCTGGGTAGACCACAGACATTGAGAACTGAAATAAATACATAGTCCCAAACCACTCCCTTCCCTCTCCTTCTCTGAAATCCCCCCTGGCAAAAAGAGTAAAAGAAATAACAACTACCAAAGTATACCCACCCGCCTATAACACCTGACTAAACCAATAAAACATATACTACTGCAAAGCTATAGTTGACCCAAGACAATTTAAATGAGTCATGCAACCATTATTTGCATAATCCAAAATCCACGACTACCTGTATCAGCAAGTCATGCCCATTATATTAATGTCTCCTCACAGGTATGATCATCAAGTCTACATGTGCAAAATAAGATCCCCACTATATTTGTAATGCCTCATTTTAACCTACTACTGTCTATATTGTTCATACCATCGCATCATCTCATCCATAAATAGTTCATATGCACTATAATTGTTAAGGCCGGAAGACCAGCGCCTCGTTGCTGAAAAAAGATGTTATTCAACTGGAATACAAAAATTTGAACCAAAAAACTCAGCAGTTTGTTCCGTAAATTCACATTCCTCACGCCAGCCACTATCCGATCGCGCAACAGCGACTCCTCCACCGTACCATATTCACAATCCTTCACTTTGTCTCTCAATGCCGTGATGTATGTAGCCATATTTTCTGTAGCCTGATTATGTGAATTAAACTTATACCGTGTGATAATGAGACTGCATTTACCGACACAATAAATCCGAAATGCCTCCGTAAGTGGCACAATCGTATGTTGATCAGCGAGAGCGATATCCATATTGGCAAAAACCTTTTGCGCCTCCTCGCCAGCAACATGAAGAAAGATGCAGCATTGCACTCGTTCCGTCTTCAATACGACACCTGCCGCAGTAGCGTATATGTCATATGCTCTGATCCATGATTTCCAGTTCGATCTCGCGTTGTGGCTGAGGACAAGCTGACCAGGCGGCCGCAATCCCGGCAAAGTATTAGCAGGTGGCATTCTTCCTCATCTGACACCATGTGAAAGTACAACGTCTGAACACTTTGACTTCTGGATACTGAATGGTTTATTCACGGCCTAGGGCTCGCTTGACCCGCCGGCTAAACTTTCCATGACATCATCTCATTAGCATATTCCTTTGTCTCAAGCTCTGCATCTCGTTAACATATATTAGCCACACACCCATACGTCTATTACGCATATATCACACTGTCTAGTGTACAAGACACACATGAAGATGATTTGCCTGCTAATTCTAGGGTAATTAATATCTCTAATCGTGGACGTGACAAAAGGTAGCTGGGTTTGAGGCCCAATGAGTGTCGACTCCACTGTCTAGATCCAGCCCTTAAGCTGCGTTCAGTGGATATGTCAGTGTCTTATTACATTCACCATATTCAGATCAGTGCCGAGAGGATGCAGGTCTGCAGAAGTCGGTGTCATGGTGTATGGCCAACACCTATCTCTACTCATCCTTTGCCAGCATCCAGGTGGCATTGGACACTATACTCATACAGGTTAGTGGAGCCCACCCCACAGAACGCATGAAACCGCTTAGGATCTAATTATGTAATTATGCACACATCTTTAAAGAACCATCAAAATATTATCTACAAACAAATTGTTGAAAAGTATCTCATGATCATTTCAGACCTGTCGTTGCTTGTAGAATCTCGTCAATGAATGTCGATTAATGTAATACCTGAATATCTTTATAGCATACCACGTAAAATAACTTAGTGATGTATACTATGACAAATGAGGGTGAACACAATACCTGCACTCCCCGCGTTCCCACCCTTAAAAAATACCCAGTTAACAAAAAAACCCACAACCCAAAACCCAGCGCCCCTTAAAGAAATGCCAGCGAATGATATTTCTCCCGATCATTTCAGTTAAAGTTGCACAGACCGATGGTTATCAGTTTCTGGCCATATTTATTTTAGAAAAATATATCATATTGATAATTGTAATCTACCTCACTTTTGTAGTGGAGTAACTTTATTATAAATGACTAAGTTTGGAACTATGTGAAGTGGAAACATACAACATTAGTTTTGGTGTGAAAACCAAAATGCTAGACAGCATAGGCTTCAACAGTAACAGGCTCTATCCAGTTTACTTAGTATTCTCCTTTATGCATGAACATATATTTAATAAGTGCACTAATATCTAAGTTAGATATGTAGGATCAAGTATTTTGGTTTCGAAAATGTAGATGCTTAAATCCAGTATAGTTGGGTTATAATTTATGGTCCTACATTCATTTTTATAACTCTAGATTAGATTGAATTCTAGTTTGGCATTAAACTGTGCTCTACATAAGCTAATTAGAATAGTCATTTATATCTTTTAAATAAGTATGAAGTCAATAGAGATAACTGAATAAGTAGAGTGTTAGCTTCCTGTGCGGGGGCGGGGGCGGGGGGTCATGGGTTCAATCCCTGGCGGAGTGAACCCGAAGACTTACAACATTGTGACTTGTCACTACCCTTAACATTTGGCATTGGTCGTAATGCGTAGCATTACGTTTGATGCGAGGAAAGGAGGTTACCCTCCCCCGCCCCGGCTGTCGCGCAGCTTGACACCTCGCCCGACGCCGCCGCGACTCGCTCCCTCCCCCGCCCTCTGCCGCGCAGCATTCGCGCCTCACCCGACGCCCGCTGCTCGCCACCCTCCCCCCCCCCCCCCCCCCCCCTCCCCGGGCCGGCAGCATTCACACCTCACCTGCTGTCGCCCTCCTCCTTTCCCTTATAAGGCCGCCTCCGGCCTCCCTCAGGCACTCGCCCTCCTGCCGCCTTCCAGACTTCTCCCCTTCTTCTATTTGGCTCTCCTCGGACCTCTACACTATGCCAGGAAAGGGAAAAGGACGAAAGGGCGCACGGGCAGCCGCCCACGGCACCCCGGGACCAGCTACAACCCCGAGGCGGGACGAGTCACCCCCCTCCGCCCCGGCGACCCCCTCACCGCCGGGCACCTCACACGCCTCGGGCATCGACGCCATCCTGGAGGAACTCCAGCGCATGCGGCTGGATCAACGGGACCTCCACGCACGGATCGACGACATGCAGAACGGGCAGGCGCGGCCCACCGCCGAGGCGCCCTCCCCCGCGCCCAGACATCAGGCCGCCCCGGCCCCCACACCTCGGGCGCGCGCCTCGGCAGGTCCCAGGCCGCCGCCGCCGCCGCCAGCAGCCCTGCCGGGAGCCGCCCATCCGCAGTACGAGCGGTACCAGCACATCGGCGGCCATACTCCCCTGCCGACATCCCCGGCCTACCACCAGGAGCCTGCACAGCACACCCCGGTATCCGCAGCCGACGCCGTCAGGGAGATCTTGGCCTCCGCCGAGGCGCGCCACTCAGTGAGGCGTCAAGGTATTCCGGTTGATTATGTGTTTCCTTGTGACCTTGTGCAGAGGGGGGCGGAGAGGAAGTTGGTGAAGAGGGGGGAAGCGACGAAGGACGAGTACAACCTCGCCCTTCTCTCCCTCATCAACCACCCCGACTTCCTCGCCCACTCCGCCCCCGGACTACATCACCACATCCTCACCGTCCTCCAGGATCACCTCGTCTACCCGTGGGCGACCGTCCGCCATTATTCCGAGACGGTGTTTACTTGGATCGCGGACGGCCGACTCCCCCACGGGTGGCACAACCCAGTGGCCCTAAACCTCCTTAGGGTCGAATGTATAGCCATGCCACCCCAGCACTCAGCCGCCCCCGCACCCCGCCCACTCGACCACCCGAGAGCCCGCACCCAGCCCCGCCCCCAGACCGACACCCGGGTAACCTACAACAAGGAGACCCACGGAGCCCCTTGTTACCCATGGAACCGGGACCCCTCAGCATGCACCCAGGCCACCCCGGGGGAGACCCACGGCCAAGGTGCCGCAAAGCACCGCCACACGTGCGCTTACTGTGCGAATGTCCGCAAGGTACTGACCATGCACAGCGAGGCGGTCTGCCTGACCAAACGCGCACGAGACCGGCCCGCAGCTTCCGCCTCGCCGGATTTTCAGTAAGCCGGCACCTCCCCCCCGGCCCGGAGGCCCCCGACCGGCCCACCTATCCAGACCAAGCCGCCCCGTCCACCACTCCCGACCCTAAGGCCCCCAGTCGGCCCAAGGTCCCCCTGATCACCCCCCAGTGCAACCCTAGCAGCCCCCCTGACACGACTCACCGGAGCACCAGCGGCTCCCCCGAGGCGCGGCCTGACCGCCGCCTCGGCACCACCCTCGGTTCCGGGGCTCAACGCCCCGCTTGTAAGGCTCTCATCGCCGCCCACCAACCCGTCACCATCACCCTCGACTCAGAAGGTCACCTCGACCCCGGCGACACCGCCTTCCTCTGCCCCCCTGACGACCACCCCCCCGACATCCCCGATTTCCCCGACCCCCCCCCCCCACCCCCCCCCCCCCCCCCCCCCCCCCCCCCCCCCCCCCCCCCCCACCCCCCGCACGACTTCGCTGCCCCCCTCACCCGCCCCCGCCACACCTCCTCCCCCCCCCCCCCCCCCCCCACCACCCCTACCCTCGACGAGCCCACCGTCGACGTCATCAACCCCGACCTCCAAGCTACCCTCCCTGCCGCCCCCTCCTGCGGCCCCCACCCCCCCCCGCCCACTACCGCCCTACCATCATCGCCTCATGGCCCCACATCTCCGGCGAGGTGTGGGATCGCTACCCCCAGTTCAGGAAAACCTACACCACCCTCCGGGAAGCGGGCCTCCCTAATTTTTTGGCCGCCCGCATCCCCCTCCCCTCAGGCGTCCACATCCCTGCCTGGCGCTCCCGCCTCCAGGACTACCCAGACCCCGCCGTCCTAGACTTCTTGGAGTTCGGGTTCCCCGCGAACTACTCCGCCTCAACCCTCCCCCGCCCTTCCTACTCCAACCACCGTGAGCCCCCCGATTTCCTCAGACACATAAAAGCCTTCGTCGACACGGAGCTTGCCCTCGGCGCCCTCATCGGCCCCTTCCCTGTCCCCCCCTTCTCTCCCTGGACGCAGGTCTCTCCCATGATGACCCGCCCCAAGGCCGACTCGAAAAAAAGGGAGGGGCATCGTCGACCTCTCCTATCCCCGAGGTGCCAGCGTGAACTCGGGCATCCCCCGACGCGAGTACCTCGGGGAACCCCACGCCTACACCCTCCCCTCCGTCGCCGACGTGGGCCGCCGCCTCATCACCCTAGGCGCAGGGGCCTACGTCTGGTCGGCGGACATATCTCGGGCCTACCGCCAGCTCCGTGCCGACCCCCTCTCCTGCCCCCTCTTCGGGATATGTTTAGATGGTCGAACTTATATAGACCTCGCCCTCCCCTTTGGCTGCCGCTCCTCGGGCGCGGCCTGCGTCCGCGTCACCTCCGCGGTGGCTTGGATCCTTAGGCGCGAGGGCTTCCATGCCCTCGTCTACGTCGACGACTTCATCGGATGCGAGGGCTCCTACCTGAGGGCGTGCCAGGCTTTCGACGCCTTCCTCGCCCTCACCGCAGCCCTCGGCCTCGACGTAGCACCCGGAAAGTGCCATCCCCCCGCTGTCCGCCTGACCTGGCTCGGCTTTGCCCTCGACAGCGAGGCGATGACCATCCGGGTGGCCCCCGACAAGATCCAAGCCCTCGTGGACGACTGTGACGACCGCATCGCCCGCCCCACCCTCCGGAAACAAGAGCTACAGAGCCTCCTCGGCCGCCTCAACCACGTTAGCGGTTGCGTGCTCCCGGGCCGCAAGTTCATGGCTAGGCTCCTCGGGGCGCTGCGCAGCTGCCTCGGGGCCTTCACTCTCACCCTCGCGGACGACGCCCTCCGGGACCTGAGGTGGTTCGCCGCCTACGGGCGGATAACGAACGGCCTCTGCCTCCTCAGGGCCCCCGAGGGCCGCCGCCTGGTGTTTGAGTGCGACTCCTGCCTCACCGGCGGAGGGGCCTTCTCAGCCTCCCACTTCTACGCCCGAGGGTACTCCGAGGACTTCCGGACGCGGTACCCGACCATCCACGAGCTCGAGGCGGTTAACCTTGTCGTCGCCCTGCGCGCCCTCCTCCCGGACGACGTCGCAGGGGCGACGGTCATAATCAACACCGACAACATGGCCTCCGCTGTCGCGCTCGAGTCGGGCCGCGCCCGAGACCCTACCCTCGGGACTTGCGCTCGGGAGCTCTGGCTCATGGCGGCCACCGGCTCCTTCAAACTCCACATCGTTCACAAGCCCGGGGCGGACCTCCTCCTCGCCGATGCCCTCAGCCGCGCCCACCTTCCCGGGCCCTGGGCCGAGACGGCCCGCGACGAGGTGGCCCGCCTCGGGCTCCTCCCAGTCGACGTGTCCCATGACCTGTTCCCTTTCTTTCCCGGGCTATAGGTTTCCCCCCTGCCGAGGTTGCCGCCGTCGCCCGCTTCAGAGTCGCAGCCCTTGCCCCGGCAACCTGGAGGAATCGACGTCGCCAGGCCGAGGACTACGTCTCCTACGCGGTTGCCCGAGGCGCGGACCCCCTCGCGCCGTCGGCGTTCGACGTGGCCGCCTTCACCGCCGCCCTCTACCTCCGCGGCCTCGCCCCCGCCTCCGTCAAGAACACCCTCTCGGGGGCCCGGTCGTGGGTCGAGGGCGCCGGGGGCCTCACCTCGGGCTTTGACGCCCGCCTCCCCAAGGACGTCTGCCGAGGCGGGGAGCGGTCCTCCACCCACGTGCCCCGGCAAGCGCCTCCTCTCCTCCCGCAGCATCTCACCATGGTCGTCACCCACCTCGAGCGAGCGGGCCCCGCCTCGCTCGTCCCTCGGGCCCGCTCCTCCTCGGGTACTTCGGGATGCTCCGGCAGTCCAACCTGCTGGCCCCGAGCCCCGAGGGGTGGGGCGGTCCCCACACCCTCACCCACGATGACGTTCGCCCCGCGCCCGGAGGACTCCGCCTCCTGATCCGCTCCTCCAAGACGATCTCCAGCCCCTCGGGCGTGGTCGCCCTCTTCGTCCCCGCCATCCCCGGATCCTCCCTGTGCCCCGTGTCAGCCTGGGCTGCTGCCGTCGCCCTCTGCCCCGCCGCCCCAGATGCTCCCGCCTTCATAATGCCCTCCGGCCGCCCCCTCGACCCGAGGTCCCTCACCGCGCTGCTGCGAGGGGCCCTGCGAGCCCTCGGAGTGCCGACGCCCGAGGCCTACACCCTCCATAGCCTCCGTCGAGGGGCCGCCCAGGCCTGCCAACGCGCCGCGGTTCCCCTCCCCGAGATTATGGCCCAAGGCACCTGGACCTCCGAGGCGGTCCACGCCTACGTGCCCCGCCTCGCCCCCTCGGGCGCGCCGCGAGCCCTCTCCGCCGTTTTGGTGGAGGGCTCCTCGGCGCCCCCTCACACAGCATGACCTTCACCACAAACTCTTGCTCCTTCTGAGCCCCACATTTGACTCTCTTACCAGCTCCTTAAGAGCCCTTTATCCTCATTGTATTGCATTGCTCCTTATGAGCCCCTGTTTACATGTCATATTGCATTTGCTCCTCATGAGCCCTTTACCTTTTCTACCATTGTATGTAACCTCCTCTGTACCTCCTGAGGCGCTCAATAAACGCCTCTTTCTCCACCCCTGTCTTGCCTTCCTCCTTTTCGCGCATCAATGGGATAGGGCAAGAAGCAGTGGAATGACGAAGACCGTTACTCACAATTGAAATTCCCCGTGCTTAATGTAAATTTTACCTCGGTACTAAGCCTCTGGCTAGCCTCAGGCTAGGGAGAAGGAAGCACATCCGGTTCAGCAATTAGCACAAAACTCACAAGCGGAGGACGTGTGCGAGTTGGTGGAGCAGTTTTGTACAGAATTATACCATAAAATGAAGTAAGTTTATGGAATAATTTCACACGGTTGTTTATTAATATGTGTAGATGATTTTGTATTAGTTTGGTAGGTTTTTACGACATATTAATGGAATTATTCGTTTAATACGATTCAGGTTCCCGTACGGAATCATCGGAATGATTGACGAAGCGCCGCCATCTTGGTTTTTTCCGAGAAGACACTGTCACACTGTCATTGCGGTTGGCCTTTTGGCTTTTGCTGTTTAAATTAATTAAATTTTGTGGTTACTGAAGTTTAATAACATTGGACAAGGTTATTTTTGCGGTTTGACACAGTTTCACAATTTATTTTTGCTTTGTGGCGCGGTGCACAACTTTTGTTGAGCACCATCGGTTTGTGTTTATGTGTACTTGACAGTCGGTGCGAAACAGTGTCGAGCACCGGCAAATTTGGTCAAGTAATGTTAAACCAATATGTGTTTAACAGTATATTTAAGAATAATAGACAGCCAGATAGGTTGAAAAACATATATTTTATGTTTTTATTTTTTCGGTGCTCATGAGAATAGGTCGAGCACCGAAAGTTTGTTTTTCATGTGATGATTTTTGTTTTTCAGTGTTATGCACTGCTATTGTTTTTATAGTCCATGTGACAGACCGAATTTCATTACCAATTTGGTGAACAGTTCCTTCTATGATTTTGGGTTAGCCTGATATCTGAAGTGTCCAAAATCAGTTGATGGACTTCCGGGTCACTTTGCCAAATGCCTTTTTGGTGGCCATCTTTAAAGATGGCCACCATTATTTCATGGAAATGGAGAGAATCAAGAAAACTTGCATAACTTCTCACCAGAAAGACCTATCAACATGCAAAATGGCTTAAAATGTTCCTAATAACATTCGGCACCCGGCAATATATGATTATTCACATTTGGTTATTATTATCTGTTAAAAAATTATAGATTTCTTTTTTAAAAGTCACATTTTTCACTTTTTTTCATGATATATGTTAATAAGTTGTACGCCAATTCATGCCAGGATTCATATTGGTCACATTATATGTTGGATCATATAGGGGGGTTTATTAGGCATCCATAGCAAGTGTTATATTAGATAGATTTCAATGTTATTTGATTCCATAGACACATATTTAACATCATACTATAATAGCCTTTTTCACCAGTTTGGGGTAGGGGTAATACTACATCTCCAGCAATCCACGATATGTCCGCTTAGCAATTGAATAACCATCTTTATTATAGGTACACAAGCATAATAAGTTGTGTTATTATGCATTTGCCTTTGTGTTTAATTACTATAGACTGTTTCCAGTGCAAAAAGTAGCGGAATTGACCTTGACCTTTAATAAAAAATGTGCCTTAAGGCTGAAAATCAATAAACGTGATAACACATTATTGGTGCTGTTACAAATGCTCTGGACTTGTCTCTAAGCAGTTTTCAATTAACCATGCCACAATCTGGACCTACATTACAAATATTCTACTTACTCGAATGGTAGACCTATGTCTAAGGGTTGTTCATTTTGCTATGTAAACTCATCTTATATCTATATACTCTTACTGTTGAACCTGATTTTTCAATCGTCGTCACTGTCGCTGTCACTATCATCCATATTGTTTGATTGGTCCTCATCCTCTTCTTGCATATTAGCACAGTTGAGTAATCTGCACGCATGGGTGCAGTGGAATCCATTTGCTACTCAAGGACAGTCTTTATCGCAACGTCTAGGGCATTTACAGGACATCAATTCAAGAACAACATCTGGAGCTGGTGCTCCTGTGAGCCAGCATATTGCTAGTTGTCCTTCTACTACATTCCACCCATGTCCATCAGTTGGGCTTGGTATCTTGGGTGAGCTCTGTAGACTTCTTCTCCAGATGCCAGCTTGGTAATTAGCACGATTTGTGTGCTGTCTTAATGCATCTTTGCATGGGGGGAGCTGTCCAGATGAAATATCACCTTTTCTTGATCGGAACATTTCATACCTGAGTTTGTTGACGTCTTTAATATTTGTATTCAAACTATACATGCTACAAGTGAATGCTTGTAGGGTTTGGAACATATCTTCTGTAACATGCCATTCCTGCCCAAAGGCTGTGAACTGGGGCCATATGCAGGAGTCAGTGTTATCGAGCCAAAATGCGTTTACAGGGGATTTCTGGTTTAACGCCGAAAAGTCGTTATGCAGGAGGCCGTGTTACGGTAACACCGCGCGTTTAAGGTCCGCGAAACTAACCCCATTTCATATGACGTTTACGGGCGGTGTTAGCGTAACGTTTTAGCCAAATCTATTAAATGCTATCATATTTAACAGAATTAAATACGCAATAAGTGAAATTTCATGAAATTAACCCTAAATTCGAAGCAATATTAACGCTGCCGCCGTAACGGCGGCGATATTAATACTTATATTTTCGAATCGACGAACATGAAGTAAACAAATGGCCACCGCTGCCAGTATGGAAAGCGACGTCGATGCGGCGGTTGCGGCGATTTGTTTACATTACATTCGTCGATTCGAAAATATAACTATTAATATCGCCGCCAATGCGGCGGTAGCCTTAGTAACGCTTCGAATTTAGGGTTAAATTGATAAAATTTCACTTATTGCGTATGTAATTCTGTTAAATATGATCGCATTCAATAGATTTGAGCATAATATATGGCTACAAAGGCAGAGGGATTTCCCAAATCTATAAATAAATTCACGTTTAGCTATAATGAAAGTGTTACGCGCTCCTGCATACGACTTGACAGATTTCCTGACGTCGGTGATAGCTAAACGGTAATAGGCTTTAACACGAAACCCCGCTAACACTGACTCCTGCATATGGCCCCAGTTCTCTGTACTCTTGGTTTTTGCAGATCAAATTGACATCTTTGTCCTTGCCCTGCCCAGCGAAGGAGCTGATGGAATCGCAACCTGTATATGCATGGGCACCAATCAATGCAGTGCATACATCCTTGCCGAGTATTGTGCCTAGCCTTGATATATCTATCAGTCTCATCACATTCTTTTTTCCTCTTCTCAATAGGATCCTTGTATCTATTTGCAAGTGGAGGGAGAGGAGGATTACGAAGACGTCAGTGTCTTCAGAAATCACCACAACCTTGCGATAGTTTGCAGCTGCATGTTTTGTGTGGATCATCATCCTCGTATCGGCTTCTTCATGTGTGGATCTAAGCTCAACGATCTGCATCACATCATCCTTTGTTATCTCGAAACATCTTTCATCCGAGGTTACCATCAGTATGATCTTGCCAGGTTTGTTCCTCCTGCGCATTTCTTTCCAATTCTCTGCCAGGAATGCGGTGAGCTTGGCTTTGCTTTCTGTACTAGCCAAGATCCGTTTCCAGTTCTTGATTCGGTGTCCTGGTTTTATCTGGTTGAACACGATTCCATGCCGTGAACCACGGTTTGTCCGCTCGGCAGTCTTAATTGATTGCTCTTGGTAGATGTCAAACACTACATCAATTCGCCCACTACCCCAACCATCATTGAGAACTTTCTTCAGGATTGTATCAGACAGTTCATCAAAGGTCAGATTCTCACCGAGAATCATCTGTACTATTGCCATGGCATCAACAATTGTTACCCGAGAACCAGGTGGTAACTCAACTTTCGCAATTTCTTTCTCGATATGTTTGCCTAATGTTGCTTTCCCTGTTTTTTTCATTGTTCCATCTGGATTTGCTAATGCCCATGGTTTCGGACCCAGGGGATATTCAAACACGTCTTTCATATCCAACTTTCTGTTTTGAGCAATCAGTAGCATGTGTCCGAAAACACAATTGTCTGCTTTCAAGATCATCTCTCTGTTCGCACCATCCTTGACAACATATTTTGTGTGTAAGGCACTGAATCTTTGTAAATTCAGTCTTTTGATCGGATCATAAAATCCTGACCCTCTCTCCAGCCTTTCCATGTGAATCTTGTAAGCTTCTTCACCGTTGCTGTGAGCTTTGAGCAGATCATTCATTACTGCTGATGTTGCTGCAGCACCAGTTGACAGACTCACAAGATCCGACGGTTGATTGGAGAATGGGTTTGTCCAGTTGTTTTCTAGCATATCAACAATAGACATCACATCAGCTTCGTCCCTCTTGATCCTTGATGGTTGGAGGTCAGCATGACCAAGTCCTTGTTTACTTTGCCCAGATGTTGATACAAGGTCTCGAAGCTGTCGAATCGATTCAGCTCTGTGTTCAGCTGTCAGGTAAAAATGTGTCAGTGCACTATGTTTTAGGCTAAGTCCTTTAGTCCCACCAGCAGTTTGCGTGTCCTTGTTTACAGTCTCCTGTACAGTCTGGTCAATGGCAATCTTGGCAAAAGGGTTTGCTTGCCTAAGTTGAACAGAGAATCCACCATTTAGAAAATGAGCATAGAGGTCTGGACATGTCTCTTCTAATTGTGTCATCTGCACATAGTACGGCGGTAAGTAACGAGAGTAATTGGTCTTGTCCATTGCAAAGCACCAAGTAATCATGTCCTTGATACTTGCTAAATGCAGGTACCAATTGCCTTCACGATCAGCTCGTATGAGTCCCAGCAGTATATCTACCATGTCAAGATACATCATCCAAAATGCTAAGTGCCCACTCTCATGCCGCAGAAGATCCAAGTAACAACGTAACAGATGTAGAATACTCCTGCATGACTCGTCATTTCTACTGGCTTCAAGGGTGGCCGCACAAGTATCGTCATGCATAGCCATCACCACACGCAAAGTTTCATCTAATTGTGGCAGGTCACTCATGTGGTTAATTTCCAACCATTCAACAAATCCTCTCCATACAAGTCGCATCAGTGCTTCATATGTCAGCTTGTGAAGACGAACACCTCTATTCTACTGCTTTCCATCTAGAACTTTATCAATAGACCCCTCAGATATCACCCCCTGATTCAACAGCAAGGTCTCAAAGTCCTGCATCACGGAATAGTTTCCCAATGATTGACAACATATTACAAATAATATGGAAGTTGCCCATCATCAGCAGGATTTTCTCGAACCTAAGTTGTTGTTTCCAAGCAACCTCTGTTGCTTTAGCATACAGAGCCTGGTCCATTACAACGGCAATCATGTCTAGGCCTAGGTGCTGCTGAATGGAGATTGAGTGAGAAAGGATCTCTTGCACAGTCGACAGTTCTGTTGCTGGTGCATTGATTGTAGGTAAGTATCCAACCTTATCAGCCTTGACTGTTACATCATCTCTGGTTTTTATGATGAACCCTGTCCAAGAGCTGACCGTCTGGTTCACAGTGTCGTGAAGTCGGGTGATCACCCATATGATATTTTTCTGCCTGGCCCTTTCAGTTGCATTGCTTAGAGGTATGGACGTGTTGGCAAAACTTTAATGGTGGAGGACATTCCTTCTTGGCAGAGATGTAAATAGGTAGATGCTGCTCAGACAGTTCTAAGGTGCGCCTTTTCTCCTTTTTGTTAACAGTTGATTTTCTAGCTGGTGCGTATGAATGAGTTTGCGGTTGGACAATAATCCCATTTACACGATGGGATGTGCCTGCCCCACTCAGTGTTTCCTCCAGTCTATCAATGTTGTCAAAGGCAAGCACAGTAGGGATGCATGGGTGTGCCCATGAAGGAATGGCTGGTTTGTTTTCATCTACACTGTTCATCTTTTCGATGCACAAGGCTGTGTCTATCTCCTGTAATCGTGTATACAAACATGCATGACCAAGGCAGTTCAATGTCTTAATGAGTTCAACATTGCCAGTTAAAGTTTTGATAGCCCATGGAAGGAGGATATGTTTTGGAGTCAAGACTCAAGCATTTGTAACAGCGCTAATGATGTCCTGACCAAATGAGAATGACAGCCGGTGGACCTTGTCAGAGGTAACAGACTGACAACCACCAAGAAGCACCTCTAAGAAGTGAACAAGACAATCAGGAAGTTGAATATAACTTTCAGTGAACTCCTGTGGATTCGGTGGCCAGGCCTGCTCTTTGATACCTTCTGTGATTTTATCTCGCAAGATTTGAGCAACCTGGACAATCAGTTGTTCACATTGTTGGCTGTGTATGTAAGTGTCAAGTTTGTCCTTCAAGTTTATAAAATCACAAGAAATAGAATCTGCTGAAAGGTTGTGTGGTCTAACATAAACATTATTACTAGTACCAGCAGAGAAAAAGTGCAAAGTGTCCCCAAATTGTGACTCAAGGTTTCTACGGATATGGGTCTTAGTTGATTGTTTAATGTCTTCCACACCTTCATCCCGCATAAGGGATACTAGCTTTGAAGTAAGTTCTACCAGTCGTACAATACGAGGGTTTGAAAACAGGTTGATACGGATAAACTTGTACAAGAGTTACAATGATGTAGTCTCTGCAGTTTTGTAGTCATCATTCTTGTCAGTCTCCATAGAATCAGCTGTGGCAGTTTGCTTTGTAACTTGGTGTACTTTTTGGAACATGACACATGGTAACATGCCTCAGCTGCCACTATTTCTCTTGAAGTTATCGCAAGAATTTGTGGGTCACCTTTTACAGTTGCAACAGACCTGAGTGTTGTGTCAGCACGGAGATCTTTTGCCTGAATCAGGCTTTCTCGAGTAGATGTTCCTTTTAAACACTTGTTTGTTCGTTCGCAGAAGATGCACATCCGATCATATCCATGTGTAGTTTTTGATGCCCCTTGACGTAATGATTGTCTTGGCTGTGCAAATTCCTTTCCACTCTCACCAGCAAGTTTCTTAAGCTTGGTCTGTTCCTTTTTGTGCGCGAAATTCGATCTGCATTCACGGTGATAGAATACATCTGGTACGGTATTTGGATTGTCCACTTTCAAAGTCAAGATCGGATCGAAGCAACTAATCTTTGCCGCTTCACATAGTGTTTGCCAGGAATTGACGTGTTTTGGTTTCACAAGTTCACATAATGGTGCATCATTCCCACATATTATACATGTGACACGCTCAATTTTTGCCTGGATAGGATATTCAGCCATGACAACATGCAGTTGGTTTTGTCGGAAATTCGATCAGTAGGCATACTCAATTTTTAAGTTGGTTCATTTTCTAGGAATGGCACTTCATTAACCTGGAATGACATAAAAAATCATTGTCAGATTTCATGTTTGGTTTAGTACTGGTATGGTTGAGTTTACTTAGTTTCTTTCATAGCTCATGACAGTTGCTAGTAGGCCTACCTATAACAGAAAAAAGGGGGTGCTCCCCTCAAGCTCAACTTCAGGAGTAGTAATGAATGAGAACAAAGTATAGTAAAATAGTAATGAATGACATTGTTATAAAATGTAACTGTTAGGGCCAGGTACTGGGTTTCCTGCAAATAGTTTTTACCCCTACCCCAAACTGGTAAAAAAGGTGATATTTAGTACAATGTTAAAAACGTGCCTATGGAATCAAATAAAGTTGAAATCTATCAATATAACACTTGTTTTGGATGTCTAATAAACCCCTCTATATGATCCAACATATAATTTGACCAAAATGAATCCTGGCATCAATTGGCGGACAACTTATTAACATAGATCGTGAAAAAAACGTGAAACATGTGACTTTCTTTTAGAAATCTTTAATTTTTGAACAGATAATAATAACCAAATATAACAAATCATACACTGCCAGATGCAGAATGTTATTAGGAACATTTTAAGCCATTCTGCATGTTGATAGGTCATTCTGGTGAGAAGTTATGCAAGTTTTCTTGATTCTCTCCATTTCCATGAAATAACGGTGGCCATCTTTAAAGATGGCCACCAAAAGGGCATTTGGCAAAGTGACCCGGAAGTCCATCAACTGATTTTGGACACTTCAGATATCAGGCTAACCAAAAATCATAGTAGGATCTGTTCACCAAATTGGTAATGAGTCCTAAAATTTGTAGGTCTGCCACATGGACTATTACGTGGAAGGTTTTATTCCTGGGGTTTCTACGGAATTCTCCTTCCCCGCCGCACCCCCCCCCCCCCCACTTTTTCAGGATTTCGTTCTGGGGTTTCTACGGAATTCCCCCTCCTTTTTTTAATCGTGCGTTGTGCTGCTATTTTTAGCCATCACATTACGAGGATTTCTTCCTGGGGTTTCTACGGAATTCCCCCTCCTTTTTAGTTTTTTAGGAGTTAGTCCTGGGTTTCTTCGGAATTTCCCCCCCTTTTTTGAATAAGGCGTTAGTGGGAGGCTACCGTTACTGGTCCCTACCCCTCGTTTGGAACTGGTTGGTTAATCGTACCACTTCCTTTCGATTTATAGCTGTAGAAACGCCTTTATTAAAACGGTGGAAATACGTTTTTAATACTTCCCTAAACATGCTTTCACTTGGTGTCTTTGGACATGGCTACTAAGCGGAGTAAGACAGATGTGCAGCAACAGCTCAGTGAGGAAGAGGGAGTGTCACCAATCCCGACTGGCCACAGTTCGCCAACTCCACAGCCACCGTTACCTGATATGGAGGCTAGGATGGCGCGGCTGATGACGAAGCTCGAGGAGCTACTCCCATACAGGCAGCCGCCGCAAAAACCGACTCGGCATGCTTTGTTGTCTGAGGAGTCTGACTGGCAGGATTCCTGAGACCAAACCGACTCGTCCACGGTTGAGGAAGTCGAGGTTGTGTTACCATATCGTAAACGGAAACACAAAAAGAAGATCTACTCATCTGAGGGAGATGAGTTTACGAGAGCCCGCAATAAGGCAAGGGGCTCAGTGTCAAAGAAACGGAGGAAAAAAAGAAAAAGAAGAGCAAGTCTTCCTCGTCTGACTCATCGACGGACAGTACGACAAACGACTCAGAATCCGAGACTGAGAGGTTTGGGTCGTTTGCCCGGATAGGTGGCAAAGTCGCCAAAAAGATTAAGGTTGAACACAAGAAGAAGGTTAACACCGCGAGGATGATGAGGAAAACCATCAGGGGATATTTCCACACGTTTAAACCAGCGGAGGTTATTACTAAACTGGCGGAGCAGTTTACGGGGATTAAATGCGTCCCAGAGTCCGTTGTAAAAGAAATGGACTCAGATGTTAAATTGAATAAAGATCGCAAGAAGTTCGAACTGTGCTTGCACACAGTCTATAAGGCAGTTTTAGCTACTTTATCCACTATTGCACCGAAGGTTCGCACAACGCGGGCGATTCAGCACGGGCTACAATTTTCAAGCTCAAGGGCGGGGATAGCGGCAGGCGTACGGTTGGAAAGACAACCGTCCTTTCATGAGAGATCTCCGCACACAGAAACCGTTCCCTAACCCAGGGAACAAGTAGAGATGGCAAGCCAAACAGCCATGGCCACGGAAACACTTGTAAGCAATTTTTAAGGCTGGCAATATTAAAAATTGTTTAGAGGAATGGAACTTAATTACTGATAATTTAACAGTTTTGAGTATTGTGAACGGAATACGTATTCCCTACACGCAAATACCTGTACAGGACACTTTTCCTTTTCAATATGGATTTGATTCAAATGAGAGGGAGGCGCTGGATTACCAGATGCAAGATTTTTGTGATAGAGGTATTATAGAACGGGTAAATTTTACAAGAGGCCAATTTGTTTCCAACATTTTTTTAAGGCCTAAGCCTAATGGAGATATTAGAATGATTTTAGATTTTACAATCCTTAACAAATTAGTTGAATATAAACATTTTAAAATGTTCTCTCTCGAAACAGCGAGAGATTTGATTACAAAGGATTCCTGGTTAGCTAGCGTGGATCTTAAAGATGCCTACTACACGGTTCCGATTTATAAGTCGGATAGAAAATTTGTACAGTTTATTTGGAATAATGAACTTTATGAATTTACCTGTTCGCCGAATGCGTTACCTTGTGCCCCGCGTTTGTTTACAAAGTTGCTTAAGCCAATTTTTTCATTAATGGCAAGGAAAGGACACGTTATGTTTCCATATATAGGCGATTCTTTTATTGTGGCACAGACAAAAAAAGGTTGTCAAGAAGCAGTTAAGGATCTTTGTGAGATGTTCACCAAATTGGGATTTTACATTCATGATAAGAAGTCAGTTCTCATTCCGACAAGAGAATTAAAATGTTTGTGGTTTTTATTAAACACAAATAACATGACAGTAGCTCTAACTGACCAGAAATTAGATAAGTTTATCCACACGGCTAATTTGTTATTACAAATAATTACCCCTAAGATTAGACAAGTTGCTATTCTTATTGGAATTATGATAGCTTATGCACTGCCAATACTATACGGGAAAGCTCATATTAAATCGCTAGAGATAGATACAAATTTAGCGTTACCCCGCACTAACGGTAATTTTGAACGAAAAATGACGATTTCGCCAGAAGGCCTAGAAGATATTAATTGGTGGTTGGGACCAGACGGGATGGCCGAATGAGTTAGAGCGTCCGTCTCCCGTGCTGGTAGATCGTGGGTTCGAGTCCCGGTCGAGTCAAACCAATGACTTTAAAATTGATACTTGTCGCTTCCTAGCCAGGCGCTCGGCATTATTAGGATATGGCAAGGACTGGTGTGCTCAGTGTCAGGATAATGTGACTGAGTGGGATACCATGTCATGGTGCCGGCGGCCTGGTTTCCCAGTGGGACAGCACTATAAAGTTGCCATGAGTGCGCACTGTCACAAGTCGGTATCCGTCCTGATATGACCTTAGATGTTGCTAGGACGTAAAACAACAACAACAAACAAACAAACAATTGGTGGTTGGAGAATATTCATTTGTCACCGAACCCAATTCGAATGGGTGAACCCAACACGGTGGTTACGACAGATGCGTCACTAGAAGGATGGGGGGGGGGGGGGCGCATAGGGGCCACTAGTCAACAGGAGGCAGATGGCTTGAGGATGAAATTTCTGATCACATTAATGTTTTAGAACTTAGAACAGTTTATTTAGGGTTACGTAGTCTTGTGCGGATACCTAAATACAATGTCAGAATTTTGACAGATAATACAACAGCCATGGCATACATTCGTAACATGGGAGGGACTAAGTCCAAACTGTGTAATAGCTTAGCAAAGCTAATTTGGAGTTGGGCTCAAGATAAGGGCATATGGCTAACAGTAGCTCATATACCAGGCAGTCAGGACATTTTGGCAGACCAGAAAAGTTGCAATTTTCATGATCATTTGGAATGGGCGTTAAATGATAACATTTTTGAACGAATTTGTTAAAAATGGGGACGTCCACAGGTTGACTTGTTTGCATCACGAAACAACTTTAAACTTTCTAAATATGTTTTGTGGCATCCGGAACCTAATGCTTGGCAAGTAGATACTTTTTCTTTGGTTTGGGATAACACATTTTATTATGTTTTCCCGCCATTCAGCATTATCAGCGGAGTGGCCAGAAAGATCAGAATGGACCACACACACGCGATATTGATTGTGCCCGATTGGGACACACAGCCATGGAGAGCAGCAGTCGCATGGGAAGCGAAAGACTGCCTCAGATTCCCAATAGCACCAGGAAATCAGATTCCCAAGAGCACCAGGGTCCACTGACAACTTACGGTGACGTGTCAACAACACCCTCCTGGCATTCCTTTTTTAAATAAATATTTAGAACAATTTGGACTAGATAAGATTACTCAACAAAGACCGGTGTCCCATGCATGGCGAAAAGGAACACTAAAATTGTATGCCAGTTATTTAAAGAAGTGGGGCATTCATTGTTTAATTAAGAAAGTTAAGCCTTTAAAGCCTAGTTTAGCCCAGGTAGTTAGATTTCTAAGGATGTTAGAAGATAAGGGATTAGGTTATGGGGTGATTAAGGCAGCAAGATGTGCATTATCTATTGTGTTACCAAGAATAGATGGACAAACAGTTGGGAAACATCAGGCGATACACTGGTTCTTAAGATCGGTGTATGAACGGAATCCACCGAAGCCCAAATATAGTCGCTTTTGGGATGTTTCAGTAGTTTTTGAGTTATTTAAGTCCAGGTCTAGTAATTATGATTTAGACATTAAGCAGCTAGGATTTAAGTTAGCAGTTCTTTTGCTGTTAGTTACGACCCAGAGAGGACAGACCATTACGGCTTTGTCTCTAGATGGACTGGAGATAAAAAGGAAGCAACATTTGATTTAACACAGTTGTTGAAATCAAACCGCACAGGTGACCCTTTGTCCACGGTGCATGTAGATAGCTTCCCAGGGGATCAACGTTTGTGGGTAGTTTCAGCCATTCGGGCTTATCTTTCTAAGACAAAAGACATACAGAACTCAAGACAGCTTTTGGTAAGTTTTATTAAGCCACACAAGGGCATTTCGAGAGACACACTCGCAAGAAGGACCATTACAGTTCTGAAGGTAGCAGGCGTGGATACGGGACGATACGCTTCCCATTCAACGAGGGGAGCCATGGTCTCCAAAGCACGACTGCTAGGGATTTCGGTGAAGATAATCCTTGCGCATGCAGGCTGGAAGACTGCTAGATCGGTTGCAAGACATTACAGAGGCTTAGTACCGAGGTAAAATAGTATAGTTATACAAATCTTACGTGGGTACAGATGATGGATAACTGTTGTTTTCCCGAGGTACAAGCCTCGGATAGATTTGGGCTAGGGCCCGCCTTCCACACCCTGCCACATCTATCATGTTTGCTTGTGCCAAGATGAAAACATTAAAGTATCCATTTGAATTTAAGATCATTTTTATCCTGAATAAGTATGTAAAGATTGCTGAACTGGATGTGCTTCCTTCTCCCTAGCCCACATCTATCCGAGGCTTGTACCTCGGGAAAACAACAGTTATCCATCATCTGTACCCAGGTAAGATTCGTATAACTATACTATATATATATACGAGGAATTCAGGTGCAAAATCCGACAAAGCCATTTTTGTTGTTTTTTGTAAAAATAGAATTTATTGTTGTGCTTTCCAGTTAAAGTCCATCAATCTCATATCAAGTAGGGAATTATATAGGGCATGGGGCAGCTTCTGTGACAAAAACAGACTTGATCAGAATGATGGCAGCTTCAGCTCAAACGTGGTGGTCATGGTTTCATTTTGACGTGTATGGCATTTGTCGGTTTTTGCGCCTTGATCCATCATATATTGAACCAAGTTAAATTGATATTGGATGACTGATTAAATGTATCCTTTTCTCCTTCAGATGACTTCTACAACACTGGGGAGGAATGTCTCCGTGCCGTCCGTGTCCGTACAACTCTTCCCAAAGTCCAAGTGGCTCCCAAACACATATTCGCTGCAGATCCTCTCTTCTATTTACTTTGTTCTCGCCTACTCCATTTACATCTCGTTTCTCACCGTCACCCTGGTGTCGGAGAAGGAGAAGAAGATCAAGGAGGCGATGCGCATGATGGGCATGAAGGACTCTGCTTTCTGGTGATAACTTGTTTTTATTAAGAAATACATGAAATCAGTGTGTTTTAGCGGATTTAGTGGTTACCGTAGTGTCAGAAAAGAAACTGAATGGAGTGGCCAAATGAATTGAGCACCCGCCTCCCATTTTGGTATTGCATGGGATTCAAACCTCGAAGTTTGAACCCTGGCCGAGTCAAACCAATGGACTTAACAATGTATACTTGTTGCCACCTAGTTTGGTGTTTGGCATTACTATGATACGGCAAGGAGCAGTGGAATAAGGAAGACCAATTTTCTGTGATTGAAATTTTTCCTGCTTAATAAAAATATAACTTGAAATAATCACCGGTTCAATTTTAAGTTACGTGGTTTGAAACCGTTAAAAATAAATAAGCATGAGGTACTTGTGAACACCATGCTCTTGTAAATTACCCATGCTGGGGTCGGTGTGTGTTTAAATAAAACGCTGTACAAATCCTATCCAATGCTACACGCACAACCCTAATTAGGTGACAGCACCGCCTGTGCCTCCTTGTAGAAGTGACACATGGGTGTTTCTGGTCTTGGAGGTCGTCCTGGATCCATTTGCAGTTTGGGCTATTTTTCCGTTCCAACCAGTGGTCCACGACTGGTTCATCAAAGGCGGTGGTGTGTGCTGTCCTGTCTGTGGGAAAGTGCATATAAAGGACCCCTTGCTGCTTATTGGAACATGGATGAAAGATCTCTGATTTCGCAGATTTCCGGGATTTTTCCTGTAGCTTTAAGTGCATACTAATACGTTGTGACCGTCCTGATATGACCTTAGATGTTGCCAGGAAGTAAAACTCCAACAACCAACCAACCAATACGTTGTTTTACGCTGCAGCACCATCAGCGTATACTAATATGTGGTGCAAACGCCGCAGCACTAGCAATGTATACTACTAATACCTTCAAACGCCGCAGCACTATCAGAGTATACTACTAATACGTGCTTCTAATGCTGCAGCACTATCAGCGTATACCAATATGTTGTGCAAACGCTGCAGTAATAGCAGCGTATACTACTAACACATGCTTCAAACGGCGCAGCACTATCAGCGTATACCAATATGTATGAAACCCGACTTCCGGGAATTTTCAGGGATTCCCTGACAATGCTAAGCCTATGGGAGAATATCAGCATTTCCGATTTTTTTCCCAGAGACCACTTTCATCCCTGTTGGAAAGAGTAGCCTATGTGGCGGCAGTGGGTTTCCTCCAAAGAAATATGTCCAATAGCCGATGATACGAAAACGAATGTGCTCTAGAGGCATCGTTAAATAAAACAAGCTTTATTTTTCTAGGTTGTCATGGGGCCTCGTGTATGCCATCATCATCCTGATCGTCACCATCATCGTTACCCTGCTTGCACACTTCCTCGGCTTCTTCCAAAACTCCAACATCTTCATCTTCTTCATCATGTTGATGCTCTACGGGCTCTCCATAATCAACCTGTCCTTTGCACTAACGCCGTTCTTTAACCGGGCCGAGACTAGTGGCGCCATGGCGAGTCTGGCGACCATCCTGTTCAGCCTGCTGTACCTCGTCGTCTTGGTGACGCAGGACTCGAGCGGCCAGTCGACCTTGCCGACATGGGGCATGTACCTGCTGTGTCTGCTGTCTCCTTTTGCACTGTCCCTTTCGGTTAATCAGGTAAGTCCTGGAATTTGACAATTCACGATTCTAGGCCTGAAAAGCCCTGTGATTTGTCTAAAGATCCTGGAAAATCATGACTTTTTCTTTTAAAGCCTATATTTAATTTGTTAAATAGTTCACATAAATAGTTGGGGTGTCATGCACATATGTTCTTTATTCATTAAGCATGTCTTGGCTGTGTCCATTTGGCCCCGGGGAGCGCTACAGCATGCACACACTACTTGTCATTCAAATTTTGACGGTTGGAGCTGTTCCACGTGCTCAGGTGC
The DNA here is from genome assembly GCA_030323885.1 of Branchipolynoe longqiensis. Lineage (NCBI taxonomy): Eukaryota > Metazoa > Annelida > Polychaeta > Phyllodocida > Polynoidae > Branchipolynoe > Branchipolynoe longqiensis. The sequence goes on along the minus strand of CM059192.1, from coordinate 10,169,606 downwards.
GGTTTCACCGTGCCTAGCTACTCAGCTATGAGCTACTACATCTACGTCAGCTACTAGGCTATCAGCCGTTGCTGGTGAGTGTGGAGGAGTATTCTGCTGTATAAACTATTTCGCGATGTTTTGGACATTTGTCATGCGTGTGGTGAGGAGCACGAGCCATTGCGTGGCAACAAGTGTAAGGTGGCACGGGCGAAGGCGAAGAAGGCGAGGGCCGATACAGCGGAGGAGTGTGACACAAGCTGCTTAAACACAGCGGATGAGGCGGCCGAGGTTATGTCGGGCCTGTCTCTAGTCAGTAAGGTGGATGCGGCATTCACAGAGCTGTCGGCTGGGGTGGTACCGGTGAAGGCGGGCGAGCCAGCACCGTACGAGGAGGAGCTGGAGCTGCGATGGAGGCTAGACGTGCGCATCAGGGAGAGGAGGAAGGCAAAACTGCGGACAGTCATGGAGGAGGAGTTGGGACGGGGAAGCCAGGCAGGCGCGGCTATGTGGCCGCAAATCAAAAAAGAAGGCCAGCAGCAGGGGACGAGCGAGATCGTCACTAGGATCAAGCCCCAGTTCCAGCACCTCATCATCATCGGCACGAGATTCCCATAGTGGAAGAAGATCCGCAGCAGGAGCTGACGCCGCCGACAAAAGAAATGCCGCGGTAAGTTTGTTTCTTGATCGTTTCACTAAGGGAGGAGGACTGAAGCGCCTGAGCTTTAATGAGCTGTTATATGCGGTGAGGGAGAAGGCGGTGGAGAGGGGCGTGCGACCTCTTCCGCATGGGTGATAATTGCTTATCACTCCTGCACTTCAACATCAACAACTTGTGGGCTTACAAAGAAGGAAGAGTAGGGGGAGTGGAGGCGCTAAGAGTAGGGAGAGCCACTCGGCAAAGCAGCTGAAAGGGGCATGCTATGCTCACAACTATGACATGGAGGGATGCACAAAAAAGAACTGTGAGTGGGACCATCATTGTGTAGATTGCAAGAGCGCAGACCATGTGGTGGAAAGCTGCACCAAGAAGAAGTACTGACTCCACGAGGGGCCGTTGACACGTGGAGTTTGCGCAGGAAGTAGCACGGAAGACCACAGCTCCGGTCAACAAGATGACCGCCTCTGGCGACAGCGGCGGGTGAGGTGACCTAATTAGCAAAGAGCGCGGGAATCGCCACGCGGGGACCATGGAGGACCATTTCCCCCCACCTTGGGAGTGGTGGGGCGCTGACGCAACGGGGCGAGGCGGGAAGGGGAGGGGGAGGGCACCGCTGTCTCCATGCGGGAGCGAGCTGGGACCGTTGGCGGTGGTGGGAAACATCCCAGCCGGGACCACATGGGCAGGGATCTCGTGTCGGAGGCTGTCGTACCGATAACAAATGTCTTGGAGCTTTGGCCCATCCTGGCGGGAATCCGCAAATGGGGGCGGGACTGGACGGACAAGACCGTAATGTTCATGACTGACGACACGCAGGTGCGGTCGGCTCTCAATACGGAGAGCAGTAGGAATAAGACATATGGTGGTCTGGTTGAGGCTGATATTCTTGGCCTCGGTTGAATTCAATTTCGATATTCAATCGGTATACATAATCATGAAGTTTAGCACCATATGTGACAGCCTCAGTAGGTTGGACCAGTTCAGGAGCATCGCACGGATAAGGGATGCCGACGAGGCAGTGAGATTATGCTGTCACACCATCTTTTGTGATATATGCATAATAGACGTCTAGACACGTCTGTAATATATGCAAATGAGATGACGTCATGGAAAAGTTTGGCCGGCTATGGTTTGAGCCCTGGAGGGGAATAAAGTCATTCAGTATCCAGAAGTCAAAGTGTTCAGACGTCATACTTTCACATCTTTCACTGTTGACATTCCAGATTGATCCGAGTTAAAGAAGGAGTGTGCGGCCTTCGAGGGGGCCCACTATGCACTCAACAAAGCGTACAAGGTCGGTTCAGGTGAAATCTTACCTGGATTTCTGTGAGTTATTCGGGGATCTGTTACAACGTTATCCTTATGACGCTAAGCTGGTATGCTTGTACATGTCTTTTCTGGCGAGGCCCATGTGCCAGTTCAATACACCAGTATGGAAGCACACTAAATAACCACCTTAAAGATATGGGTTATGTCCCGGTGGACTATGAGCATCACAGTTTGAACAAATGTATGGCAGGGGGGGATGCCACAACCCAGGCGGCCCCGATCCTACCAACTCAACTACTGTTAATGTTCGGGCACATGTTTCTGTCTCAGGGCCATATTGCGGTCAGCGCAGCTATGCTGCTATCCTTTATAGCGCTACTGCGCAAATGTCACGTCACTCAGTCGGAGTCTGCACTACTGAGGTCGGACATATGTTTTCACTGGTTGGGCATGCTGAGAAAACCAGGTGGGATGGCCGAATGAATAAGAACGTCCCTCTCCCGTGTTGGTAGACCATGAGATCGTGGGTTTGAGGGTTTGAACCCTGGTCGAGACAAACCAATGACTTAAAAATTGATATGTGTCGCTTCCTTCCAAATTTGTGAAATAATGTTATATCTAAAATTAATCTTGCATCTCCATTTGGTTTGGGCTGCAAGAAAATATTGGCTATGAATTCCCCAGGCACATGTAGTGCTGATTCTATAATTCCTTTCTCATACAATTTTAGGACTTTATTGTCTAACGCCTCGCATTCAGGACCATGAAATCGATACGGGTAAGGCATATTCTTTTGAATAGGTTCCTCAATGAAAGGGATTCTTACTCCCTCCGCTAAACTAAGGATAGTTAGTTTATCCGTTATGTTATTCCATTCCATTAGGCAATTATTGAGATTACCAGCTTGGAAAATGCTTCCTGGTGCCTGTGTTGCTGCCTCTACTTGTTCCCTGGGCGGGGGAACGGCTTCTGGGCGTTGAACTCCCTCTTGAAGGGTTGGTTCCCCTGGCCTGGAAGCTGAAGTTCATCCCGAACCGGCATCCTCTTCGGCCGGTTCGTCAGCTTCGAAAATCCTGGCACATTTTCTTGAAGCGGTTAGGATTTGCACCTGTGGATTTCTTCTTATTTGTCTCCATGTGCTTGCCACACTTGGAGCTCATCTCCACTTGTTTAAACAAGTACTGGAGCTGGTCACCGAACATCTTTGTTTTGTCCAGCGGTTTCCCCTTAATGTGCTTGGCGGCAAGGAATAACGTATATTCCTTCCTGTCATTATCTGGGACCTTCTTTGACCTGGCTACCTCCTTGGCTGCGTCCGTGCAGACCGCCTTGAACGTGTTCTCAAAGCGTCTGTACGAGAGGAAATTGCTCATCGCGGTTAGCAACGCAATCCCCCCGTTCATATCATTGCACAGCGATGAGAACTTGTTCTCGACCAGACGGGATGGCCGAATGAATTAGAGCGTCCGTCTCCCGTGTTTGTAGACCATGGGGTTGTGGGTTCGAACACTTGTTGAGTCAAACCAATGACTTAAAAATTGATACTTGTTGCTTCGTAGCCTGCCGCTCGGTATTATTACGATATGGCAAGGACTGGTTGGCTCAGTGTCAGGATAATGTGACTGAGTGGGATATCAGGTCATGGTGCTGGCAGGCGTGGTCTCCCATTGGGGCAGCACTATAAAGTCGCCATGAGTGCGCACTGTCACAAGTCGGTACCCGTCCTGATATGACCTTAGATGTTGCTAGGATGTAAAACAACAAACAAGCATGCTGATAAAGATCCGCAGATCTAAAACAATCCAGTACCGGGAGAGGGTGCACTTGATACCGGTATCAAAGGTGGCCCAGTCGGCCTTGTGCGCGGTGCACTGGGTCAAGAGGCACTTTGATCCCACACCCGCACGCCAGGGGGATCTGGCATTTAGGCTGCCTAATGGGCGGGGTTCGGTTCCGCTACCTTACAGCTACTATCTTTCGGCTATAAAGTATCTCGCGGCTAAGGCTCACTTAGAGCCGGAGCGATTCCCGTCGCACACCTGCGTGGAGAGGGGGGGGGGGGCAACCTTCCTGAGGCACATGCGGTGCGTCGATCACTGAGATCAAAGAGAGGGGGGACTGGCGTTCCGACGCAGTCTATGAGTACTTGAAAGCATCAGTCTCAGAGCGACTAGCTGTGGACTTCCGTGTGTCTGCCAAGCTCGCAAACATACGCGGGGCAGGCGAGTAAAGGCGGGGGCCTCGTTTGCCACTCTGCTCTGTCTGTTGGGGAGTTTTGGGCCTTGTCATAGGTGCCAGCCAGAGAACTTCTCATCCAAACCGTGACTTGTCTTGTTCATGTAAATGTAGGAGTTAAATAATGTGTTGTATAATTAATTATGCGAGTATTATTTTAGGACGATTTAGGACGAAGGAGGATATTATCTAAATCGGGATAATACCCAATGTATATCTAAGAGCCACCGCTTAGGTTACCAACTTTGGGATTGCAAATGTGTCTACTTGTCAGCAACTGTTCATAAAATGTGTAGGTCTCATAACTGACTGGGGCAGTGCTCAATGCACCCCCTTCACATCTAATTATTCTGCTGTCTTCTTTTGCTCCCTAACACCCTGTCTGGTGGAGTAGCACATTACATAACACCACCCGGCCCACCACTTGGCAGCGTCCATTCGGCCCAGGGGAGCACTACAGCCGCACACACTAGTTTTGTGCTGCTGCTCACTACTTGTCGGTCAAATCTTGACTTTATAATAAATGGGTAAGCGCCTTTTCGTAGGTGCCAGCCAGAGAACTTCTCATCCAAACCGTGACTTGTCTTGTTCATGTAAACGTAGGAGTTAAATATGGGTTTGTTATCGTGCCTCTTTATTTTTATATTAAAATTATACATACATTCATTATGTTTGTATACTTATTTACACTTAACATCTTACACAGTGAATCAACTACGAATATGGCTGTGTTACAGGGTACTTTAATTTAATAAATGTCTTAAAAACGTTCTAGAATTTTGCACCGAAATGTACTTGAAGGTCCCGGAAAGTACTGGAATTCGATATATCAAAACGGTATGAACCCTACGTGTTCACTAATTATATTGCAGGCAATCATACTTGACATTGCGTATGGAGGGATGAACTTTACCACCATCACCATTGGCACCTTCCCACTGTCCAGCATGCTGACTATGCTAGCGGTAGATTTTGTGTTGTACGGCTTGCTAGCCTTCTACTTCGACAACGTTATTCCCAGTAAGTCACAATGTCACATTCACTCAATATCGCCTTTGGTGGGTGTTTTGAATTTGAGCCTCGAATTGAATTCTAATGGCTCTAAACCTTTTCCGCATTGTATGTTTTATTATCAATTTTGGTTGGTTTAATGTCTATAATAAATTATTGGATATATGCATGAATTATGTATGCTCTTGAACATTTCTAGGTGTACATTACGTGAATATGGTATGCAATAACTAGAATGTGAAATTATAGCTGCTAGGAATTATTTGATCAAGTAGGGGTTGTTTGTTGTTTGTCGGAGTGTAATGTCCTGGCAACATCTAAGGTCATATCAGGACAGCGTGCACTCATGCCGACTTTATAGTGATACCCCACTGGAAGATCAGGTCACAGGCACCATGGCCTGATTTCTCACTCAGTCACATTATCCTGATACAGAGCCAACCAGTCCCTGCCCTATCCTAGTAATACTAAGCACCAGGCTAGGTAGTGACAAGTATCAATTTTGTAAATCATCGGTTTGGCTCGACCAGATTTCTGCATGCTAAGCCTGCGCTCTGCCGATATGGCCACCGCATATGGCTACGAGATAGCTACAACTTACAAGAATTCCACGTTGGGACCATGGTAGAATATCCACACCGACTTATTTAGACATTGTTATATGGTAGCATTTAGATGGCGGCCACATGTCTCTCCCTTCACCTTGTGACGCGGGAGTTCTACTGTCAGAGTGGGTGCGAGTCACTGCTTACATATCTGGGCTCCACTCACTGGCATGGATATCTGCTGCCTGTATGACAAGGCTTAGGAGTGTCTGTGCTATGTGAGTGAGATATTGGTCTAGTAATGGTGCTAGCAGAATGCCAAAGGGCAACACTATAAAGCCACCATAGGCGCATACTGTCACAAGTCGGCTCCTGTCTTGATATGACCTTAGATGTCGTTAGGATGTGAAACACCAATGAACCAAACGAGGAATTGTCTAAATAAGCACTGTTGGGCTCCAGATGAGTACGGGCTGGCCCGCCCACCGTGGTTCTTTGTGCTGCCCGCCTACTGGAGGCGGCCCAGAACACGTTACCTAGAGGAGGTGGGGCTCTGGGAGCACGGCGAGTACGGGGTCAACGAGACACCCGCCGTCACCATGGACACGGACAAAATGGAGGCGGTGCCGCCCGAATTCAGGAACAGAAACCTGCTGCGGTATGCATGAAATTAGTGATCATTCACACAGCAGTGTTTCCACTGACAGTGATGTTTGTGATCATTTGCAGTCATTTCATGTTCGCCTCTTTGAATGTCCTAGCTGGCCACCCCATTGCAATCATAGCGAATGGATTAGTCCATTTCCGGTTCTCCTTCCCGGATTTCCGGTGTTCACTCACCTTCAATGGTCTCTACATTCACTGTTCACTTCACAGCTAGTATATGCTTATATGTAATATATTTATATAGACATTTTTTACATTCATTGATTAAGCAGGGGAATTTTCAATTTCGGACAATTGGTTTTCCTCATTCCACTGCTTGCCCAAATCTGGTAATGCAGAGCACCAGGCTATGTAGTGACAAGTTTTCATTTTTACGTCATTGGTTTGACTCAACTCAGGGGTCGAATCCCCTGATTTGCCACATGGGAAACTACCACTTAACATTTTTGGCCATCCCTTTGGGATGATTAATTTTTAAATGTAATTTTCATTAATTGAGAATTTTATCAGAAACTTATTCCTTCCTATATACCACTTATGTTTTTACGTCATTGGTTTGACTCAACTCAGGGGTCGAATCCCATAAATTGCCACATGCGAAACTACTGCTTAACATTTCTGCTTAACATTTCTGGCCATCCCGTTGGAATAATAAATTTTAAAATGTAATTTTCATTAATTGAGAATTTTATCAGAAACTTATTCCTTCTTATATACCACTTATTTTATTCTACTTATTTCCCTTCTCTTTTCTTTTAATATTAGATCTAAATATGTAAATGGATAACAACCATATCAGTTATTACATTCAACAGTTCTTAATAATAATCAGAAATATTCTGTTCGGATTTACAGAGAAAAAAAGCATGGTGCTACTATTCTACATTTCAACCACAATTTATGAAGGGCACACATGAAATGTTGATGCGTAAGAGAGGATGAAAATAAGTACTTGTTGACCATGAGAGCACAGGACTACTGCATGACATAAACATTGTGTTGTAGTAATGTTTGAGTAAGGTTAATTATATTTAATATTTCTATTCGTTATTTTTTAGAATCTTCGACGTGCATAAAGTGTACAAGAACAAAGGGAAAGAAGTCCACGCTGTCAATGGTAAGGTAACAAGTCCGCTGACTCGAAAACCATGAGGTAATTGTAGAAAAAAGGACAGTAGATAGAGATATGGTAGCAGACTTGATGATTGTGGATTATATATTTCATGTAGTGCTAGTGGTAAATATTAAAATGATTTTTGTGGATCGTCTCTTCAGTTTCTTCCCGGTTGACCGTTATATATTTAAAATAGAATTAAATGACAAAAAAAGGAACCATACACATTTCCAACTCAATAATCAATTCATGGTTCAATTAGGGTATCATTTAACCACTCTAGAAACTGTTCAAATCCTGTGTACATTTGAAACTCATCCAATACCAATGAGACTCGACCAGACGTGAATGAGTTAGAGCATCTGTCTCCGGTGTTGGTAGATCGTGGGATCTTGGGTTCGAACCCTGGTCGAGTCAAACCAATGACCTAAATATTGATACTTGTCGCTTCCTATCCAGGCGTTCGGCATTATTAGCATATGGCAAGGGCTGGTTGGCTTAGTGTCAGGATAATGTGACTGAGTGGGATATCAGATTATGGTGCTGGTGGCCTGGTCTCCCAGTGGGGCAGCACTATAAAAGTTGTCATGAGTGCACACTGTCACAAGTCGGTACCCGTCCTGATATGACCTTAGATATTGCTAGGATGTAAAACAAGAAGCAAACAAACCGAGATCTACCATGCAAGATCTACCATGCAATCGTGCTATCCACCCTACTATACGGAGCCGAGGCCTGGACAGTGTACAGACGACAGGTGAAAAAGCTGCATGCCTTCATGATGCGACATCTGCGTTCAATCATGAGCTAACCTGGAAGGACAAAGTGACAAATAAGGAAATACTCGAACGGACGGGGCTACCCTCTATGGAAGATCTTCTGATCAAAAAGAATCTCCGGTGGACTGGACACCTCATGAGGATGTCATCAGACAGGCTACCAAAGCAGATCCTCTATTCTCAACTGTCTTCTGGTTACAGAAAGAGAGGGCGCCCTCGTCTCCGGTTCAAGGATACCATCAAGAGAAACCTGAGCTGAGACATTAAGACCAACTCATGGACATCACTCTCACAGCAGAGAGCTAATGAAAGCAGTCTTTGTCACATCGTGACTGACAGCATGATGATGAGAAGGAATACTCTATTAATTTAATAGAACCTTTCACTGTTGAAGCTTCTTATATTCGGCATATTGCTGTGCAAGCCAACATTATTTCAGCATGTGTTAACATCACATATATCAAAATTAAACCTTTTAAAATAAAAGTAAGGTAGATTATTATGATTAACCTAATATCCTTATCTAAATATATGGCAGAAACTCAAAACCATTGCAGTATGCCACTTCACCTTATCGGATGAGAACTGGTGTTTACAATACTGTTCCCACTTTTGTTATTTTCTTTGGTAAGACATTGTTATTGTGTTCTCGGCAGGCATCTCTCTGGACATTTATGAAGGGCAGATTACTGCTCTGCTCGGACACAATGGGGCAGGCAAGACAACACTTCTACACATGCTGACCGGAATGTCACCTGCTACCTCCGGGTCTGCCACCATCTATGGATTGGTATGTGTGCTTCGCATTACAAAGGCGCATTTTCAAGACCGCAGTTTTCTGTACTGATAGATAAGATGCCCGAATGTGTTGAGCACTTTCTCCATGTGCTGTAGGTTCTACTTATAAAATTGATACTTGTGAACAGTGGAATGTGGAAGTTCAAATTGTCTGCAATACAAGTCTTCCGAGATACCTATGCTTGGACTCTAGTTAGGTGCCTGACACTGCTATGTTGTGGTGGAGTTGGGTGTTTGATGTGGTTTTACATCATGGTAACATCTAAGGCCATATCAAGACTTCGGGAGTTTGGTTCCCGGTCGAGTCAAACCAATGACTTATAAAATTGTTACCTGTCGCTTCCTAGTCTGGCACTCAGCATTAATAGGATAGGGCAAGGAGTGGTTAGCTCAGTGTCAGGATAATGTGACTGAGTGTGATATTGCGTTATGGTGCCAGCAGCCTGATCTCTAAATGAGGCAGCACTATAAAGTCACCATGAGTGCACACTGTCACAAGTCGGTACCCATCCTGATATGATCTTACATGTTGCAAGGACATATCACTCCAACAAGCAACCAACCATCTAATGTGAAGTAATTGCTCGGACAATTTCATAGCATGAAGCCTACCGAGTTTATTCATAACGAAGCATGTAGTTATAGATGCAAAGTGGGTTTAATGAATAGTTTGTATATAGTGAAGGACACAGCTGGGAATAACACCAACCCCACTTCCGGTGTGTAAGCTGAAGTTGCGACCTCATGTGTTTGCATACTGGTCGCAGCTTTAGTCCTTCCTGACGGACCAGAAGACACAAACTCGGAATACCTGTATTTGTTTGGCGTCTAATTATGGCATTTGTTATTTAGGACATTAGTGACAGAAACGAAATGACGGAGCTGCGAACAATGATCGGGCTATGTCCGCAGCACAACATTCTGTTCGACGACCTGACCCCGCGGGAACACCTGCAGTGCTATGGCAACCTGAAGGGCATTCCAGAGAACATGGTAAATACCCAGGTGAGTTGTTTTCACCGTAGCAAATTGTTGTCAGAAAATTATAAATTTCTTCTAACTTTTGAGAGCCTGAGGCTACTTCGGGGACGCACAAGCTTATACCTCTCCGATGATCCTTATCGTTGTATCCATTGGTCCATAAGAATCTTCCCACATATAATTGTAGTTTAATTCAGATTTACAGATATTTCCTGTATGTATGTACTGATTTTATGGCAATGTTCCAAATATTACCAGAATAATCAGAGACATTTCTGAGGAAGCTCCTTTTTTGTAGCTCTTTAGCTTTCTAATAGGTATCCCTTTAGAACTAGTCCTAAGTGCTTTGGAGGGATGCAAAACTACGGTAGGTACAGAGCGGATGGGCGTGCTCCGGACCACTCAGATCGCCTCGGTGGTCTAGGAAACTAGAAATCTGAGACTCACTCGTGGTACTGTGTCTCTCATACATATCTGTTCAATAGCAAATTCACAAGTTGATCAATAAAGATTGAAAGGATGACTTATATTGCTGTTTTTGTCCGATAGGTGTGTGACGCCCTCAGGATGTTGAACCTCTCTGACCAGGCAGACACCATGTCCAAGCATTTGAGTGGAGGCCAGAAACGTAAGCTGTGCGTGGCGATTGCACTCATAGGAGACCCCAAGGTAGAGAACCCGAAGGCTATTTGAGTATTAGGACAAGTGGTAAAGGCTGGAGAGAATGCTTTTAAAAGGGACATGCCCTATTATAGCTTGACCCAGCATAGATACACATATGGGTAAAGGGTGGGAAAAGCTTAAATAGCCTTTAATGTGGGAAACATAATATGAAACCTTTTAACTATAAGCAAAGACCCTATAATCCTAAGACGGCTCACTCCCTATCTCTCCCATGGTAATGTAAATTTCACAGTGCCACCTTGTGGTGGGTTTGATCAGCCCGGCTGCTGGTTGGTGTTTCACATGTAAACACATACAATTATATTATACAAGAGATAGGTAAGTATGAATACACATCAATATGAAATTGCTATGATCAAATACACATCATCATCAGCATTATCATCAGCATCGCCATCATCACACATCTTTCACATTGATATATACATTTATACATATAATATAGCACATGTTTAACCAAGAGAACAGCCAGCGCACCAAGTGGTGGGTTTGATCATTTTGATTACACAGTACAGGCTGAGTGAGCCGTCTTAGTATTATAGGGTCTTTGCTATAAGTGTATTTCTTATAACACTGGGAATTAAATCTCAGTACTGCATGGCTAATTCCAAGTTTGAACTATTCAGCTCGATTGATTGCTCTAACAGTTCCAATGCGAATAAAATAAAAGATTTTGATTTAATGGGCCCACTAAACGAGTTTAATCAAATTTCGCTGACTGTTGGAAAAATGTCAAGATGGGGATACTGATAACTTATAAAAATTTAGTCTACATACAAGCAAATACGCAGTAAGTATAATAATAACTGTGGTTAGCTTAACTATGATGCATTAGAGCATCATTATGGAAAGTTTAGACTTTCTTCGGTCCATTTTGGATGAGTTATTTGGTTATAAAAAACCAAGGATAGAATTCCTTCTCGAAGGAACGAAACCGATCATTAGCGATTCTGTCAACACCCGTGTCACCGTGTGATTATGGGTAGAGATGTGGGCTCTGCCTCATCTCCTGTGGAAATTCTCTCGTACTCTAATAGAGAGTAATGTTGGAGATGCTCCTGGGTTTCTTTTATAGACTCCCCACAAACTTTTTCAGGCGTTTCTCCGAGTTTCGTAGCATTTTCTCCAACTTGTAGACGTAGTAGTCACAGGTGGGAGAAGTGTGCGGAACAGAGGGATGGGCGGGACGATACACTGGTCCCGACCCCGCGTAAGGTTTGGGCTTGACCCACAATCCACGCACAAATTTAGCTTATTACGCCTGTGTTATAACGTATAAACACGGTTCTCTAACACCACTAGATGTCCATTGAGTTTGAAAACAACTATATTGTGACATATATATTATAGCGGGGACTGACCAAAAATTCTTTTTCGTTTCAGTTCGATGCCACGAAGAGGAGTAGGAGCGCGGGTGCAGCAGCAGCCGAGGGGCGTGTTCCGAGTGGATTGGACGAGGAGTACGACTCCTCACCCGTGTTGTTGGCAGTGCCTTCGACACAGCCCGGGGCGCATATTCTCTCCGAGGCGGACGAGGACATAGTGCCTGATGGCGCCGCGGCTCCAAATTGGGAGGTTCGGTTTGCGGCGATGGAGAGTCATATTATGTCTCTCAAACCACCGGTGTCTCTTAAACGGCAAATGCCGAGTGTCCAAGATGAATCATCATTTGAGGATTTCTCGGAGACAGACTCAGCGATGGAGCTTAAGGCTCCTCCTCCTCCTTCTCCTAAACGGAGGAAGAAGAAGAAACATATCATTTCTTCTGGTGATGATTTCACCAAAGAACGGGGGAAGACTGGACTTCGCAAAAAGCGGAAGACCAAGTCCAAGAAGAAGGAGAGGAAAGATTCTTCTTCTTCCGATTCTTCCACAGATTCTACTTCCACGGAATCAGACTCAGACACACAATATGAGGGTGTCTATGCTGCCATTGGTGGCAAAGTGGCTAAGAAAGTGGAGAAGCCAAAGGCTAAGCGTGTTAAAACCACTACGCTTATGCGCGAGACCATTAATGGCCATTTCCGCACGTTTAAACCGGCGGAAATTATCTCCAAGTTAGGAGATGATTTGACAGGCATTACAGGTGTTCCCAACTCCATCATTAAGGAGATGGATCGAGATGTTAATATGACGGAGGACCGTAAGAAATTTGAGGGTGTGTTGCACACAGTGCATAAGGCGGTGCTTGGTACCCTAACAGCTATTGCTCCTGTGGCAAATAGAATGCAAAGAGAAAATAAGTTCTCGTCTTTGGCTAAAATGATGGACAAAGGAATTGCATTGTTAGCGGCGGCAGGTAATTATCTGTCGTACCGAGATATGAGAATGTCTTCAAGTCGGTTTGCACAGATGCTGGCAAAGAAGTGGCTCGCTCAAAGAAGATTACGGATAATGATGGGAAAGAGTTTACGCTCTTTCTCGCTCCAGAGCCGATTAAAGGGAAACCTTTAGATAACACGAAAATATTTGGCGGTCAACTACAATACCTCTATAAAGAGGTAGAAACTGCAGCCAAGAGTGGCAAAAACATGGATGGCAAGAAGAAACAGGAAACCCCTCGTTTCAAAAGGTCACGAGGGGATTTTCGTCCACGACGGTTCACCAGGGGAACCAGACTGGGCTCAAACTTCGGTCAAGCATTTCGGGGCCGGGGCGCTCGTTCAGGCTGGACCGACAACACCGCACGGCCACTAGGCCGAGGCGTCAACTCGCCGAGACCCTTCCCCAGGGGCGGGTCCAAGTAGAGGTCAAAACACAGACGTTACAAGTCCTTGCAGCCTCTAAAACCACACAAACTGTAAGCAACTTTGTGGCTGGTAATATTAATAATCATATTTCTGAGTGGCACAAAATTACTAGTGACCAAGAAATTTTACAAATAGTTAGGGGTGTTCACATTCCTTTCACACAAATTCCGGTACAAGGCAGGATACCTTTTCCTTATAACATTGAACCGGTTGAACGAGAGGCACTAACTAAACAGGTACAAAAATTCTTTGAGAAAGGAATTATACAAAAAGTGACATACTGTTCGGGAGAGTTTATTTCAAACATCTTCTCGAGACCAAAGCCTAATGGCGAGGTTCGAATGATCCTGGATTTAACAATCCTTAATAAAATGGTTGAATATCGACATTTTAAAATGTTCTCGCTAGATACGGCACGAGATCTGATTACGCCAGATGCGTGGATGGCTAGTGTTGATTTACAAGATGCATATTATACGCTTCCCATAAGGGAAAAAGACCGGAAATTTCTTCGCTTTCTTTGGGATAACCAACTCTATGAGTTTACCTGCATGCCGAATGGTTTAGCTTGTGCCCCTCGTTTATTCACTAAACTGCTTAAACCTGTTTTCTCAGTAATGGCGCGGAAGGGTCACATAATGTTTCCATACATAGATGATTCCTTTATTATAGCATCAACATAAAATGATTGTGTGAATGCAGTTTTGGATTTATGTGCATTACTCACTAAACTGGGGTTTTATGTACATCCACAAAAGTCAGTGCTTAAACCAACAAAACAACTCAAATGTTTAGGGTTTATTCTGGATACACAGTCTCTTACAGTGTCGATAACAGAACAAAAACTAATTAAGTTTATGAATACAGCGACCCAGCTTATCAAGTTACCAAAACCTAAAATTAGACAGGTCGCAGTCCTTATTGGGATAATGATATCGTATGCACCCGCTATTCTATACGGGAAGGCCCATATTAAATCTCTAGAAAAATTTAGCGTTAACACGAACTAAAGGGAATTTTGAGCGAAAGATGTTTATTTCGCAAGAAGGGCTACAGGATATTGGATGGTGGATGCAACACATAGCAAGTTCACCAAATTCAATCCGCATGGCGGAACCTAATACGGTAATTACTACTGATGCTTCGTTAGAAGGTTGGGGAGCTCATCGAGATGGGGTCACAACAGGAGGTAGATGGCTTGATGATGAAAAATCAGACCATATTAATGCACTAGAATTGCGTGCTATTTATCTGGGCTCATATAGTTTAGTAAAGATAAATAAATCACAAGTTAGAATACTAACTGATAATACTACTGCCATGGCATATATTCGTAACATGGGTGGAACCAAATCAAAGCCTTGCAATCAGTTGTCTAAACTGATTTGGAACTGGGGATAGGCTCAACAAGTCTGGCTGACTGTAGCGCATATTCCAGGGTCACAAAATACACTTGCAGACCATAAAAGTAGAAATTTCCATGACCATTTAGAATGGTCTCTCTCTACACCTTTGTTTAACTTCATTTGTGGAAAATGGGGTACACCTAAAGTTGACTTGTTTGCATCACAAAATAATAACAAATTACCTTGTTATGTTTCTTGGCATCCTGAACCGGAGGCTTGGAAAGTAGATGCATTTGCTATTACCTGGGAAAATAATTATTTTTATATTTTCCCACCGTTTAGCATTATCAGCCGAGTTGTCAGGAAAATCGGTCTGGAAAGGACACATGCGATACTGGTGGTGCCCGATTGGGACACGCAACCTTGGCTGCCAGCAGTTTCACAACTGGCAAAAGAACATATACGATTCCCAAGAAAACTCGGGAATCTGACGCACCACGGACCGCTATTGGTTCACGGCGACGTGTCAACGACGCCCCTATTGGCATTCCTTTTCTAAGGAAACAGCTGCAGCAATTTGGATTGGACAAAATTACTGAGAATAGGATAGTATCTGATGCCTGGAGGCCAGGTACGGTCAAAATGCACACAACCTATTTAAAGAAATGGGGTGTACATTGTTTGTTAATGAAAGTCAAGCCAACAAATCCAACAATTTCACAAGTAGCTCGTTTTCTTCGTTCTCTAGAGGATGAAGGACTATCCTTTGGGTCGATCAATGCGGCAAGATGTGCGTTATCAATCATATTACCTAGAATTGATGGCGAAACAGTTGGAAAACATTATGTCCTTTGTTATCTACTTCGGTCAATTTATCAAAGGAATCCTCCAAAACCAAAGGATAGTCGGTTTTGGGATGTTTCTATAGTATTTAAGTTGTTTCAGGCTTGGCCTCACAACTCGTGGTTAGATATAAAACAATTAGGTTTTAAGGTCGCGGTCCTGTTATTATTAGTACCGGGACACAGAGGACAGACGATTGTTGCTTTATCCTTAACTGGATTAGAAATAGACAAGAAACAAGCTACGTTTGATTTAGCACAATTGCTCAAATCGAACACGTTAGGTGACCATTTAATCTACGGTTCTACTTAGACTGTTTCGATGATCGGAAATTATGTGTTGTGTCAGCCATACGGGCTTATATATCTTAGACAAAGGATTTACGTGCATCACAACAACTATTAGTGAGCTTTATAAAGCCACATAAGGCAATTTCACGAGACACCCTTGCCAGATGGACAATTACGGTGTTGAAATTGGCTGGAGTGGATACGGGCAAATACTCTTCCCACTCAACTAGAGTTGCCATGGTCTCCAAGGCACGGTTGTAGGTATTTCTGTGAAAAGAATACTAGCGCATGCAGGCTGGAAGACGGCTAAGTCGTTTGCAAAATATTACAACAAACACCGAGAAATGCCTACCACCCCCCCCCCCCCCAGGCATTGCGAGGCGCCTCTGCTCGCCAACTTAACAAGAATGGTGAGAACAAAAAATTGAATATTATAAGAAGAAATGGTTGATATTAAGGTAAAAATGAATTATGTAAAAAGTCAAATAGGCCTGAGGTTGATACGAGTTAGATAGTATAGTTATACAAATCTTACCTGGGTATAGATGATGGATAACTGTTGTTTTCCCGAGGTATAAGCCTCGGGTAGACATGGGCTAGGGCCCACCCACCACGCCCTGCCACGTCTATCCCGTTGGTGTACCATTACGGGAAAATCATAGTATCCATTGTATTGAAAGATCATTTTTTATCCTGAATAA